>JASTWL010000350.1:0-199972 GCA_035220575.1 Temnothorax rugatulus
TGTGCAAGTTTCTACTTGCACACTTTTTTATTGTCCTAAAACATCATTTTTTGAAGTCTCAATTATTGAGACTTGAGATGTTCTAACTAAAAAACTATGAAGAAGCAATGTGCAGGTTTCTACTTGCACACTTAAAAACTATGAGAAAGCAATGTGCAAGTTTCGACTTGCACACTTAAAAACTATGAGGAAGCAATGTGCAAGTTTCTACTTGCACACTTAAAAACTATGAGAAAGCATGTTCAAGTTTCTACTTGCATACTTAAAACTATGAGGAAGCATATGTGCAAGTTTCTACTTGCACACTTTTTTATTGTCCTAAAACATCATTTTTTGAAGTCTCATTATTGAGAATTGAGGTATTCTAACTGTCCCCCTTAGAAAGAGATGAATAGTAAACTAAGGTTAACCTATGTTTGTAAAATCACGACAATAGCTTTCCTCGTCACCCATGAGGTACTATTGTTGACGCGTTTTTTTTTTAAGTGGTTCTTCTTAATTATTTTAATGATACTTATTTTAATAATACTCTATATAAAATTACATGTACATCTTATACACGTTTTAAGCAGGAAATCGGTAATCCCTTCACCGATCCTCCCCAAACTCAGAACACCTTCCTTTAATGATACTCTATATATAGAGATTCATGTATAACTTGTCCACTTTTTTAGACAAAAATCGGTAACTCCTTCACCGATCCTCAAAAAATTTTTAATGATACTCTATTAAAAATTACATATGGGGTATTCCACGCCAATTCGCAAGGGGTCAGACTTCGACCTTTTTGTTTTTGATGGCTGCTCGTTTTTAACAGGTTTTTACGAGTACTATACCCATGTAAGAGCGTTTTTATAATAAATGTAGCGTTTCCGAAATAGAGCCTGCGCAAAATAAGGACTCCAAATTTTTCAATGAAGTTTTTCGCCTATTAGACAACGTCTAAGAGAAAAATTCGTTGAACATAAAATACGCTATTTAGATCATAGTTTAAAAAAAATACTCCAAATTTTTATAATAATAATTTCAAGCTATTAAAGTAAAAAAACACCCAAAAATTTGAATATCTCGAAAACCCCATTTTCAATTTTTTTGAAATTTATAGGGAATATTGTAGGGAGTATTAGAAAAATTTTAAGACCGGTCGAAGTTGCGCAGAAAACTTGGGAATTTTTTATAAATTTTTTTGTGAGGCTAGTAATAATATTTGACTCACAAAAGTGTAGTTTAAAAACGCGTTTCAGACAATTCTGAATCGATTTAGATATACTTTTTTTTTTTAGTGATTGACGTTACTCATTGACAAATAAAATGAGGTGAATTGTACCTTCTGTACACGTCCGGTTAAAATTTTTTCACTGAATCATGATGAAGATCTCGGCATAGCACACGACAATTGCGACTGTTCGTCAGTGTGGGAAAGGCAAAAAAATAGATTTGTGAGGAAATTTAATTCAGTAAGTATATTTATTTAAGAACATATTATTTATTATTTTATTATTTTGTGCTCAGTATAATTAATCGAAAATGAGAGTAATCTTTAACAATTAATCAGAGAATGAGTTAATCCGCCAATGTAATTCAAAACAGGAATCTTTATTGAAATCGACGCAATTGGCAATTATCGTAACAATTATATCACGACGTTTCGACCGGGGGATTGGGTCCTTCTCAAGTGTCTAACAACAAAAACAGTAACGCCGGAAAAAATTCACGCATGAAGTGGAGAACAATGATTCTCTTCCTTTCTTGGACTACAATGTTATTAGGGAAGGAAACAGTTTATTAACTAATTGGTACCGAAAACCCACTTTCTCTGGTAGGTACATCAATTTTTTTCTCGAGTCACCCTTTTAAGTACAAGTGTAACACTATAAATAGTCTCACAGACCGTGCGGTCTTACTCTCTGACGAACGCTTCCACCGAGAGAATATCAAAATTGTAAAAACAATTCTTCTTAACAATTCCTTCCCTGATAACTTAATCAATAGACGTATTAATACCAGATTAAAACAGCTCCGTTACCATCGAGATAATGATAACAATGAACACACCAATGCAGTTTGATGCTCGTAGATACTTGGCCATACCTTTTGTCAGGGGTCTCAGCGAGGATATACGGTTTTCACTGAATAAAGTGGGCCTTGATACCGTGTACACCATCCCAAAAAAGCTCGATGTATTAATTAAGAAAGGAAAGGATAAACTTAATAAGGACCGTGAAACTGAACTAGTATATAGAATTAACTGCGGTAACTGTGACGCATCGTATATCGGGCAAACGAAGAGATATTTGAAAACGCGGATTAATGAGCACCAGAATGACATTAAAAAAGATGAGGGATGCCGTTCGGTAGTAAGCAAGCACCGCGCGTCTCATCGACACGACTTTAAATGGTCAGAAGTAGACATACTACATAAAGAAAAGAACGTTAAGAAGCGCGAAATAGCAGAAATGTTTTTTATTAAAAATCAAGCGAATACTATCAACCTACAAAAGGACACCGAAAATTTAAATCCTATTTACGACAAAGTCATCTCCAGTGTATAAACCCGCTTGTTTATTCTTTTAACCTCACTACATTGCTTAATTTTGACAGTCGTGTGCGTGCTTCCGACCGGTCCTCGTCTCCGAACACTATGAAACGTGCATCAAGGTGCTCCACGGAATTGAATATGTAATAACTATCTATCTGTATACACCCCATTTTTACCTAATGACGCCTCTTAACGAAAAGATTTCTTGTTTAGCTTTGACATATGACTTTTTCGGTCAAAATCTTCATATTCTGAGATGTTCATGCGAGTGCGGAGCTCCATTTTTTGTATAGGTAGGACATCTCATTGTATTTCCATATTTTGCTAGACCTTTCATTTTGTTTAATTTTTTTCCGGCGTTACTGTTTTGTTGTTAGACACTTGAGAAGGACCCAATCCCCCGGGTCGAAACGTCGTGATATAATTGTTACGATAATTGCCAATTGCGTCGATTTCAATAAAGATTCTGTTTTAACAATTAATTTATAATTTTTACTTGGTATGACGCAGTGGACACGTTGAGTCTGAGGTATTCTTTTAGTTTGATCGTACCGACCTGTCAAAATTCGGCGGCGATTTCATAATTTTTTTTGTCCCAATACTTGACAGTGATGGATGGCAATGTGCCCGGTTCATTAGCCTAGTTGAATAAGTCTATCGGCTCCAAAATTTGTTGGTCGGTAGGACGTTGAAGACTTGCTCGAGCAGCTAAGCGTTTCAGCGTCCCACCGATCCCATCACATGGCCCTTTGCCATGAGCAGTGGCAAAGAAGTGCCATTCAGCGCGAACACCAAAGTCGACCTTGTGGTGGTAAATGTTCGAGAAATTTTAAAATTTTTGAACTGCTGCGGTGTTCCGTCATAAAAATATATTATTTCGAGACGTGTGGTACGAGAGACTTCATGAATTCGTTCACAAATCGCGAAAACGCCCAAACCGTGATGGCGTCGTGATGCAAACAATCCGAGATGATTATAAGACTTTTGTGGCTCAGGATTCCATTGGATTTGTAATATAAAACTACAGGATAGACAGTCGCCTGATTATTGTTCCAATGAAATCCTGGGGCCGCGTCCTGAATGATGAATGCATAGTTTTCGGCAAAGTCGCAAATTGCCATATATTCATCATTTGCTAAATTATCTTTGACGAATCTCTGATAACTAGATTGTTGCTTAGCTATGAAAGAACGTTGCAGAAGTGATCTTGCTTCATTGCAGAAAACTTCTACAAATTCCTCAGCGCTGCAAGTCTTCGTTATTAGAGTGCAGCGCCGCTTCGTTATCCTAGACTTGTACGTAACCGATTCGACATTATTTTCGCTAAATAATCCTGTTATTATTCTTTTTAAATCCGCATCTCCAGGACATTGAGCGCAACGATTAAAATGACAAATAGGATTGAAATCGCGGCATATCAATAGCTGTAAAACATCCTCGTACGTCTCGAACTGAATACTTTGCTGGCGTGAAAGAACTTGTAATTTGCAACCTAAAAGATAAAAAATCTTATTGTAAAATTAAATTAAAAGTAGACCAATTAATTAATTTGTTCCGGCTGTAGCACTTGATTATAAAATTTTTTAATACTCTCTACACATTATCGTAAAAAAACAATAAAGCGATTGATAACAAAAATTGTAGAAGATCACCAATAAATCAATAAATTTATCGGAACGATACATAGCGGATTGTTCGATCGTTTGTCGCTTCAATCGAGAGTGTAATAAATATTCTTTAGGTCTGAAAAAAGTGAACAATTGATTATGCACGACAGTGTTCTATGTATCGTGAGTTTAATAAATTATTTGTTAATTGTTTATAGATCTATGTGTATAGATAATATTCATATTTTAAAATTAACAATGAGAATTTTACCATAATATGGCTGTTTTCCACAAGAATTATTTTTTAAACCGCATAATCAATCACTACAATAAAATAAAATTTCCGGCACAAATTAATCATTTGCGTGATAAAAAACATGAATTGAATCACCTGTCATCATTAATTTAAAGTTCTGGTAGCTCGAACAAACGCACACAGTATGGGTTCCTCCACTTCCTGCCAGAACGCAGTAATCAGGACGCAGTTCTGCAAATGATGAGAATCCGATAGACATATCGGGGTGGATCTCTTTGAATCGTTGATATAATTCTCTTAGATTCCCAAGAAGAAGTCGCTTTTGGTGCTGAACTCGAACACCCTCATTATTACGACGAGACAAGAACTCTTTTTTACCGGGCCGGAGAGAACTCACGTCATCATCATGATAAAAATTGATCACTTCCTGCACTAGCTCGGCTGGCAAACACCTGCCTAAAGTGAGATGATAAATTTTATTTTATTCACTTTTATTAAATTCACCTCTTATTATATTCACCTTTTCTTTTTAGGTCCATGGATAATACTTTTCCCTGTGTTGCGAGATTTTTTGCTACCTTTGCCATGTGATATGTCGAACCAATTGTCTACGCCATGTGCGCAATACTCCAAGTCTTTGGTAGCATTGTCATCAATTCTATTTTCCGTTCATATAAAGTCCCCGAGGCATGGAAGGCTTCTTTTATTTGGGCGATCATCAAAGCTAAGTCGTGAATAGCTATTTCAGCTTCACCAAACTTGACGCCAAACATTTCCTTCAAGCTTTGTGATACGTTGTATCTTGGTGGCCATCCAAGAGCTCGATCCCAGATTCTCGCGACAACGTCTTTTTGGAATCGGAGAGTTTCCAATTAATTTTAATCCCTGGTTGATCACTGGTAATTGTATCGAGACACTGAGCTCTGAAATTTCTAATTGTGCTGAACGATGATATCGGCGTAATCATATTAGAGTTTATTGTCGTTTTGTCTCGATCATCGACTTAAAATAAATGAAACAAATAATGAAGTAAACTAAATAGTTAGTAAATAATTTATTTCCAAATATTCTTTGTTAAAAAATAATGTTAATAATGAGAAGAAAGCATATAAGAATAATTATCGAGAGCTTACTAGAAAACCTTGATGAATCATCCGAGTCATCCGACGATAGAATTTTTTCCCCACAATTACCACATAGTAAATAATCGCTGCGTAACGTTGGAATTTTTTTTATCATTGCAGGTGAAGGACATCGTAAGGCTTTCTTTTTTAAATGATGCTTTAAATTGAAGGGGTTGCAACATCGATCAATTTTTCCGCTAATTCGATTGGCAGAAAACATAATGCAGAGCCTTATTAATTACACTTTTATCTCAACGATCACACCGAAGCACTCACGTCAGTCGGAGAAATACACGTATAAAATCACTTAATTAGCATCTCTTCACGTCACACTGATTTCACAAAGTTTTCTAGTATATTGTGCACCAAGGGGCGAAAGTAGCGTTTTTCAAACGAGTGTGAAGTTTGCCGCCTAGAGAGAGGCGAGAGTGACCAATTTTACCCTAGGGCGACATAGTGGGCGGAAAGTAACCACTTTCCTCCCTAGGGAGGATTGTCTTCGGCCCGAGCCGAAGGTAATCACAATCTAGGCGGCAAACTTCACACTCGTTTGAAAAACGCTACTTTCGCTGCTTCAGAATTGTCTGAAACGCGTTTTTAACTACACTTTTGTGAATCAAATATTATTACTGCCTCACAAAAAAATTTATAAAAAATTCCCAAGTTTTCTGCGCAACTTCGGACCGATCTTAAAATTTTTCTAATACTCCCTACAATATTCCCTATAAATTTCAAAAAAATAGAAAATGGGGTTTTCGAGATATTCAAATTTTTGGGTGTTTTTTTACTTTAATAGCTTGAAATTATTATTATAAAAATTTGGAGTATTTTTTTTTAAACTATGATCTAAATAGCGTATTTTATGTTCAATGAATTTTTCTCTTAGACGTTGTCTAATAGGCGAAAAACTTTATTGAAAAATTTGGAGTCCTTATTTTGCGCAGGCTCTATTTCGGAAACGTTACATTTATTATAGAAACGCTCTTACATGGGTATAGTACTCGTAAAAACCTGTTAAAAATGAGCAGCCATCAAAAACAAAAAGGTCGAAGTCTGACCCCTTGCGAATTGGCGTGGAATGCTCCATATACAACTTATACATGTAACTTTTTGAGCAGAAATCGGTAACTCCTTCATCGATCTTCGCCAAATTCAATACCAACCTTCCTTGAACGATACTCTATCGATTAAAAAAAAACAGCTCGATATCTCAATATTTGCGGAAGTTAGAGCAACCACGGACATTTTTTAAAAAATTCAAAATTTTTTTAAAAAGAACCCCTTTACCGATCATCGCCAAATTCAATACCAACCTTCCTTGAATGATACTCTATCGATTAAAAAAAAAAAAAAACAGCCCGATATCTCAATATTTGCGGAAGTTAGAGCAACCACGAACATTTCTTAAAAAATTCTAAATTTTTTTAAAAAAGAACCCCTTTACCGATTATCGCCAAATTCAATACCAACTTCCTTGAATGATACTCTATCGATTAAAAAAAAAAAAACAGCCCAATATCTCAATATTTGCGGAAGTTAGAGCAACCACAACATCAAATCTGTACATACACACACACATACATACACACATACTTCCGGACATTTTTTTAAGGCGATATTTCGACGTTTTACAACAATCTGAACATATTGGCAAAAAAAACTCAAAAACCAATCTCTTCGTTGGTTTCTTCTATCTTTATTTCATATATATTTTTTTCAAATTTGGTTGACTAGATCCAACTTTATACACAATCAAAGGTTCATATACGAATTTACGAAAACAGAGCTTCCTCTATGAGGAAGCAATATTTATGTAAATTATTTTAATCTTCCTAAAAAATATTTTTAAAATATTTGTGCTGTATGGGGACCCAATCAGCAATAATTGTTTCACGTTTGAAACATTTTTTTAATATTTGAAAAATATACATCTGTGGCGGTCTACGCCACTCGAGATACACGCCCGCGCGGTAACTCAGCGGTAGCTGTAATACCGGCGACTACTTCGGCGCGACGCCGCTAGGCGCCGCATTGCCGGTGCCTGTTTCAAATTCGTCATCGACCGAATATAAAGGGACCCCCTACGGGGCCTGATAGATCTTCTTGGGCGCTAGACGCCGACGCAAATCCAGCGTAACTGGTGTTTGCTTAACACTTTTGAAGGCGCTTAATCGCCTTTCGGCCAGAGCTCGTGAATGCTCACCGACTCGAGGCGCCTGGACGCCCTTGACAGTAGCACACGTACGCTCTCCGAAAAAACTTCAGCGCACGGACGCCCTCGGCAGTGGCGCACAGACGCCCGCCGACTCCTCGGCGCACGGACGCCCTCGGCAGTGGCGCATAGACGCCCGCCGACTTCTCGGCGCTTGGACGCCCTCGGCAGTGGCGCACAGACGCCTGCCGACTCCTCGGCGCGTGGACGCCTTCGGCAGTGGCGCACAAACGCCCGCCGACTCCTCGGCGCGAGACACCCCTCGGAAGTAGCGCGTGAATGCTCACCGACACGAGGCGCTTGGACGCCCTCGGCAGTAGCACACTAACGCTCACCGACTCCTCGGCGCCAGTCGCCTTTGGCAGAGGCGCACAGTCGCCCGCCGACTCCTCGGCGTAAGACGCCCCCGGCAGTAGCGCATGAACGTTCGCCGACACCTAGGCGTTTGGTCGCCCTCAGCAGTGGCGCACGGACGCTCGCCGACTTTTCAGGTACGCGAACGTTCTTGGAGTGAGGACATCAGATCCTGACGTCATACGCCAGAGATTCACCGAAGCTTGGCAACCCGGACCTAAAACACCAACGCCGGACACAACGCCTCTCCATCACCGACGTTCATCCTTGCCGAAGCCAAGAGTAATCAACGCTGAGTAAATGCAATTATTTACGCAGACACAACTAACACATGTACATATGTAAATATATTCGTTGTTAAAATGAAACATGTGTCACCTTCCTTTCTACCCCTTTGCAATTCACAATCCATGGGCCAACTCCTACTCACGCATTAGCGGATAAGTTAGATTAAGGTAGAATACCGAAATATAAAAGTAGTAACGCCCATACATCTTTACATCTTACTTTGGAAAATATTTTGTATATTTATAGCATCGCAGTGGTGTTGGGTAAGCCTTGCGTTGTATTGCTGGCGAAGATATGTGTCATGATTTTGTTTCTCCATAGGCCTGCTTATATTAGATCCCAACTGAAATTTACTTGAGAGTTAGTCTTACCATTATGCGCCGTCTAGCGGCGTCGTTGCGAACTAACATGAAAGATACCATGCATCTTTCTTAATTAAGAATATTTCATAATATTTCAAAAATATTTGAAAAAAGATTTGAAAAAAGATTATAAAACCAGTAAGAAATAAAAATATTTTTTAAATATTTTAAAATAAGATTATGATACAATAAATATGTAGATTTAAATTAATATTTCAAAAATATATTTCAAATATTTAAGAAAATTTTGCCTGGCTGATAAAAAAGAACATTTTTAAAAATATTTTTAAAAGATTCTTAAAAGATTCTTAAAAATGTTACCACAAAAAGTTTCTAAACCGTTTTAAAATATTCCTAAAACCATTTTAAAATGTTTCTCGCAATATTTTTATAGAAATATTTAGAAATATTTTTTGTGAACATTTTGTGCTGTATGGGATGTCTTTTTTAATTATATAAACGATTTAATATAAATTTAAAGAATTAATAAAATTATTAAAATATATAAAGAAAACGGAACGCACGAAGAGACGGGCACTCTGTACAAAATGGCGTCGTGAAACATGTCCTGACACGTAGCTCTTCATAGGACGTGATAATTGTAGGTCATAAATTATAGCAGCCTGTCATCGGCGCTCGATTCTATAACATTTATTGTATGGCTCGTTCTTGAAAAATTATCGGACGAATGTGCATCGACGCAAAAACAAAGAATTTGTTCGTCTTCGATACAAAAAACAGGGTTGGGTTGCGTCACGTCTCAGTACGAGCCTGACTGTTTCTGTCTTTACTCCCTTCCCTCCCTCCCTCTCGTAGCAAGACGCTCTTGAAAATTCCGCTTTCTATCTTCGATATCTCAGCATCCTAACCTTTTTGAGCTTAGCGTCGTCTACCACGTGCTTCCGCCAAAATAACGCTGGTCAGCTCTGCAGCCCCAAAAAGACGCTGGACACCTTAGGTGGGAGAGCCAATCAGATGCTGAGCAGCTACTGGGACGGATGTGCCTCAACACACCACACGCAAAAAAAAAACAAATATTTGGCTGCAATCTTGAAAGAACCTCTTCCTGCGTTCAACTAAAAATCTATAGTTTAAGTCACGTAAAATATGGTTTTTTGTTGATTTTTTTTGGAACGCAGATCTAGAAAAAATGATTGGACGACAACTCGTTGTCGTCCACGATTAACAGCATATTCAATACAATTTGAGGGCAACTTCCCAGGCAGCAGCGTCACGTGATTTTCACGTCAGTTTATGGTTAATCGTTACGTCAATTATCCTTTTATAATCATGTAATAATGACTTAAAAATGACAAGAATAAGTCACAGACCAATGACGACATTTCAAGACGTTAAAAACGTGACCTGTATGATCTTTTTGGCCTTTTAATGACGTTTTAATAAGAGGATTGTAAAAATCTTTATATACAAAATTATAATTAATTAAGAAACCAGATTTGTTATAAAATATATACATTTTATGTTTTGTGTTTATTTTTGCCATCAAAGTTAAGTGTCAACTCTTAAATTTAGGTGTAGATTGAGTGTTGACCATTAAGGTTTAGGTAAGTTGTGGGTTTAATCCTCAATGATGAGTGTACATTGGGAGTTTATTCTCAATGATAAGTGTAGGTTGGGGATTAAGCTTAATGTGTAGGTTGGAGATTGATCCTCATCGTTGGATATTGGTTTGGTGTTAACAGGGTGTTAACCTTTTTTTTTTTTTTTTTTTTTTTTTTTGGTTACGCGGAAGAGGAGAAAATGCCTCGCGCACTACCCCCGGGCCCGGCTCCCGGGGAGTGTGGGGCTTGCACCCACTAAAAACTCCTCTCCCTACCATGCAAGACTCAAGACTACAATCACGCCACGCGGAACGACCAGAGGTATACCATCACGCGACGAGACAAGTCTGTGCGCCGGAACGCCCAAGACACACGTAAACAATTACACAAGAGACACACGAGAGGTCAAAACCAGAGGGGTGAAATCCTCGGGAGAGACCCGCTCCTAGTCCGATGACGGGAGACAAAATAAGTCCCAACCGTCATCCGACCACCTCAGAGACCCTCATGCCATAACCGCGGGCAGTCATGCCATAGAGGGGCTCTTCATCGGTTGCGGACGGTTCGCTCAAGGAAGACAGCCCCCCGACGCAAAACACGTGCACGAACCATCACGGGACGCGTACAAACAAGAGCAAACAGGATTCCCCCCTCCGGAGGAAAGAATCCACATACACAGAAGGACGCGAACAGGTTCGCAAATTAGAAGGGGAAAGGAAAATGGGGTATTCACCACCACCACCATCCCCTTAACGCACGCAAAAAATTGACCAAAACGTGGTCGAACGCTACATAATTTCGCAGAGGTCCAGTCCCCCCTCCCAAGGCCGAAAGATTTCATCAAGAAACCTACTCACAAGAAAGACTAAAAACTATCATTGAGGACCGACTCGAAGCGGTGGCGGGACTCGCCTCCGCTGTTCCCACGACGCAAGGCCGGCCAACTTCGGTCCCCAGCTACTGACGTATAAATAAATAAGTGCAAACAGGGGGGGGGAGGGAAAGCGCAAATATTTACAAAAATGAGATATTTACAAAGTGGAGCCGTTGTTTCTGCAGGAGTCCCCGAAAAAGGGGGGGGACGGTCCGCCGCGGCCGGCCACCGCGAAAGGGCTACAGGCAGCCGCCGCTCGCACGGCGGCGCCAGAGCCCCAAAAGCAATGAGCGGCCGGCCCCGACCGACCGACCCCCCGAGGCCCCCCACGGGAAACCCAGCGGGGACGCAGAGCGCCGGCCGCCCCGGCCACGCCCCCCCCCCCCCCCACGAGGATCCAACAGCGTCGCACTAGTCGACGCGCCGGACCCCAAGAGGGGGGGAAGAGAGCCCACGGGCGACCGGCGCCCAGCGACCCCAGGGCACCGGGGGGAGGCCCCGCGACCACGCGCCGCAAGAGCCGAAACTAAGAAAACGCGAAAAACGCGCGCATCGCAGAGACGTCCCAGCGTGAGAACGCGCTCATACTATAGAGGGTACCCACCCGCATGAAACGCTAAAGGAAAATAAAGAACAGAGTAATAAAAAATAAACAGATCAGGCGTCTTCAGGGACAATGCCCTCGACAATCACCTGACTCTCGAGGTCCTGCTGTCTTCGTCTCTCATCGTCCTCCTTGACAGTGAGAACTCTCTCAGCGAAAGACGCAAAGGCGGTCCAGTTTTCCTTGGAGTCGCATATACCGGCGACGACAGCAGCCAGAGACAAGTCCTGGCCGATAGTTGCCGTCAGCTCCCCTCTCTCTAGTCCCCAATGTGGACAGACGGCTAATGTGTGTTCGGCCGTGTCATTCTCCCTATTACAATATCTGCACACGGGTGTTTCCTCCTTCCCGATTCTGAACAGGAAGGAACCGAAACACCCGTGGCCCGTCAAGAATTGCGTCATCCGAAAAGATAGAAAACCGGTTGACCTATCTAACCATGTGTCAAAGTTCGGCGCAATCGCGTCTCGAGTCCTTTTACCAGAGAGATGTTCAGCTGATATGTAGTTGGCCCAGCGCCTCCTCAGGGCGAGCCATTCCTCCGCACGGACTTCAGCGGGGGAGTCAGAGGTGTATGTACCGGCGATTTTCATTTCTCGCAGAGCCATATAAACGCGGCGGCAATAGTCCGCGTATAAGTGAATGGGCGGTATCCTTGCCAGGAGGGTGGCCGCTTCATAGGATACCGTCCGATACGCCATGATAGTCCTTGACGCGATAACCCGTAAAGCACGGGATAGAACACGCTGTTGGTTGTTGGACGCGAGCAATTTCTCGCTCCAAATAGGAGCAACATATAAGATAATGGATGTCATTACGGTGTAGTATAAACGCCTCTTATTCTCCAGCGGACCTCTCAAGTTGGGCAGTATTCCACACAGAGCCCTGCTGATATTTGATACTTTATCTGTGACCTTCGAAAAGTGGTGAACAAAAGACCAACGGCGGTCAATATAAATACCAAGGTATTTCATCACGTTGACGAGATAGACCTTGTGTCCCTCTACCTTATGTAGGAATTCTTAGGGCACGTGCCAAAGAAGACCGCCTCAGACTTGGCCCAGGAAACATTAAGGCCCAAACTTCGAATGTTTATCAACAAACGTTCCAGACACTGCGACGCAAGATCGCAGACATCGTCGTAATTGTCACCAACGACAATCAAGAGTGTGTCGTCCGCATAGCAGACGATATGGCAGTCCTCCGGGAGTAGCGTTCTAAGAACAAGATCGAATGCAAGGTTCCATAACAGAGGGCCCAGTACGGAACCTTGTGGGACACCTCTGTTAACCCTTCTGGTGTGGATCTTGCCATCTGCCGTGCGGTATCTTATCTTTCTGTTGGTGAGGTAATTTTCAACGATACGTCGCAAATACTTGGGAACATTCCTGACCCGGAGTGCCCTCCTAATGCCTGGAAGTTTGACAGAATTGAAGGCGTTTTGTATATCAACCGAGAACGCCAGAACGGCTTTACCCTCGTTACGAGCCTCCGTGACAATGCTTTTAACCAGATGGAGCGCATCGGTGGTGGAACGAGCCCTGCGAAAACCGAACTGGTTGTCTGATAGATCCGACTGTGGGTTCTCCTCCATAAAGTTGACGAGTCTGTCTGCGATGACCCGCTCGAAGGTCTTGCCAATCTCATTAAGCAGACAGATGGGGCGCGCCTTGGGAACTTCGCCATACACAACATCTCCCTTAGGTATTAGAATCAGATCTGCGGTCTTCCAGGCGGACGGAAAGATACCGTGTTTCAGATATATGTTAAAGCATTGAGTTAACCGAGCGACCGTCGAGAGTGGCATAAGTTTTAATGCCGTCGCCTTAAAACCATCGGGACCGGGGGCTGTCCCAGAATTTTTCTTGCGATGGCTCTTTTGACTTCCTCCAAGGTGACCGGGGTGCGATCTTCCTCGCAGTCGCCAAGGTCGACAGGAACGAGTGGTCGACCCGGAGGGAACAGTTGATTCAAAAGAACCTTCAGGACGTCCGACTCCAACGTCACAGTAAGTCCCGGGGTGGACCTGCGCAGCTTGTTAAGCACAATCTTGTATGGGAGACCCCAAGGGTCGTCATCGATGGTTCTTATTAGCTCCTGCCACGAGTTGGATTTCGAGTTTTTAATCGCGTTCTTCAAAGCGGATTTGGCGAGCATATATTCAGCTCTCTTGCGTTCAGATGTCTCCCCTGTGTCTCTACGGCGACCACGCATCCATACCCTCCTCGCGGTGACCGTTTCCGCGCGGAGCGCGGCGATCTCCGCGTTCCACCAGTAGGATTGTCGGCCATGCGCAGGCGGCCGAGTACGCGGCACCGCGATCGAGCAGGCGTCCTTGATGCAATTGTGGAGCCACTTATCGGGGACAGAGTCAGTCATATACGCTTCGTCCTTGGGAGTGACTGCGCATGTCCACTCCATCGACTCCTGAAAGAGAGTGCGATCCACTTTGCGAAAGTTCCATCGGGGAGCCGAAGGGGTTATCTTCGGGATCCCTCGCCTGTCGAGAAGACGGAAAGTAACATAAAGGTGATCGGAAAGCGACTCCAAGTTCTCCCTCACTACTCAGTTCCTCATGCGATCCGTCAAATCAGGTGAGATCCATGTCAGATCAATAATGGAGGAGCCTTGGTGGCTGACGAAGGTAGGTTGATTGCCAGTGTTCGCCAGGCGCAGATCGAACTGTGCCACCCAATCCTCCAACAGCTGACCCCTGGAATTAGTGGAATTAGATCCCCAAAAACGGGAATGCGCGTTAAAATCGCCGCAAAGAACTATATTTCTGTAATTGGTACCCGAACAGGTAATTGATAGTTCATCAAGGAAAGCTGAGTATTCCAGATCGCCAATGTTCGGGAATACGTAGCAAGACGCGATAAATAGGCCACCGTATCTCACCAGCACAGAGCTCTCGCCCTGAGCCACAAGGGCCGCCGGATAGGTTGCGGCGCGAGTGTTGACATAAATTGTGGATAGGCCGTTGCGGCTGCAAAACCACTGTTGGGAGTCGGGTATGCGGGCGGGCTCCGATACCACGCATATCGCGGCTCCCAGTTCCTCCGCGTGTTGCGCAAGGAAATCCTGCGCCTCCCTGTTTTTATTCAAATTTGCCTGAATGATAACAATGTCCATTTTTATTTGATTGGTCTAGGATCAGCTCCCCTTCTTGTGGCCGTATCCTTCTCAAAGCATCTGCCCTGAGATCCCAGGCGATGGTCGTGCGGTCTGTTAGCGTCTTTGCACACGACGCAACAAGGTTCAGCAGTGCACTGGCCAATTTGATGTGAGTCAGAGCCACACCTGAAACAGTTGCCCGATCTATTTTCAGGGTAGTTACAACTGTTCTTGACATGTCCAAATCTCCAGCACCTAAAACATTGCACCGGCCTGGAGTCGAGCAGCTCGACGCGTGCGAGTGTCCATCCGATCCTAATCTTCCCGCTGGAAGAGACTTTGATAGCGGCCACCAATGGGCACTTTGCCCAGATGGAAAATAGCCCATTGGTCATTCGGCGAATGGTACCCGTCCTTATCTCCGTCTTATCGCAATCTCCCATCACTGAGAGAGCGTTTACTACGTCGGAGGGAGTTATGGAGTCGTCCAGATTCCAAATGCGCAGCTCGCCCATAGCCGTGGGTCTGGCGATACGTATATTATTCGGGTCTAGAACCTCCCTGAGTTTACTGGCGAGGTTATCCGCTTTGGAGGGACCATCCTCGCCCGGAATCTTAATGATGATCCCGCCATTTATACCTTTCCTTATTTTTGAGTTCTCGATGCCCAGAGTGTCCAGGGGTATCTTGTCCCTGGCTTTCTTTAGGACATCTGCGTACGACGTGTTCGCATCTAAGCTTGTGATCGTCACAGCGGCAGTTTTCGGAGGCCTACGCCGGGGCGGTCCACGAGACGGAACTCCAATCTTGCCAGGAGGAGGAGCGGCACTCTGCGCTTTGCTCCGGTCAGACACACGAGGTCCTCTTGACGGAGTCGAAACACTCTTGCGTATACTCCCATCTTCGCGACTCGGTGCACTAGGCTCTGCAGATTTGCCCATTTGGGCTTTTATTTGGCGCTTCCTATTAGCCAATTGCGACATTTGAGATTTTATATAGTCCAACTCTTCAATGAACTCGGGTCCACGTCCAACATTTCCCGCGAGATCGCCATCCTCAGAGTCCGCCGGATAATCCGACGTGGACACACCAGAACGCTTCCTAATATTCTTAAAGGCCTGAGTCCCTTGAACAGCAGGCTTCCCATAGCTTTCGCTCTCGGATCTAGAGTCCTCCCCTCTAGTATCCGGAACGATTTTGTATTTTCTTGCGATAGATCTATTACCGATAATTTTCGGATTTCTCTGTGGGAGTGGAGTTGCCGCAAACGAGCTCTCAGCGATCCTGTGCGGTTTTCCTTGTTCCACCGAGCTTCCAATGTCCATGTTAGAATTCCTATTCGAGGTGCCGAATCAGAAGACCTTGTTTTGCGGGTCATTTCCTTGGGAGGACGACTGAGCAGGGTTCTCAGACTCGATCTTCTCCATTCTGCTGCAAAGGTCAGACATCTCCTTTTTAAGTTTGGCATTCTCATCCGCCATGATGGCAAACTCCCGTTGTCTTATCTCGTCCTCTCTTTTCAGTGATCTGAGCTGTGCCATAAGCTCGAAATTCTGAATCTTGAGGGACGAGATGTCCCCGGACGCATCAAGTCTGTCGCCGAGAATGGTGACGACCTCGCCAACATTGACCAGACCGATCCTAAGGGAACCGCTGAGTCTCCCTTGAAGTCTCTTGCTCTTCGTGCGGATTTTCTCCATTTTTTCGACACATTCGTAGGCGAAATTTGTCAACCTCTCAGTGTCAAACCTGCGTAGACGCTCCCCAGAAACTTCGAGTATCTTAGTTTCACTCTCGAGTGACGGTGTATCCAGAGGGACTATAGCACCCATGACAAGGTCCATGCCCGATGGTCCCTTCGTTCTCTTCAAGCTGGATTTGGAAAGAGGGGAGACAATCCCACGATCCTGAGGGGAAATTGTAGATTTCCTCTTAACGCTCTCCGAAACGGGCCGCGATGTTCTCATACCAATATCCTCTTCATCCGAAATAACGATAGATTCCTCTACTTGAAAGCAGTCCAGATTTTCCATGTTAACGTCCTCCAAAGCAGGTTTCTCAACTTGAGACTCTTCCACGAAGGGTTCTTCAATTTGAGAGCCATCCAACTCATTCAAATAGTCACCCTCCAGAACAGATCGAGCCAGGGAGAACTCTGGGGCCGACATTGTTCTGTGTCTATTATTACCCTGTAGTGTCGTTTTGTCCTCCACGGTAGCCATATCACCACCGGCGCCCGTAGGCAACGCCGGCGGCAGCCCTTCGCTGGATGACGACGGCCCCCCCCCCCCCCCCCCAGGGACAGTAGGGGAGACTCGCCGGTCGCTGGACATCCGACTTTCCTGCGACGGTAAGATATTCTTTGTGTCTTCGCTCATTTTCATGTTTGGTTATGTTGGTTTTTGAGCCGGGGTATCCATTCCCCGGGGACAGACAATTTCGAATACACCCCGCCCAAAGTGCATTCTAGGACAGCCCTAGGTGAGCGTGCATTGTCCATTTGCGCGCTCATTAAAATCGGATGGTCGATTGTTTGCTAAGATACAACCTGCGCCAGAGCTTTATACGCAGGAAGATATTTATATGCCTCAAAGAAGCCCAGACATAAAAGGAGGTAGTTTCGTGCGCAAAATGTTTTTCTTATTATATAGTAATATTTATATTACTGTTATGTCAGAGAAAATTCGCGAAGTTATACTTTCTATTAAGAAAATACCCTCATTTATATATGTATGTTAGCGTTTCGCAGTAACAATTTCACATGTATATATCCAAGTTCGCAGATTAGGTACATGACAACAAGTTAACGGAATAATTGGTCTAACACTCGTAAAGGGTTGAAAAAACAGAGTGTTGAATACGCAGTCGTAAAAGAATTGAGCTATGTTAAAGCGCTACTCAAGTTGCTGATTACATGAAAATCAGCCTTAAGGCTAAGATTCCCTAGTTCTTCTTCATACCGCGCAGTCATGGGTAGATAAAAGTCGTGCGCACGCGTCAATTCTAACCTCGGGCGTGCGTATGTATACAGTGCATATAGTGTCTACGAGATACAATAATCCTATCAAAGACGAAGCGGGAAAGGTCCAAACCAAGAAACCATGTTGTCGTAAATAAATATATAAATAAGTCATAAAAGTTTTTTAGTGGAACATTTGTTTATTTCTTCCTTTCCACTTACTATCCTGGAAAAAGGATTAACCAACACGTCTGCACGCGGTAAAAACAGATTGTTAGTATTAACCATGATATAAACTTTAGATCTTAATTCTTAAAATCAGTCCACGTGCAGAAGTGTATATAACATGTGTTGGACCTAACCACCCTGCCGAAAATGTTCGATTAAAACCGATTAAAAAGAAAGTAATCCGAATCGATCGGGATTTCTGCACCGAAAATACGGTATTAAAACCGATTGAAAATAGTCAAATCGAATTTAGTACGCTTCAGGCGGATTTGATATACATCCACTTAAATCCGAAATTATACGATTTCATAAGCTATAATTAAATCGGTTTTAATGCGATGTGAATCTGTCAGAGGATGACAAAAGTAATCCGTTGCAATCCGAAATTCTATTTTACGAACATTTAAATCGGTTTTAATGCGATGTGAATCTGTCGGAGGATAACAATAAAAGTAATCCGTTGCTATTCGAAATTTCACGATTTTGCGGATTACATCGCGATAGACAATTAAATCTGTTTTAATGCAATTGAATTAGCTAGAATTTACCATAGTCAATCCATAGGCAAAAATAATTTTTTTTAATAAAAAATTTTATCATTTCGATAAAAAGTAAATCGATTTTATGTAGTGTGAGTAGGATTTGCTGTTATCATGAGTCACAATAAAGCTATTTAAAATCAAATCTTTATTTCTTTCTCAACTGCATAACACTTACAAAAGAAATACAATTTGAGCGTTAACCTTCAAGTGGTTATTGTTTATTTAGGTATTAACTCCTAATATGAGTGTATTGCTTGCAGTTTTTAATCAATTTTCAAACTTTCAAGCAATACAAACAATTAAAATTGAAAATAAAATCTTCAAAATAAACAAATAAGTACATTAACTTCGCCAGCGATATTAACCAAATTGAGAATAAGATGGAATTTTAATCGACGTAACTGGCAATCAAGATATACGCGTTTAAGATTTGAAATTTATTATGAACTAATAAATTTTTCAAATTGATTAAAATTCCATCTTATTTTCAATTTTTTCAAAATAAACAAAGTTTTTCGCTATCAAAACATTAATATATTTAAAAGAACAAACTTTTCTGATCATTATGATGAATACATTTCGGGTGAGTAATCGTAAAGACGAGAATCTTGGTCATCCTCAACAACATTTACGTCTTCCTCGCTTCGTTCGTCAGTCTCTTCGCTGGTTTTACTTTTCTTGCTTTTGTTTTTATCGCTGTTTTGCCGTCGCTTTTTCGAATTGCTGTCGGTGACTTTTTCATGCGAACTTTTTTTGAAATCAGCAAGTTTTTTCCCCACGTAATAATAAAATTTCGATAATTCTCTCGTAGTATTGTCTTTGTGAGGAGCGTTAGCAAATTGCTTTTTGTACGTGTTATTTACCCAATGCTTGTATATATCTAAACAAAAATAAAAATGACAATATATCGTACTTTAGCTCAGTACTATGTTCTTAAAAACAAAACATATTAAAATAACAGTATTCTCAAACGATTATTATAAAACGATTACCGATTACTATAATATTCCATTAATGTTTGTTGTGGTCATATAATAAACGTTACATTCTTATATATTTGTATTGATATTATACGTTGTACAATTAAACACGTTTTACCTTCACAAGCCCCCAGTTTTTTTTCGTCCAGTTTATTGCATGGTCTTTTTTCACCGTGTCGTGCACTAGTGTATCCTGTAATAGTGCTAGTCATGAGCAATTCATCATCGAAAACAGGGAAAATAATATTACTTGCAAATTGGCGAGGAGTTTTCGACGAGTTGCACACTCTGTTATAGTGGATTTCACTAATCCACTCGTTTCGCCCAATGTGGATCTGTAATGCATACATTAATTTCTATTACCATAATGAACAAGTTTTATAAATAACATTATACATGGAAAAGCCTGTATTCATTACCATCCCATTAGACTGTCTTGTCCCAATTGGTGGAAAATTATTTTCATACTGCATGTTGATATTGGCAGTCAATATGGTTTTCAGCGTTGCTGTAAAAATTAAAATGTTTTGGTTATTTTTATCTACCGTAATAATGATAAAAAAAAAGTACAAGACTGCTCAGACAGCACATATGTGTAAAAGATAACTAAAAAGATGATTTAAAGACGTTTTATTGTCTTTTATACATCTAAGATATCTTTTGGCCCTTCTGTGCTATATCTGGGTATAGCCATACAGAATGTAATATCACTTATTAGCGCATTTATTATACTTCAAGAATTTCAGATATTTTTATAAACTGACAAAAAAGAAGTCATAATTTTGCACAACTTTTCTTACCTTCGCATTCGTTAGATTTATCGATCAACGCCGTTTGCAGTCGTTCGTTTAGTTGTCTTACATTTGTCAACTCGGACATTGTTACCTCCAGCTTTTGTTTCATTTCTTTACGTTCATTTCGTAATTTGTCATTGCGTTCTTGTAATTCTTCAATCCGTGATTATAATTTCGAGATTTTGTCAGGAAGCAACGATTTTTTTTTCTTTTAACTGCAAAAAACGAGTACAAAAATTCAAGTATTATAAATGTATATTGTACTACTAGCTACTATATATTTAGTAGTACTATATGTATGCATTTTTCTCTCGGTATAAGCAATCATATTTTTCTTAAATAAGTATTTTACACGATACCTTCGTATCATTACACACTTTACTACTCATAGTTACAGTGGTTTTGATTAACTGACGCCCAGATTTCGGTTCATTTTCACGTTCAACCAGTGGACTCTTTAAAGTAAAGTAAAAATTGGTTAATATAAGTTAATTTTTGGTTAATTAGATTAATTAAAAAAAAATAAATATACCGAACAATTATACAAATTATGAACATTTACTATAAGCTTATTATAAAAATTAATTACAATAAAAAATAACTTCTTAGCTTGAAAATTTTGAAAAACGTTAATTATCTTCGCACAAAAATGTCGCAATGTATAAACGTTTAAAAACGACTTTTAAAATATTTTGGGATACACTAATTGCAGTATAAAATGAGTACTTAAAAAACAATGCATGATGAAAGCATTGATGAAATTATAATATACCTCTGAAATATGGTTGTCTACATCAGTGGTGCTTTCTTGATATTTAGAAATCTATAAAGACACAGTCATATAAATTCCAATTAAACAATAGTGTGTAAAATAATAAATTATTCATTGCAATAATAAAATTAAATACATTAATGTTTTAAGAACAGTGTGTGGTAAAAATGCAGAAATTACTAATTATTAATTAAATATGTACCCTCGAATCATTCGCTTGTAATGCATCGTTTGCTTCAAATTCGATCGTCTAAAAAGTAACGTGATAGAATACATTTTAGTTTTTAATATTTACTTCAATTGTCAAAGAATTAAACACCAATCAACGTACCTTTTCATCGTTGCATTCTCCCAACGATTGATGGCTCTACATGTATTTAAATTGTAATAATACATTTATTAATTTATCAATTCTAAGATCTAATAGCAGAAATATTGAACAGTACCTTTGAATGACTGAGATCTGACGTGCAGCTTTCTTGACGTTGAGAATTCTAAAATGTCACGTGACATATACTTCATTAAACATGTTCAATAATAACTTTCGTAACAAATTATAAACATTCAATACTACGTTTTTGCCTTCGCGTTCATTTCAAATATTATTATTTATCTGAACATGCAAAAAATATATTGTAGTTATAGAAATAAATAGGGTTATTAAGTTCTAATAATTTATTTGTAATATACTTATAGCGTTTTTTACTGGCAGAGCTGGTGCGCACTCAGTGCACATTAAAGCCGTTGTACACTGATTTAATCTCTAATATTTAAAGTAAAATGCAAATATTTCGACTGATAAAATACCCAGTACATATTTTGCCAAATAGTGCAATAAAGAATATTGAGGATTTCATGATTTAACCCGTTTAGGTATATTAAACATCCACTTTCGTTGGTTTGTGTACGACGGCTTTAATACGTGTGTGAAGCTAGCATCTCAAGTGTTAGCATCTCACAAATAAACTGCAAATTCACTTGCATCCAGCATAGTTCCACAGTTCCTGATAAGTTTTAACAATAGTTCTGATGAATTTACTATTAAAATCGCGTTTTTTAGAAATGAGATGCTAACTTCCAAAAACACCTGATAGCATCTCATCGTATTTCGAATACATGATCACGGAGGAGTAAGATTCCATAGAGTTCTCCAGGCTAAACACATTCTGTCAATAGTTCTGACGATTAAACTCCGTAGAAAATAATTTATAATTACAAAACCCATCTGATCCCATGTGTATGAAGCTGGCATGGAAACTCACTAATTGTTTACACTTCTAGAGTTTCTCTATGAGTTAAACAAATAGTTCCGACCATTAAAGCAAAAGAAGTGATTCAAACAAAAAGTTGACTAAGACGACAACTTCACGCTGCGTCTCAATTTGTCTTACAGCAGTTCCCTTACTATATCTCATCAGATTTTGATTTGCAGTTAAAGACGAGTTCTATAAAGAGTTCTGCAGTTTAAAACCAAAAACATCGATTACAATAACGTAAAAAACTAACGAATATAGTGTAACAAATATATCAAGCTGAACGATTTTTCAGAGTTCTGGCTTTTCCAAGATAGTTCTGTATAATTATGAATACATTTATGCATTTTTTAAAGAGTTCTAAACACTATCAACGTTGTGTTTTCAAAAAAATTAATACTGCACGCAAAGTGCATTTTAATACAGATAAGGGTGAGATGCTGGTCGATATTCGATAGTTCTAGTAAAAAAATAACACAACATTGGTAGTACCCAGAACTCTTTAAGAAATTGTTAAATATGTTTAGAATTGTGCGAAAAATATTTTACGATCACTAGAACTTTCGAATATCGACCAGCATCTCACCCTTATATGTCTTAAAATGCATTTTTCAGGCAGTATTAATTATTTAAAAAATAACACAACGTTGATAGTGCCCAGAACTCTTTAGGAAATTGTTAAATATGTTTAGAACTGGATAAAAAATATTTTACAATGACTAGAACTATCGAATATTGATCAGCATCTCACCTTTATCTCTCTTAAAATGCACTTTCCGAGCAGTATTAATTTTTTTGAAAACACAACGTTGATAGTGTTTAGAACTCTTTAAAAAATGCATAAATGTATTCATAATTATACAGAACTATCTTGGAAAAGCCAGAACTCTGAAAAATCGTTCAGCTTGATATATTTGTTACACTATATTCGTTAATTTTTACGTTATTTTAATCGATGTTTTTCGTTTTAAACTGCAGGACTCTTTATAGAACTCGTCTTTAACTGCAAATTAAAATCTGATGAGATATAGTAAGAGAACTGCTGTAAGACAAATTGAGACGTAGCCTGAAGTTGTCGCCTTAGTCAACTTTTTGTTTGAATCAATTCTTTTGCTTTAATGGTCGAAACTATTTGTTTAACTCATAGAGAAACTCTAGAACTGTAAACAATTAGTGAGTTTCCACGCCAGTTTCATACACATGGGATCATATGGGTTTTGTAATTATAAATTATTTTCTACGGAGTTTAATCGTCAGAACTATTGACAGAATGTGTCTAGACTGGAGAACTCTATGGAATTTTACTCCTCCGTGATCATGTACTCGAAATACGATGAGATGCTATCAGGTGTTTTTGGAAGTTAGCATCTCATTTCTTAAAAACGCGATTTTAATAGTAAATTTATCAGAACTATTGTTAAAACTTATCAGGAACTGTGGAACTATGCTGGATGCAAGTGAATTTGCAGTTTATTTGTGAGATGCTAACACTTGAGATGCTAGCTTCACACACGTGGCTTTGCACTGAATGCGCACCAGCTCTGCCAGTCAAAAACGCTATTAAAAATATTGTGCAATACCTCCGAATCAGTGCCCCCTTGTAATGCTGGTTCTATACATTCCGTCGGCTGTGTCTCAGGAAATAGTGGATTCCAAAATCCTTTTAAGACAAAAAAGATTACATTTTATATAATAACATTTTATACAATTATATATAATTATATTTTTTATATTGTAGCACAAAAGTGATGAGAAATTATAATATAACATTATAAATATACCTTCTGGTGTTTTAGGTCTCTCGTACTTGTGCCGATGTCGCGAGCATTGATTCTTTCGCTTCTGCAATTCGTCTTTTGACAGCGATAAATTCTTGTAATACTAAAAGATCACATACAGAATGAGAAAAATTAATACTTGTTTATAAAGAAAATATTTCCTTTATGTGTACATATTTTGTGTAATTATATTTTAATATATACTTTTTCACATTGCCAACAGTCCCGACCCTCCAGCTTTGCTCTGTCAGCTTTGCGTCGCATATTAATTTGCTCTGCCTCCTTGTTACACTCAGATTTCTTCAATCAAAGTTTCCGATTAAAATTGTAATATATTTACACAGTTAAAATTTTGTACATTTTTTATACCCGATTTCGTATGATTTTAATATAAAAGTTGTCATAAAGCTTTAGAAAACTGAGCAAATTAAGGTCAATATATTAATTAGACTCGAAAATAGAATTAAAAAAAGAAAGAGGAAAAACGAGAAACTAAAACAAGACAAAAAAGTAAAAGAAACTACAACAATTATATAATAAAAAGTAATAAAGAAATACATAAAGTTTGCAGAAATACATTATCGTAATAAAAAATGAAACATCAAAAATAAAGTGCAATAATATTTTCTGTCTTATAATATAAAAAGTTCTATTTTATTGCTTAAAATGTAGATTAATAAATATTTATTTAAATACTTATTTAGGTACCTACAAATAATTTTTATTTATATTTGTAACATTAATATGATTTTTTTCTTTTATAATTAAAAAAAAGAATTTTACAAAAGAATAAAAAAATGTCACAAAAAGATTGTAATTGGAAGTTAATAATAAATAAGAACAAGCGGACTTCAGTATTCAAAGCACAAATTGATCCAGAATAAGTCAAATAATTTCATTTATCCAAAAGATCCTACTAATACAAAAAACATTAACTATAATTTAATTACTTCTAAGAAGCATAAAAGAAATAATTCAGTAACACTATGTATTTTGATGAAAATACTTTGGAATGTATGTACCTAAAATTTGTTACAAACATTTTATGTTATACCTGTTCATTAGCTTTTTTATCTACATCTTTTATTGTAGACGGCTTCGATAACTTATCCAGTTTCACTGATAATACTTTTTCCAAAACCTGAAACATGAGTATCAATATATAAGATATATAAAATATTATTAATGATTCTGATTATTATTTATATAATATATCGTATATTATACAATTTGAACATGAAAAGTATAAACTTACGGAATTACTTTCTTGTGTACTTTTCGAAGACGCCGTACTGTTAGGTAAATCATCAATGATTTCATCTGAGGATGATGCCGTTATTATCAAGCGTTCCGGAATAGTAGGCAACCTTTTCATAGTTTCCAGTCGCTTTTCGATATCATCTTTCGAGTCTGCACAATAATAAATTACGCGTTTCATGTCTGTCTGAAGTATTTAACAAAGACTGCTGCTGCAAGTTTTGTGACAATCTTGCGATATATAAATTATATATTTTTGAAAAAAATAATTTTGTTATAAAACAAAATGTGCATTACGTACCTCCTAATAACATAATTATTCCAGAGCACATTTTTTGGTTCACCTCCACGCGATACTTAACATTGTTTTTATGTGTGCTTATTGAAAAATTTCGGATTTCAGAGGTGCGTACAATTGTTTTTTTCCCTCTGTTAGGACCTTCAAGGAGTTTCATATACGCGTACATATCTTCTTTTGTTATAAAAAAAATTTTAACCTTACAAAGAAAACTGTTAAATGTGTGAATATTGTAACGATCGACTAAGTATCACGAGATTAAGCGGTTTCCAGCCAAATTCTGCCCTGAACGAGTGCCGCAGAACGCTTTGCGCAGCACATATACCACGCGCGATTCCCGCTTCGCTGCACTGGACTTGCAGAGTGAGTCGAGTCTGAGAGTCCTGATCCCCCATCACGCGAAGGAAGTGGCCAATGACCGAGTCCTGCGTTGGCAGGCACGAGGCTGCGCATGCTAGGCTGTGTTCGGAAACGTCACCCGAGTGCACACGAGTATACTCCCTTCTCTTTCTATCTCAGTGAGTTAGAAAGAGAAGGGAGTATACCCGTGTGTACTCGGGTGACGTTTCCGAACGCAGCCCTTGATCGGTTGTCACAACTCAAGCGCCCAATGAAAGCGAAGTAGCCGCTGCGCACGCAGACTGCCTAACATAACCATTATCCAAGAATAAAGGTTATGCGGGGTAAAGATTAGTGTTTCCACTTTACAATATATTATTACGAGTGCCTATAATAACAGTACAACATCGGATTATTGTCACACGAGTGTTATTGTTTGAAATACACACAACTTTTGCAATTTGCGCCTTTCTTCGCTTCTGATGAGCTTTTACTTTCCATTTTTGTCTTGCGGCGTTCTCAACAAAATTCAGATGCGGTGCGACAGGAATACGTGGTTGTATTTTGTTTATGATTGAACTATATGTAGAGAATAAATAAATTCTACTGTTTGCTGATACACAATTAAATCAGGTATGTGTCAAAAATAAGTTGTATGTACATATGTTTCACGCTGCATATACAATACTAGATTAAATATTTTATAACCGCACATCACAGACAAAAGTATATCAGACAGTAACGACGATACCCCAACATGGAAAATCGTAAAAAGAGAAAACGATATAAAATGGGTTTATATAAGAACTATGAAAATTCATATGAGTACAGTGTATCTCCACGCACATCAGCAATATGGGAAACTCTTGCCATAGCTCGACATTGTAATATTGAAGGTGAGTAAATGTCATAATCTGCACATGATGAATTGTGCATTAATATTATGTGCATTAATATGATTATTTTTGTTTGTAAGACGCACTTTCTTGGAAAATGAAAACAGTACAATAATAGTTTATCGGTTATGACCCAGTAAGCAAAATGTGCGCAATATGCCAGCAGTTTGGCAAGCAAATTCATTTACTAATAATCGTGATAATCGTAAACAAATATCTGGGGAAAAAAATTTTTTTGAGAATGGATATTCTTCTTTGTCATACATTTTTTAATAAATATAATATAAGTATAATTGTTTCATTATTCAGTAATAATGTTATAGGATTGCACATATTCGTAACACGTGTTGTTCGTGTAAGAAATAATTTTTGCGCCGGAATAATGTCTCATTCATCAGTTCTTAAAAAAAGAGCAAATTCAGTCAATTAAGAAGAAGAAAAGAATAAGTCAATCAAAAAATATATCTATAATAATAAGTTTTTAAAATTAGAAATATTTCATAACAATATAAACATTATCATAGAATGTATTAGATATTACGGTAAGAATAGATATTAGCAGATATTAGCAGGTAACATTGTTCTCGAATATTTGACTTGTTTGATTCCTAAATAAATATTATTTATAAATGACATTTTGTCCCTTTGTCAAATTGTAAACATGCCGTTTTCATTGAAAAATATTTTTACGACTGAAGATATTATTTACATGTTAATGTCTTTCAATAAATATGTACCTAATTAATTGATAATTTCGCACTTTTTCTGTACATAATATACATATAATATGTTGTAAATTGTATGAATGCCATTTAACTACTTATGAATTTAAATTATAATATAGTAGTAAATAATACATAAATTAATAACACATTTCCAAAAACAGTCCAAAAATCAATAAAACAAAAAAACCATTTGGCCGTACTTTAAAAACAAAACGGTTTCTTTGCCGTACGGCTTTGAAGCATCGAGGACTGCTTAAAATTTTAAGATTTTTATTTATCGAACATCATTAATAAAATCATATCAAGAAATATTTGTTGTATGAAGTAATTGTAAGAGACATTTTTTCTTAAAACTATCTAGTTTCCGAAACAATTGTAATTGTAAAAATATTGAATATATTGCATTTGTTTATAACAATTATTATAAATTGTTGTAAATAATTGTTAAATATTACAGTGAATAATTTATTAAAAATGCATATTGTGTTATATCTTGTCACGCGTAATTTACTACTTTTTCTTTGTTTATGTAGGCACGTTTCCAATAAAATGTGAAAAAAATGTGTACATTATTAAACTTTGACAATTATAAAAATAATATTTTGGTTACAAATAAATAAAGTATACTTAGGAAATTAATAAAATATTTGGATGCTTCTAATATATCAAAAAGTTAAGAAAATATTACATATAAACTTCCGCAATATTTTTTTTATTTCTGATATGCACTTCATCTATTTACAACAATCGCTTAATTCTTATAACTGGGTTTACTCTACATTACAATTCAAAATTATATAATTCTTGTACAGATAATACTGGAGTCCATGTAAGCATCAGAAATGCTGCTTGTACTAAAGACGATTGCAATAATTCTGCCGAACAACTTGGGAATTACAGCGGGAGATCTGATAATGTTACGAATAACATTACCATGCAGTATTCCCCATGTACATCAAACACAGCAAGAAATGAAGAAGATAATGACGACACAATTAACAGTAATAATAAATTTAACAGTAGTGACATGGGTTGCATTGACGATGAAAATGTAATAAATAACGAAGAAAGTATAGATGATAGAATAACGGACGACTGTGACGACAACGAAAGTGAAACGAGGAAAAAAGCAGCAGAAGATGAAGATAGTTATACTACTGGAAGCGATGTGGATGACAACTATGAACGTATTGAGGAGCAAACGAGTGAAGAAGACGACATCCCATTCGACGATATTGTATTATTTTTAGAGTCCAATTTAACAATACGAGACATAATGATATTAGTCGTCGCATTTTCGCTCCGATTTAAGCTGTCAGACGTTGGAAAATCTGCGCTTATAAACATGATAAAATTATTGGCCGGGCCAAAATTTGAAAAAATTAATATTTCCAAATACACTTTAGGTAAAGCATTCGATCCACCAGACGACAAAGTAGTTTATCACTATTTCTGCGACAAGTGTCATACCAAAATTATATATTCGACGTCAAGAAATAAATTTATAAATCAATCAGTAACGTGTGACTCTTGTAAAAAAAAACAAGTAATTTCATTGACATCCAATAATTACTTCATGTCAATTGATTTAAGATATCAATTACAAATGCTTTTTTCTCACGAAGCAACCAAAGCTGAGATATTCGATTTTATTTCATCAAAAAGTAATTGTCATGCCAATAACTTTAATATTATAACAGATATTTACGACAGTGAAATTTATAGAAATATTTCGAAAGATGTTAATTTGATAGTAACATTCAATTACAGTACTGATGGCGCTCCTTTAACTAAAAGTGGAAAACGAGGGTTTTGGCCACTACAAATAATTTTAAATTGTTTACCACCTAAGAGTAGGTTTAAATACGTTCTTTTAGCCGGGCTACTAATGTGCACTCACGAACCGAACAGTAAATTATTGGACTTGTATTTTTTAAAATTCAATGATCAAGTTTCTTACCTTTACAATAATGGTATTACTGTTCGTGATCCTGATAATAAAAAAATTCTTGTGAAATTCTGCCCCTTAGCGTGTTCCGTTGATTCCGTCTGCCGCCCAATCATGCAAAACAGAGTGCAGTTTAACGGAAGATATGGCTGCAGTTGGTGTTACCACCCCGGAGAATACATCGCAGAAATACATGGAATAAGATATCCCATACGTGAACATGATCCACCTTTACGAACTGCTGACAGTCATCACAAGAATGTTCAAGTTGTGCGTGATTTAAAGAAAAGCAGTGAAATGGGCGTACGAGGTGATATCTCAGTATCTAAAATTCCACAAATTGACATGGTTTGGTCATTTGCTTATGAATACATGCATGGTATTCTCTGTGGTGTAAGCAAATACATTTGGAATCAATGGACTGCTTCGGATTCTAAGTCGTGTTTTAAATTGAATAAAGCAGAGCGAGATATTATTAACAAACGCTTGAATTTAATAAAACCGACTCAAGATATTCATAGACTTCCGGAATCTTTGCATGATCGGGCAAAGTGGAAGGCATCAGCGGAAAAGTCATGGCTATTGTATTACAGTTTGCCATGCCTTAACGGCGTTTTAAATCAGGATGCATTTACGCACTATTCCTTACTTGTAAATAGTTTATATGTATTGTTAAAAACTGAAATAACTGAAGATGAACTAAAACAGTGTGAATACGATTTATTGAAGTTTGTCGGTTATTTTGAAGTGTACTATGGACGAGAAAAAATGACTTTTAATGTGCACACTTTATTGCATATAGTGAAGTCGGTAAAAAAAACGGGTCCTTTGTGGTCGACTTCTACATTTCCTTTCGAGAGTAATATATATAAATTAAAACAATATATGAATGGTCCAAACGGAATTGACCAGCAAATGTCGAAAAAGTCCTTGGAGATATTGCACTTTCTAACGGATAATGTAGATTACTGTGATGATTCTGCCGTGTCTGACTACTGCAGAAATTTATTTCAATATAAACATTTATCAAAATTCGATACATCTGATGACAACAATGTCATTCTTATTGGCAAATGCTATAGCGTAAAATGCGATGATAAAATGTATAAAGCATATAAAAAATGCATCGTTAGAGGCGTTGTATTTCACAGCCAGAAGTATCGCAAAGCGAAAAGAACGAACGATACAATGATTCAGTTACATTCAGGCGAATATGGTCAAATAATGCACATTATTCTATTAAATAATAAATGCCACATGCAAATATCAAAAATTACAATTAGTTCCAATAAACCGTTTAAAGTGTCGTACATGGATAGGATAGAATCAGAAGATTATGTACACAGCTCAATAGTTCCCATAAGCGATGTCAAAAGCAAGCTTATTCACATAGATGTTGGATATTGTAAATATTTATGCAAACCTCCGAATACATTTGAAATTCAATAATAAATAAAACTTTGTAATAAATACAATTTTGTTTCTTTATTTATATACACACAGTCAAATATAATTATAACAAAAATTTGATTTAATTGCATTATATCCGATTTCTTTTTCATCTGAAAAATCGGAGAATTTCAAATTCAAACAAATTACTGTTGCTTTATTACAGACTATATAAATTTGATTCTTATTGCATTCAAATCGATTTAGTTTTTATCCCCGAAATTGGTAAATTTTGGATTAAACCGGATTACAAAATCAACTCAATTATTAAAATTGGATATTATTATAACGGATTGAAATTGCATACGCGCAATCGCTGAATTTCGAATTAAAACGGATTAATGTTGTCTTTCCTAGCAAATCGGATTCAGATGGATTACAACCGATTTTATTGAATCGGTGTTTTTGTAATTGAAACGGACTCATCTCTTAAAAAGAAATATACAAATTAGGCGGATTATTTTGGATTATATATCCATCCGATTATTAGTGTTTATTTTGGATTGACAACAATATGAACTAGAATGTAATGATTTCGGATTGGAAATAATCTGCAAAAGCGATATCAAAACCGATTCTGATTAGTTTGGAATTAAAATCGATTACTTTTTAATCCGGGCGCGGATTGAACCGATTAAAACCGATTAAAACCGATTAAAACGGATTATGTTTTAATCGGTTTTAATCGAACATTTTCGGCAGGGTATGCTGTAGCATTGATTTCTATTAGTACTTGTGCAGACAAATATTGCGTACATACACAGGGGGAGGGAAAACATTAGTACATTCTTATTTAGAGTCACTATTTCCAATGTTTGTTAACTTCTAACCGACAGTTAATTTTTTGGAATAGCCAGTAAAAATTTGCTATTTTAAAAATTAACTGTCAATTAGAGGTTAACAGACGTTGGAAATAATGATCCTAAAATGACATTTAAGATTATTTCATAAATGAAATAATGATCGTTAAATAGAATGTATGTTATTTTTAATTTGATACTAATGTTTGATATTGTTTTTTCTGTGCATAATTCATCTATAAGTGTGTATAAAAATAAATTTTAATTTTTTTTAGATGAAAAATTCTGGAGAGTATTTAAGGAATTATTTTTGGTCAGAGAACTGATAAAGGAATGCTGTGAAGATATAAAAGTTACATTTTTGAGGAAAGAAAATGCGGATAAGACACATGAGATTAAATCTACATTTTTAAGTACATCTCATTTTCCTTTGCAACATTTAGAAGAATTGAACGAAGTGGAAGAATATCTTCAAGAACCGAATCATTTTCAATTCGCTGTATGTTTTCTGTATTCTTTCTTTGATACAAGTTTCCATTGCTAATTAGCGTAATTATTATTAAGTACATATAATTTTCATATTTTTTAGACAAAAGAACTTTTAAAATTGGGAGGAACTGCTCCATATGATTTTGTAAAGGGATGTTTGTCGCTTCTCCTCTCAAATAAATTTGCAGAACAGTATAGCTTGCACGGTGCCAAAAAAAAGCAAGTGTTTGGGAAACTATTTCTTGCAAATGTGTTGCAAGGTACATTGCTATCTAAATATCTAATCAGAATACAAAACATAAACAATACACAAGTTGATCACATCACAATGGCTAATTTCCACAAAGTGCACACACACACATATGTATTTTTTTACAATTTATTACACATACTATGCAATACATACGTAAATATACACAGATATACGTTTTGTGAAATGCAGCTATTGTCAGTTATAAGAAATAATATAACAAACTTATTGCAGTGTTAAAAAAAATCTATATGCATGTGATAAAAATAACATAATAATTGATTACATACTTAAAAACCAATGCCATTTATACATTAATAAAACATTAAATATTTTTTCTAAAAGCAAAAATAATTCTATTAATTTAGTCTAAATTTGTCTGAAAATGGATTTATATTTGTAAATTTTTATGTCGGCGCTTTATATAATTACTATAGTTATATTTCAAATATATAATTATGTCTATATTGTGTTCTTTTTTCTATTTAGAAAGTGCTCTACTATGTAAAGTAGCAGAAAACCGTAAAGAAGTCGAGGAAGCCGTTAAAACATGGCTGAGACGTGCCAAAGAAAGGGCAGGAAAAGAAGAAAAATAAAAAATTATCGTAAATGTTACCAATTGCACGTGCAATTTATTTCACTTTTGCTTATTTCGATATATTTTTGTTTTTAACCTTCAGTTGTCACATTTCTTTTTTGAACATTTTTTAAGGATTTTTTTTTAACATGATGCCACTTAAAAAGTTAATTTCTTATAATAAAAGTTAATTTTTTTTGAGAATATATTCTACAATGTTTAAACTTAATTCTAGAATTTTTTGCGATTTACTTAAACTGTTGTTAACCGGTTTTTTAACAGCATGCAGCTGTTTGAAAATTGGTTAAGGTCATTTTGACCTCGTGTGACAACCGAAGGTTAAATAACGCAAAAGAGTTTGCAGTTTTCATATTTTTTGTAACTATATATATACTTTTTTTAAAACTTATAATCTATCATAGCATAATATTTATTTTGAATTAACGATATACACATGTTTGTGTATATCGTCAAATCGATAAACGTTACCATTTGTACGTGCAATTTACGAATTTATACTTTATACTTTCAATTGTTAATTATATATTTTATATAATTTTTAAAATAAATATATTATTTTAAAATATTTATATATTTCATTGTTTTTATCCTTTCAATGTAAATCAGAATTCTGGATGTCCATAGGACGTCCATCGGATATCCTGTGGACATGTTTTAAGCATGTCCACCAATTTCATAAACAGATATACCATGGACGTCCATAGGATATCCGAAGGACGTAAAACAGATGGCCTATGGATGTCCTTAATATCCTTAAAGGACATCTTATGGATATCCATTGGATATCCATGTGCTGTCTGGGTTAATCATTGATTAGTTCATTGGAAATGACCAATCGCATTTGCTCATTAAGCAGATTGACAAATGCGATTGGTCATTTCCAGTGAACTAATCAACGATTAAGTTAATCGGAGTTTGGTTGAAATGGTCCTAAGGCCGCCATTTTGTTTTTGAAAAATTACAGACCGTGTTCGTAATCAGCGAGCTCGAAAACATATATCTATCGATTTTTATGCAATTCAGGGGGTCGATTGTGTATCTTGAAACGAGGTGAAAATTACAAAAGTGAGCAGATTTACTAGATTTCAACAAATAAAATCGTAGATACTTTAGTGAATTTCATTATAAATTATAAATTTTCACCTCGTCTCAAGGGGCTCGATTGCTATCTTGAAATGAGATGAAAATTACAAAAGTGAGAACGTTTACTAGAGTATCTACGATTTTATTTGTCAAAATCTAGTAAATCTGTTAACTTTTGTAATTTTTACCTCGTTTCAAGATACACAATCAACTCCAAGTGCTGCGTTCCGATATTCACTGCCAGTAATAAAAATCTATAGTTTACGTCACATAGTACACTATACATTTTCAGCTGGCAGTGAATAACGGAACACAGCCAAGATACGCAATCGAGCCCCTGATAATTCGTCAATTTATGGCTACGTTTTAGCCGAAATTCCCCACTGTGTGCCATGTGTACGACGATCGGTTAAAGACGCCCACGAAATTAATGTGATATATGAATCTTTTTAAGCTCAGCGTTTAAACTATAAACTAAACGCTGGACTCATAAACGACAATTTGTACGATCGGTTTCTTGGACGGCGGGGCCCTCGCTGATGCGGCGATATCGCGCAACACTGCTTCGACAGCTTCCTCCCAGTCCCGATCCTTCATGATACTCCGGTCGATGGACGCAGACCACCTCAAACGCGGCATAGATATGACCGTCAGTACTTTCCTGAAATTGGCGTTTCATTGTTAATTTTCTCCAAATAACTTCTTTGAAATTACAGTGCAATAGAGAAAATTTAATAATGACATTTCATATAGCTATAATTATAGAGAAATTGACGAAGAGAGAGATACCGTAGATCAGAGTGCAGCGCCGACATGTCGCCGCCCGCTTGTTCGCCAAGTTTCCTGAGAGTCTCAGCCAATGGGCCACTCAGTCTTTGCAACCTCCTCCAGGACTGAGTGTATTGTCGTCTGACAAGTTCGATGATAGTGCTAGTCAGCGCCAAGCCGACTAAGATGTATAAGGTACACAATAAAGTGTACTTTGGCTTCTCTAAATATAATTAACAGACACTATGTAGTTAATACAGTAACATTAAACTTTTCACAGACAGATATTAATGAATTATCTACTTTTATCGAAACTAGCTACTATCTTTATTCACAACTATCTATATATTTACTATTATCATTTAACAAAACTGCATTCTCATATCTTTTCATGCTTTAAGGCTCCTGGGTACCCGGGAAAAAAAGATTATATATAAATATATTATATATATATATATATATATATATATATATATATATATATACTTCCCATATAAATATTATAATATGTATCTCTGCTCCTGTACAGTAAAAATGAATGAAATTTTTATGGTACACTTCTATGACATCGAGAATTGCAATTACGGTTTCTTAAGTTTTTCTATTAATACTTTTTTTCAATTTTTTAATGATTTATTTAAACAATATCAAGTACAAAAATGGTACAAAATTGCAAACATCATGTTGTTTATGAATAATTTCTGAGACTAGCTTTACACTGTTTAATCAAGAAAACAAAATTATACTACATATAGCTATACGTAAAACTTCCTTAATAATAATATACAGTACAAAATGCTCAAGACTGATTTATTTTACTTCAATTGTGATGATAGGCGAAATAATTGTTTTCTGCTGAAAGATAATTCCATCATTGTAGCTTTAAATATAATACAAACAGAAAGAAATGATATTTATGTTATAGGACGTAAATGTCAGATATTAAAGGAATTATATGAAAAACCATTATCGAAACTTTTGAATATTTACATAGTCCGTAATGACATCAGTTACGCGTTATCTCGATGGCCCGGCCGTATTTTTTATAGCCAGAAAAATGTGCAGAATTACACAATTAGGGACAGATTATGTAATTCCAATAAGGCATGTAACAGATATGTAATTAAATAAATAAAATATATTTTGTTATACTCTTACTGCCGTTTTACGTCATTCTAAAATTAATAGACTTGGTCACAAATAATGTATGGACTTTTCAGAAATATTGTTACAATATTTCAATTTTAATATTGCTAAAATGTTGTGTTTGATATATTACAGCAATGTTTTACTCGCAACATTTTACTGGCAACATTGCTGCAAAGTATCTGCAACATTTCACGGTAACTGCAATATGACAATGTTGCTGCAATGTTGCTGCAATATATCGTGCTGTGTGGGTTAGCTTTCTTGACTTCGTCTTGGCTTGGTCACGACTTCGTCCCGAACACAAGTTTTAGGTTTGGTCGCTTATAAAATAATAGAAATCAATGAAACTAAAAAAACTGCACTGGAATCGTGTTCAGCAGGGCCGGTTCTAGCGGAGGGCAAACGCGTGCCCCGCACGTGAGCGGCCGATTTAGAGGAGCGACCGAAAGGCCGCCCTCGAAGTCTTAATGTTTTACAAAAATTGAGAAACAAAATCACAATTTGTAAAAGAATAATGTGTAAAAGTAATCAATAGAATATATCAAAGAATATAGTATTGTTACGTCCTGGGAACTCCACGATTTCCCTTTTTCGCGGGGCTAAGATAGGCCTTAAGATTATGATAGGTAAACTAAGCGCGGACGGTTATCGATCGGGGAGTGAGCCTTGATCCCCTCGCATTCCATCTTTTATGACCAAAATGCCTATTTGGTTGGGGCAACTAAAAGCAACCTTCCAGATGACAAACTACCGACAGACAGGACATACATGATCGGTTTTATCAATTTTGTCTAGCCCATAGCTATAAACCCGGCGACACGACGCGCCGAGGAGAGCCTTAATCCCAAGCAGAATTTGGTTAGGATCCTTATCGCATCACGCGACTAGCCCAAAGTTGGCCGCGGAATGTCCCGACAAACAGAGACAAGATCCAAAACGTGCTTTTAGAAATCCGTAAGAGCACGTGGCGGAATTTCTGTTTGCGATAAAGCTGCAATAAAGATTGGATGAAATACATTTGTCTGTTGACTGAAAACAGGGACCGCGAGATAAGGGACCCCAATAAACGAGGAATCGGCGATAGCTGAAAACAAATCAGTCACTGGAAGAATCGCTGGGTTGCACCCCCGATAAGACAGTGGGGGCCTTACGAAAGGACTCACCAATGGAAAACCGGAAAAATCGATAACCGTCTCTAACTTCTAGGATAGGCGAAAACTTAAGATCTGGCTCTTGGGTGAGAAACGTCTCGCCCAATAAGAAATCCTCTAGATAAAAATTAGAAGAATCCCACCAACCAAAAGTCCCAAAAATGAAAACCAGACACACCCCACATGAAATCCACCCCTTCCATTCCTTACATTTTCCTATATAAACCCCGACATTGCGGCACTCTCCCTCAAAGCTTCTGAGTCTTTTCAAGCCTCCCAAGCTTAGTCTCGTGTTTTCCTCAGCCTTTACAATCATGATATCTTCCGCTTTTGAGTCACGATTCAACACTTATCGTTAGAGTCAGTGCAACACATCTGACCGCATACAACTAATTCCGTCTATTCCCTCAACCAAGGGTCATTTCGACGCGCAGTCATCAACGGTGTCATCAAACTCATCAAGTAGTAAGTCGTATATTCACTTCTTTACTTATCCTCACTTTAGTGTCCAGAAGTTCTCTCGGTTAAACCTGAATCCATAAACCTTAAACATTAATCCTTCTAACCCTCCAATCTCTTTCTCTATATTATTCCTGAGTTAGCTGATTAATCGGCGGGCTCGGAGTAATCTATGGTATTCCTGAGTTAGCTGATTTGTCGGCGGGCTCGGAGTAATCTTTTCTATATTATTCCTGAGTTAGCTGATTGATCGGCGGGCTCGGAGTAATCTATGGTATTCCTGAGTTAGCTGATTTGTCGGCGGGCTCGGAGTAATCTTTTCTATATTATTCCTGAGTTAGCTGATTAATCGGCGGGCTCGGAGTAATCTATGGTATTCCTGAGTTAGCTGATTTATCGGCGGGCTCGGAGTAATCTCCTTTCTATTCACTGCTGCGAACCTTATCGGCGGGCTCGGAGTAATCTCTTCTATATTATTCCTGAGTTAGCTGATTCAACAGATCCTCTGTCTTCAATTTCAACCCTTCCAAACCGAGTCGACTTCGCCGCGGTTAACGGTTTTAAAACAATTAACAAGGAATTAACTTATAGTGGATTCCCGCGGTCCCCCCTTTAAGAAATCTCGAAGGGCCGTAAAACACGAACATGATCGTCGGAAGCAACAAGCGCGAAGGAAATTAGAAAAGGCACGAATTAGCGCAGGTCCTTCGTGTCTCGCCATTCCACCGGCTCTACCAGCCTTTTCGGAGGAACCCTGTTCCTCGCAGGAGCGTCGCCCTGTCGTTCCACCTCGGCCTATCGTTCTACCATCTCGTCCCTTCCCCACCTCTTCTCGCCCTGTTTGTCGCGTGGCCCCATTTCGCGTTGTCCCGGTCAACCGCGATCCCACCACCCTGCTTGAACCTCCCGGTTCCCCCTCCTCTTCCCGAAGTCCGTCCCCGACCTCCTCGACCGCTTCGACTCTCGATCTCGAGGACCTCGATCCCGAGGTGGTTACTCTGGATTAGAATCACAGCGCAAAATTATTTAACATACATGTACCTTACCCTTACCCATAGTTTATAATTATTTGTTAAACTCTTATCTCACCATTTTTACCCCGAACATCTCTTTATATTTTAATTTAGATACACTTACACACCACACACATATTTTAATTAATTTCATGTAACCCCATTCTTAAACTAATTGTAGTAATAGCGGGCAGGATGTTTATTTTCAAATAGGTTCCCCTTTCAAATCCTGCCCGATCACCCCCGCATTTATGTAACACCCGCGAGAATAATACTCACTCATGACACACACGCATCCGACATTCACACTTATAAATGTATTCAATTTTATTTGCCCTAATTCTCACTTATTGTTTACCTAGTTTATATTATCGTAATAAATATTCGTCTTATGTTAAACATTGACTCCAATCTGCATTCATTATAATTTAAGACCTCACCCACTACTCCTCCCTCTCTCGAAACCGCACGAGGTCCGATCCTAAGTTAAAGAGATTAAATTCCCTGACTTAAAAGAGGACCGACGATCGCACCGCTCACGGAAGGCGTCCTACCGTCTCCACGGACGTTGACCCTTCCGGAGCCATTGAAAAGTGCGTTCGGGCTCGCGCCACGCGTCTCATAGCGTGTACCTGCGAGCGATATTCTTAAGCTTCTAGTTGCGTCCTTCCTTACCCCGACCCCTCTGGTTAGTCTCTCCTTCGCTTCCCAGTTTTTCTTATCCTAATCCTGGGGTTGGACGTAACAGTATAATTCAAATAAAAATATATACATTGATTATAATAAGAGCATTCTCTCTGATCAATTTGCCCAATCAATAATAAGTATACATAAATTAAAGTCTCCAGCAGAGTCTATAGTACTGGGCAAGCGATTATGTTTTGTTTAATGCAGTGATGCCGAGAATTCCCCGACAGCGGAGATGCCAAATTGCAACCGCAAACAACGCACATGAAAGCGCGAGCTTCTGCTGTTTGCGTCTGCAAGCTGGCATTTCTATCCTAGGCCAGTCAGTAAAGACACTAAAATTCGAAAATTTAACTTTAATTACAAAAGTTTTCAAATTTTGATGGAATATTGGGTGAGTTGAAATAACAATAAGTCTCATTTTGCAACCAACCCCGACGTCCGGAACATGTTAAACATTGCAAAAAAATGTTAATTTATTATAACTTTACGAAAAAAATTGCAAAAGTCCTGCAAACTTAAAGCAATGTCTATTGTAATATTTTTCACAATGTGTTAGATTTGCAACCTATTTCGAGGCGCGCAACATTGAATTTTTTTATAAAACAACGTTTTTGTTTGTAACTTGGAGGAAAAAATTACAAAAGTGCTGCAAACCGATAGAATAACTTTTACAACTGCCCCGAACAGCTGTACCAATTTGCAACCTTCTATGTTACACGCAACATATTTTTTTTTTAATCAATGATGGAACAATTGTTTATTTGGTCGTAATTTTGCCAAAAAAATTGCAAAAGTTTTGCAAATTGGTTGCAAACATTGAGATTATTTTTTGTCACAAGCTGTTAAGTTTGCAACCTCGGACAAGGTCCGCAACATTGAAAAATTAGCAACAATTATTATTTTGCACTTTTTACAAGCGTGAAAAAATTGCAAAAGTTTTGCAAATTTAACGGAGTGCTTCAAATGTCTTCCCCTATCCGAATATAAAATTGCAACCCTCTACCAGTTACGCAAATTATTGCAACTTATTAATGACAAATTTTGTGTTACAAAATTAATGCAAAAGTGTTGCAAATCCAGGGAAACAAATTAAAAATACATTTACACATGATGTCGAATTTGGAACCTTCTATCTGTCACGTAAAATATTCAAATCAAATATATACGTTACATGCTCAATACTACGAGGCCCCAATGGTTGCTTCGCACCTGTGTATGAGGCTTTAGTTTTCTATGTTGTTGTGGTGCGTGACAATAGAAAAGTACGCGGATGCAAATTTATATTCGGATAAGGGAAGACATTTGAAGCACTCCGTTAAATTTGCAAAACTTTTGCAATTTTTTCACGCTTGTAAAAAGTGCAAAATAATAATTGTTGCTAATTTTTCAATGTTGCGGACCTTGTCCGAGGTTGCAAACTTAACAGCTTGTGACGAAAAATAATCTCAACGTTTGCAACCAATTTGCAAAACTTTTGCAATTCTTTTGGCAAAATTACGACCAAATAAACAATTGTTCCATCATTGATTTAAAAAAAAATATGTTGCGTGTAACATAGAAGGTTGCAAATTGGTACAGCTGTTCGGGTACAGTTGTAAAAGTTATTCTATCGGTTTGCAGCACTTTTGTAATTTTTTCCTCCAAGTTACAAACAAAAACGTTGTTTTATAAAAAAATGCAATGTTGCGCGCCTCGAAATAGGTTGCAAATCTAACACATTGTGAAAAATATTACAATAAACATTGCTTTAAATTTGCAGGACTTTTGCAATTTTTTTCGTAAAGTTATAATAAATTAACATTTTTTTGCAATGTTTAACATGTTTCGGACCTCGGGGATGGTTGCAAAATGAGACTTATTGTTATTTCAACTCACCCAATATTCCATCAAAATTTGAAAACTTTTGTAATTAAAGTGAATTGATTGTCTTTAATGACTGGCCTATCCGGGGAGATATTATATTTATACAGTGGAAGCAAAAAGTGGTTAATAGTGAATATCGACACAACATAAAACGAAAGTAAGTAGTGATAAATTAAAAATTTAGTTTTCCAAATCAACGTACTATTTATAATTTTTATAAATATTTATAATTTTGTTATTATTAGAATGGCAGATAGAAAAACCAAGAGACAATCTGGAGCGTTTTACAAAAAGAAGCGAGCAAGAAAAGCAGAGGAACAGCAGCAATTAAAAGGAGCTCTAGAAAAATTTCTTGAAACTGATCAAGAAAGTTCTTCATCAGTCTTATTATTTGAAAATCCGGAAAATGTTCCAATGACAGCTGATGTTGAGTTTTCTGTTGCTCAAACTGAAAACACGGCACCAGATACAGATGTTGATGGAAAAATGGATACTAACGTAGAAGCATCTTCAAAGAAGGATGAAATTCAAGATCAAGTAAAATACGAAGTTCTTGGAAATGAAGATGATTCCATATCTATGTTAGATTTAAATGACCCAGGTACTTGGCCTAATATTATATCAAACAAATGTATCGAAACATTAGTAGAAGTAGGGTCTGTTCATATAGATAATAATTATAGGTTTCCTGTAGATGAAAAAACTGGTAGGAAGTTTAATATTTTATATTTTAACAAAATTATGGAAAACGGAGAAAAAGTTAAAAGAAATTGGCTTATTTATTCTAATTAATTAAACAGTGTTTTCTGTTTTCCTTGTGTTATTTAGCAGAGAAAACATAAAAATAATTAATGATGGATATTCTGATTGGCGGCATTGTTCTGAATATTTCAATAAACATAAAACTAGTATTCAACATATTCAATGTATAAAGAAGTGGTGTGAATTAAAATTACGACTAGATAAAAAATGCACAATTGACAAGGTAGAAAAAAATTTATTTGACATTGAAAAGGAGCGCTGGAGAGCTATAATTAAAAGAATGATTGCAATTGTGCAATTTTTAGCTGGTCAATGTCTGGCTTTTAGAGGAACAAATTCGCAAGTATATGAACGAAACAATGGTAATTTTTTAAAAGCTGTTGAGATGATTGCCAAATTTGATCCTGTTATGTTAGATCACTTAAATAATGTTAAAAAGTCAAAGGAACTTAAAACTCATATGCCACATTACTTAGGAAATCATTTCCAAAATGAAATAATACATTTATTAGCTACAGGTATTAAAAAAGAAATAATGCGGATTGTACAATCTTCTAAATATTTTTCTATTATACTTGACTGTACACCAGATGTTAGCCATACCGAACAAATTACATTTATTGTAAGGTGCGTAAATATAAATATGTCAGATAAAGAAGTTGACATACGCGAGTTTTTTTCGGATTTTTATCCCGTCACAGATACTACTGGTGAAGGATTGTATAACTTCCTATTAGAAAAATTATCAAATTATGAGTTGGATGTTCAAAATATTAGGGGACAAGGTTACGACAATGGATCCAATATGAGAGGTAAAAATATTGGCCTTCAAAAGCGCATCTTAGACATCAATCCAAGAGCACTCTTTGTTCCTTGTAATGCTCATACTTTAAATTTGGTCGTAAGTGATGCAGCAAATAGTAGCGGGGAAATATTTGATTTTTTTTTGGAATTATTCAGTATATAACTTTTTTTCTGCTTCCACATATCGATGGGATCTTTTAAAGAAACACATTACAAATTTAACACTTAAAAGTCTTAGTGAGACAAGATGGGAAAGCAGAATTAAAGCTATAAGACCATTAAGCCTTAATCTGAAGAATATCATTGACAGTTTAACTGAATTAACGAATGATCCAACTCGAGACGTAAAAACAAAAAATATGGCTCATTCATTGGCACAAAAGATATCTTCTTTCAAATTTATATGTTCTATAATTATTTGGCACGATTTGCTTTCAAAAATAGATATTGTTAGTAAAATGCTTCAAAACCCAAAAATAAGCTTAGCCGAATGTGTTCATGCTTTAAAAAATCTCAAAAATTACATTATTAAAAAAAGAAACAATGAATGTTTTAATATGTTCATTAGTAATGCCGTTACAGAAGCTGAAAAAATTAACGTACAACCAGAATTTCCTATAATTCGCCATATAAAAAAGCCACGTCAATTTTTGTACGAAAGCAAAGCTGATTCGGTTATAAATCCTAAACAGCACTTTAAAAAATATTTTTATTTTTTCATTTTAGATCACATAAGCAATTCTCTTGATCAAAGGTTTGAATTAATAAATGAATGTGAATCTCTGTTTAGTTTTTTATATGATTTCAAAAAAATGGATAATGACGCCTTAATGAAATCATGTATGGATTTGGATGTAAAATTCCAATCAAATGAAAATAATGTGTTAAAAAGGGATTTTGATGGTATTCAGTTATATCATGAAATAATGTCGTACCGGGAAATTTTTCCTGACGCATCGTTATCGAACAATCCCTTTCAAATTTTACAAAGGATCGTGGATGCTGATTTGTTATCTTGTTTCACAAATTTTACTATTGCACTGAGAATTTTTTTAACCCTGCCAGATTCCGTTGCATCTGGCGAAAGAAGTTTCTCGAAACTCAAAATAATTTAAAATTATCTCCGATCTACAATGTCCCAGGAAAAACTAAGTAGTCTTGCACTTATTTCTATTGAACATGAAATATCAGAAAGTATGGACTTATCAAAAATAATAGACGAATTTGCATCTCTAAAAGCCAGAAGAGTTAATTTGAAAACGTTGGTACAATAATTTTGTTATTTAATTTTAGAATGTCTTTAAAGATAGGGGAGACCGGGGCTAAACCGCCAGTTTTTTTTCGGTGCCGATTTTTAACAACAAAATAAATAATTTTAGTTAAATGTGGTATACCACTGTAAAGAGTGAACCTTTAGCTACAAAATTTATATAGGAAATTTTTATCTATGTTGCTTTGTTTAACCGGTATAGAGCAAAAACGACAACGGTGGAAAAATTGAAATCTCAAAAATGCCGGGGTTGAACCGCCACCCCCCCGGGGCTAATCCGCCACACTGCATTTTCAATACATATACGTACATCTAATCCTGAAAAATGATAGGATACATTTTAATAATTGTTTTTTAAGAGAAAAATATAAAAATTTATTAAAAATTTTTATGCGAAACATTTTTTTTACTTATTCCATAAAACAATTTAGGCACGTGAATACAGATCCTGACAAGCGCACGCATGTGTTGTGTCTACGCTCGCACGCAATGCACTGTTTCCCATATGCTCTGTTTATTGTCAACTTCTCTGAGCACACGCAGCATGTATTATTCAAGTCTTCGTCAGAATCGGACCGCTGCTGCTTCCTTGATTTCGATTTACGCCCACTGCTCGTCGAAGGCTGCGGTTCTGTTTGTGTGGCATTTTTTTCAAGTCGTTCAACGTGGTTCTCCGGACATCGAATTGTTTTGCGGCTGCGTAAAGCACTCATTTTATCTTTTCTCACCGCAAGAACTGCCTTCTTGAGTTGCTCCTTGTCGACGGGAGTCGTTTTGCGACGAAACGTGCGTACCATTTTCCTCCTATACAAACTGACGCACGTGCAAGGGAAGACAGAATCACGCTCGAGGGAAACCTAACCTGAAATCGCCGTGAGCTGAAGTCGTGCGCCCGGCACGCCACAGTGACGAGACTGGCGGACCAGCCCCGGGTGCTTACTGGCGGATAAGCCCCAAACATAAGTTTCAGGTTTGATCGCCCACGAAATATTAGACATCAACGATAATGAAAAAACTACACTGGATTCGTGTTCAGCATGCATTACTCTTTATAATCACTTACTTTGAGATTCGGTGATACAATAATATTCAAGATATTACAAAATTTCCACGCGCAGAAAATTTCACTTTTACCTTCCGAAAACACGTTTGCCCTCGTAAAAATCATAACACGGCAGGTAACCTGCCGAAACTCCGTTGGTCACATGGGTACCATAAGCAGCGTTTACAATGTTAATAGCGAGTTCGCACAATATACAGGTTTCGAGATATTTGATTTGGCGGTTCAACCCCGTTGGCGGTTTAGCCCCGGTCTCCCCTATATGTATCACTAAAAATTATTTTTTTTTGTCATTTTCTTTGTAAATAATTATTTAAATAAAATACACAATACATATTTTACAAATGAAATTATTCATTTATCCTATTGTATATAGTACGAATATTGAATTTTCCCAAATTTTAACGGAATAAAGGGGCAGCGAAAAATGGGTTTGCACAGGGGCGGCCAAGCACCCAGGAACGGCACTGGTGTTCAGCATGCATTAATTACTCTTTAGAATCACTTACTTTGAGATTCGGAGAGACAATAATACTTAAGATATTACAAACTTTCAACGCGGAAGAAATTTTACTTTCGACCTGCGAAAACACGTTTGCTTCGATAAGAATCACAACATTGCACGTAACCTCACTAAACTCCGTTGGTCACGTGGGCCCCATAAGCCGCGTTTACAGTATTAATGGCGAGTTCACACAACATACAGATTTCGAGATAATTGCAAAAACGACTCCGCCCCGGTCTCCCCTACCATTTACTGGTTAGATGCAATAAATACGATGAATCTAGGCTTGTGATGGATCGTGAACTCAGAGCGGTGGGCTATTACGAGGAGCTGGATATTGTCGATTTGATTAAGAAGGAGAATTGGAGCATCCTGTTTATTGTATTCAAGTTTTAAAAAAAAATAGATAGAGTGATCTAAGTGAATTTTCTCATTCATCATAGGTTTATATTGTTTGTGCCAAATTGCCTTTGGGCAGAAGGCACCATAATATCCCCGAGGGAGCACGAAGAAACCCCCTCCCCATCGCGTTTGCGCGTTACACCGTGGTCTCTCATCGTTAAATACTACGATCGTTTAATTCCGAATTTCGGTCGCGTCACGCAAGGATCGAAGTGCCACGAAATTAGGACGTGGGTGTCACAAGAGGCGAAATATCAGCGGGTCGGAGATAGTGACGGTCGTGACCGTTACTATGTTTACGCGAGTGTTACTTCTGTAGTAACTTACGATAATTCACTCGTTTACGGCCGGTATTCATAATCAGATCTTATTTCAAGACCGTCTTAAGTAATATCTTAAGATGCTAATACGGCTCTGTGATTGGTTCATGACGTCTTAAGATTGTACTTAAGACGGTCTTAAATATAAGAACCGACTATGAATACCGGCCTACGTGGAGGAATTATCGTATAAGTTACTACAGAAGTAACGCTCGCGTATAAACGTAGTACGTGACAGATAGTGAGTGAGAGTGTGCGTGTGTGCGTGCGTGTGTGCGTGCGTGTGTGCGTGTGTGCGTGTGCGTGTGCGTGTGCGTGTGCGTGTGCGTGTGCGTGTGCGTGTGCGTGTGCGTGTGCGTGTGCGTGTGCGTGTGCGTGTGCGTGTGCGTGTGCGTGTGCGTGTGCGTGTGCGTGTGCGTGTGCGTGCGCGTGTGCGCGCGCGTGTGTGTGTGTGTGTGTGTGTGTGTGTGTGTGTGTGAGAGAGATCATCAATATATCATATAATATTATATATTAGAAGGTGCATCCAAAATCACACACGTATACATATGCTGTCTTGTAAATGTCTTGTAAATTCCTGTCTTGTAAAAGTTGAAGAGAACGAGAAAGTGATCTGTGGCGCAATTCGTATTGTAGGCAAGTTAAAATATTAATTGAATCGAGTCCATTATATTATGATAGACGTTGATTTTATATCTTAGTGTCTGGAAATATTAATTATTCACGAAAGCAATAACAACAAAATAAATTTTGGTAAATTTTATATTCGTATTCAGCAATCTCTAACATTTTAAAAAATAATTAAATTAAATATGTTCTTCTCACACACAAAAAAGATTAGACTCTAAAAGGATTAATTAATATTTAATCTAAATATATCTATCATAATAAAAATTATAATAGCAAAGTTTTTGGAAGTGGTGGACAAACCAGTTTATATTTTTAATGCAAACTTTACCTCGAATTTGTTGTCAGTCATCAGAGGATTTTTTCTGCAGATATTTGAAGACTGGTGGATAATGGATTTTCTCGTGATTGAGCGCATACACGATTCTCTCTATTTAGATACTAACTTTTTGAATACTGTTACACTAACCTACACAGCAAAATATATCTGAGATATAGCCAGATATCTTTATGCCTACAATTTCAAGTCAAATCTGAGATATCTTATTTTCAGATATTTACAGAATATCTACAGGACATCATTACTCGATATCACATTATATCTTTAAAAAAGACATCTCTGTAACATTTGCATTCGAATATATGGCCGATTTATAATTAGCTCTTATATTTTATAAAGATCAACTCAAGTTTATTCGTAGCCAATAAAACAATCCAAGAGGACTTGGACGCCGTACCGATTCGTCCCGCCGCGAGAGAACTTAAAAATTTTCACTCAGGCGGCGCCGGAGGTAATAACCGCGGCGCGAAAGCAACACGCCGCGAGGGGACTTAGAAAACTTTGGCTGGAGGTAACGACTGCGGCGCAAAAGCAACATACCGCGAAGGAACTTGGAAAATTTTTGCTCAGGCGAGCGCTAGTAACATGCACTGCCGCGACGTGGCTACATGCGCCAGTACCTTCTCATAAGCAAAAATTCTTACACACTAGGATAAAAGGCGAGTCTGTGAGATATTTGGCTCTAATATTTTTCGTGATACCTCCGAGATATCATGCAGTGTAGAGATGACAAAAAGAAAAATATTGGAATAGTATTGAAGCATAATTTTGAATTTATTGCGAATTCTTATGAAAAGAACTTCTTTTATATTTGAAGGACTCAGAATTGATGACATAAAAATGAATTTTTTATGAACTCTTAAGAATCATTTTAGAACAGAGAATAAATACGGAAAAAGAATTAATTTCATAAATCGAGAATTTAAAAAGAATTCTTCTTTCCTTCTTGCTATTTGGGTTGTATGTAACTGCTTTTAAATGAGGTATAGATATCCGACATATATGGAGAATCAGATATCATATCTGGAGATGAAATTATCAAGGCTTTTTATAATCTTGGAGATGTCTTTGAGATATTACTTATAATATCTTGCGCAATCAGATATTCCGTCATTCAGATATCTTCTAAATATCTTGCAGATATATTTTGCTGTGTAGGAAGACTTTACTTTGGAGTATGGCGAACTTTTTGGTAATAAAGTTTTTAACAAAGTAAGATTTAAGATTATGCAATATAATTATAATTAAATTATTGTTTGGGAATATTATATATAACATTAACATAATTATTTTTTAAGGTAATTATGAAGGAGAGGGGCTTTCTTACCGATTTGGCTGAAACTTCACAATTTTGTATATTTTGGTGTGTAAAACATAAATCTGTAAGTTAAAACTGTTGATCTCAATTTTAGGAAAAACGTTATTAAGTATTAAAATTGACTGTTGCGTGGTTAGGATGTCTGTCATACCAACATAATGTAGACGCACATGATCATACGTAGTGACGTAAAAGTACATGGAATTACAGTACTAGTGCAGTATAACAGGAAAATGGGAAAAAATATAAAATTGTTTAAATCCCCAGACGTAATTTTTTTACGTTTTATTATGTTTTCTTACGTATTTTGAGTCTTCCCACATAATTGGCTCAAGATTCTGTGACTCAAGATACGTAAGAAAACGTAAGAAAATTACGTATGAGGATTTAAACAATTTTATATTTTTTCCCATTTTCCTTCACTTTCCACGTTTTCCTGCTACAGACGTAATTTATATGATCATATTTGGATTCTATGACTTAAAATACGTAAAGAAACGTTAAAAAATTATGTCTGGGAATTTAAACGATTTCATGTTTTTTCCGCATTTTCCTTCATTTTTTATGTTTTCTCCGCTATAGATATAATTTTTATGGCCATTTTCGGATTCTACGACTCAAAATACGTAAGAATACGTAAGATTTATTTGTTCCCCTAACAGTTCCCAAAACTCAATTTTGTGTACCCTCCTTAAGCAATTTTATAATTTTTTGTACGTTTTGCTCCATAAAATCATGGCCACCATGAAAAAAATCTCATAGCTATTTGGCAAATTTTTTTTAATGCATGGTACTTAAAAGTACAAGAAAACATAAAGAATAAATTTGTGTTGTTGTTCTGCACAATTGTTTTCTGGGTCAAAGTGAAAAAGGGAAAAATTGCTATATTTTACATTATTTTCATCCATTTGTATTATGTCTACATGTTATTTAAAAAAATTTGGCAATTATACCGTTCAATAGAGCAAAGTTTCAGCATTAAGAATCTGTTTTTTGAATTGCGATACAATGATTTTTAAGAAAGTTATGAACAATCAAAGTCAAAATGCTCATTTCTTATTCAATCCGCGATAACTCAGTAACAAAGAATCGTAGAAACATTTTTAAAAAAAAATTTTGCAAGAAAAACTTCAAGCTTTCACGTTAGGAAGTCGAAAATTTTCGCAGATTTTTTTTTGCACGTGACAGGCCCACAAAGTAAAAGGAAAATTTTCTATTTTGTCCAGCTCGTAGTTTTCTATATGTAAAAATTATCAAACTCACAGAAACTAAAAAATAATAGTAACCTTTCGAAAGTAGAGATTTTAAGCTTTAAAATCCTCTTTTTAAATTTAAATTTTGTCCATTTTTAACAAAGTTAAAGCTGCTTGAATTTTGCCTATTTTTAAAGAAAAATTTAGTGTTCCTTTAATTTTTGTGAGAAGTGTGTAATTCACTTCTATTTAAATATTATTAATTTTTATGTAAATAGTAATTTTTGTGACTAATCACTAATTTGCTAATTCAATAAAAATTTAATTTGTTGTTATTGCTAATTTCGTGAATAATTAAAAAATAAAAAATGAAATATTTGCCGATCCTTGATTAACACTACAAAATGCGTGATATCAATACAAAATTACCTTTTTCAAAAAAGGTAAAAAAAGGCGCCAAGTACACGCAATGTATTTTGTAAATTCAAAAATCCAACCTAAGTGGTAGCTTTATTTCTCTCGAAATGTCAATCAATTAATTGCGATAAATATTATCACATACCTCGGTAGTCGAATTGGTACGACGCCCTTCACGGAATGAGGGAGGTTCCAGGTTCGAATCCTGGCTGAGGCAATAAATTCTTTACAGTTTTTTAAATAATTAAATCGCGTAGATTTAATTCCGGGGAGGGAAGGATATTAATTTTCCAACGACAGCTGTGTTTCAAGTCCAACAAATAATCGGCGCGCAGTCTATTAGTGTTTGGCGTTCTGCCTTGTACATAGTTTAGCGTAGTAGCAACTGCATATAAGTCCATAGTTTAGTTATCCCGTTCCATTTCTTTGTAATTCTCGCCCGAAACGTTGGCAGATCGCGAGCAGTTAAATCATGCGACTCACCTGTCGGTGCTGCCATCGCCCATCCGCCGACGCCACCCACTGCCCCCCGAAAAAGAGAGCACCTACTCGCCCGCGGCACATTTCAGGACCGCGGGCACTCATCGTCAAGCCGTCTTACGGCACTTATCGTCAAGCCGTCTTACGGCACTCATCGTCAAGCCGTCTTACAGCACTCATTGTCACGGAGCCGAGCAGCACGGACCGAAATCGTCCAGACGTCTTATCACTTCTCCTGCTGCCTTGCTTTCCTGCCTGCTCTCTTGCTTGCTCGCTGCCGCCTTGCTCCCTGCCTGCTCTCTTGCTTGCTCGCCGCTGCCTTGCTTTGCTTGCACGTGCTTGCCTGCCGCGCGCCGAACGAGACGAGACTCGCTGAGCGGCCACGAGGTCCGAGGACAGGACGAGGCCCGGTGGATTCCCGGGGACGACGGCCGACACGGTGAGTCGCTTCGCTTCTATTATTTCGCTGCATGCGCATCTTGCCTTCGCGTTAACTAATCGTGAGGGAACCAACTGACCCCTCTGGTCCTTCGAGCAACTTTCGCACCTCTCGCATCCGGGGCCCGACACCCCCCCCCCCCCCCCCCGAGCAATTAGTTTGGAATATATGTATATGTATATTATATACATTTTAATTTGTTACTCTGTAACTATTAATTTCTGTACTTGCGTACCGCGCCTGACTCTTATCGCCGTCTATTAATTGATTGACATTTCAAGAGTCTAATGACATATTTGAAAAAATAATTGTTGTGCAACTACTTTTAAAAAATAAAACCCAAGTGGTATCTTTGTGTTCCTATTCAAGGGTCTTCCTATATTCCAACATTTCCAACCCAAGTGGTAATAGCTTCTTAATTCTTTTTAACAAATTTTTAATATTACAAAGAATCATTTTAATTACAAAGAATTAAAGAAATAACAGTACAAAATAAAAATATTTAATTAAAATAAAATAAATAAATTTTTCTGGTAAAAGAACTTGGCGCTGCTAAACTTCGAAATTAATCATTAAAATTTAAACATTAGTACTCAGATTTTTGATTAAATAAAAAAACAATAAACATAATTTAGGGAAGAATGCGACAGGAATAAAAAAGCAGCGCCAAGATTTTTACCAGAAAAATTTATTTATTTTATTTTCATTAAATATTTTTATTTTGTACTGTTATTTCTTTAATTCTTTGTAATTAAAATGATTCTTTGTAATATTAAAAATTTGTTAAAAAGAATTAAGAAGCTATTACCACTTGGGTTGGAATAGGAAGACCCTTGAATAGGAACACAATAATACCACTTGGGTTTTATTTTTTAAAAGTAGTTGCACAATTATTTTTTAAAGCAATATACATATTCTCTTTGCAATTGGCGCAATTTAATTTAAAGATTTCACATCTTTTTTTGAAATACATGTCACTTGAGTTAAGTTAGGTAACATAATTTTGTGAAGAAGAAATAAAGCTACCATTTAAGTTGGATTTTTGAATTTACAAAATATATTGCGTGTACTTGGCGCCTTTTTTTACCTTTAGCATCCCATATAGGAATTGCCAGTAGTGAGCAGAAGCCAAGGCTTGGCCGAAGCTATGGCGCTCAATCATTGGCCAAGAATCTATCAGCCAATACCGGCCCATCATTGGCAATTTACTTGTTGTTGAATAGTCAGGCGTTACAACGAAGGCCGACGCTTGGCCAACGTAGGGCAGTCAACTATCGGCCAGAGTTCTGTCAGCCAGTACTCGACCAATAGTGGCAAATAACTGACTGCCTACCTATATAGAATAGCCAGGCGTTGTGATGAAGCCCTACGCTTGGCCAACGTAAGGCAATCAACTGTCGGCCAGAGTTCTGTCAGCCAGTACTCGACCAACAGTGGTAAATAATTGACTGCCTACCTATAGACGTTGTGACGAAGCCCTACGCTTGGCCAATGGTTAGCACCCGCACATCGCCCAATATTCTGTCAGACAGTACTGAACCATCACTAGCAAATGACTATGCAAATGTCGAATCATCCGATAGATGGCATTTGATAGGATTCGTTTCTCCTATTTAAAATACGACCAACGATGGTATAAGAACGATGTATAAATGACGGAACTGCGCAACTTAAATCAGTTGTATCATTTTATTATAAAAGTGGAGTCCACTTTTATAATAAAATGTGACACACTTTTGGATTGATGTTAACGTTAATGTAAACTTATTTTTGAAGACTGATAATAATTAAATAAACATAAAACATAAAACATATGTATTTTATAACAAAACTCGTTTCTTAATTAATTATCAACCAGTCTGAAATCTGGCAACGAGTACTGGCGGAGTACTGAACCGATAATAAATCCTATACTGGGGCAGTACAAATAGACAACGGCTGGGCCAGTACTGTCTGCCAGTATTGGACCGGAGTTATCATCCATGGTTGCACCAGTATTGTTTCGGTAGGGTTACCAGTACTGTGCCAGTGTGTACACCAACTCTGGGAAACAGTAATGGCTTAGTACTGGACCGGTCATAAAATCCTATATGGGATTTTACATACCTTTATAATTTTTCATTATATCTGAGCAGATCTGGATACATTCGGTAAATAATTATAACAAGATCAAATTATATCTGGTCAGATCTGGTTATATCTGTTCAGATCTGGCCAGATAGAGACAATTTACAGATCAAATTATATCTGGCCAGGTCTGATAAACCAGATTTGGTCATATCTCGGCAGATCTAATTCTTTTTTCCCGGGCAGAGTACAGAATCTGTACCTCATTGGCATCTCTTGTCAAATTCCTAAGATTTACACGCAAAATACGCAACGAATTAATCATTTTTATGCATTTCTTTTTGGAGAAAGATTTTTCACTTACTCGGGACGAGATCACCGAAACCTATGGTGGTCATGGTTACAAAACAAAAGTAAAATCCGTCGAAAAAATCCCAATCGTCCTCCCACAACATAAACATACCAGCGCCGCAGGCGAGATATAGAAAGAGCAGCACGATGGCGGCGCAGGCACCTGTAAAGGAGATTATCAGATCCAGAAATCAACTAAATCAATTAAATTTATTAAACTCACCGAGCGACCGTCGACCGGTTGCATTCGTCGGGATATACGGAAGCTTTGCACGAAACGGAAGTTTTGACTTCATCGTCAACGCAATGTGCACCACTGCACTCGCGAATAGCTTTCCCCAGTCGGCGATCACTATCAGAGTAAGAGGTATACCGATGAAAGCGAAGAGGATGCAAAAAATTCTTCCCCAGTTGGTCGAGGGCACAACATTGCCATATCCTATTAAATGCAAATTTTCATCATTGAGTGAACTAAAAAACTTATTGCATAGAAAGTTTCCAACTTTGGAGATGACAAAATTTTAATATAAAATGATTTTCTTGGAGATAGAAAATCGATTTCACATAATCGACAAATTCTTTGATAATGATTAAGATATCAATTACTCTTGACTAATAATTAGTACCGATTGTCGTGAGGACGGTGCTGGCGAAGAAAACCGCTTGGAGAACGTTCCACCTCTCCGTCACGACGGGTGGCAATTCCGATTCGTTGCAATCATCTTGATCAATGATATCCGTCACGAAGCTAATCAGGAGACCCGCCTCCGCCGCTTCCTGAACCACTTCTTCATAATCGCGCAATTTTACGCTTACCTGGAAGACGCCGAGTGTCATGGATGAGTGTCATGGTGATGAGTGGAAATTACTCACTCTTCGATGTCGTTAATTTCTCACCAAGGTATGCAGATTGAACACGTCCGTGTTGTTCGAAACTGACTCCACGAAACGATACCGTTGCGCACGTAATTTCGCGCGCAAACGCTCCAGGCGTTTGAGTTCTGCTGGCAGTTCAATCTGTCGAAAAATCTGGAAACGCATTCAGAGTTAAAAATTTTGCGAAACAATTTTAAATTAATTAGAGAGAAAAATGCCATTTACAGTCCTTGGTGGCCTAATAATAATAATAATGATGATGATGATGATGATGATGATGATGATGATGATGATGATGATGATGATGGTGACGATAATGACAGTGACAATATATAATAGTCAAATGCTAGCAGAATTATACCGGCAATATCATGTCAGCAGATTCTTGCAGCTGTCCACTGCGTTCTCATTAAGTTTAATTATTTTCTAGCAGCACGATCGGCTGCCACAATATATGTAATCGCAGAAACGCAGCAGAAACCGTGCACAACATGCCGTTTCGATCTGCTATCACATCATGATGTCAGATTCTGTTAGATTTCTGTTTCATTTCTATGCATATATCTGACATGGCAGATCATGCTTTGCTATTACCCAAATTATGCCAGCATGGCATGCAGCATACAGTTTGAAAAGTCTGCTTTTAGCAAATGTGGCTACATATCTAGGTTATAAGGAAAAGTTACTCAGGGTCATGTCTTTGACAACACATGTCAAGGTCAAAGTCATTGGCGTGGTGTCCCCTAAAGTAAATAATTACTGAATTTTTATTGTCATAAACATATTATGAAAAAATATTATTTAATATGATTAAATAAAATATTTTATTTTCTTATGGCGCACCCTTTACTTTACAATGGATACATATTAAGCATCGATATTTTATAATAGCAATATCGTGTCAACCACATAACAATCGAAGTTACTGGATGGATCGATAAATTTTTTAAACTATACAGAGGTTTATGCTCTCGAGTCTCGAAGCGAGTGCTATTTCAGGATAACCAGCCAATGCATATTTGTCGAGCAAATGCACATCCATCTGCACTGTTTACAAGGATCACGCTGTCATTCATGCTGATGTTTACTTAAAACATTTACATTTAAAACATGTTTAAATATTATACTGTTTTTAACATTGTTTTAAACAAATGTTAAAAACATGTTTTTTTAAATAACTAAATTAAGTTTAACACAGATTTCGGGGAAATAATATTTATATGTTTATTTTTATTCGTATATAACATTTATTTCTTGTAGATGTTATTTTTAAAAAATTATCTTATTTATGAAATAGTCTTATTACAATATTCAAAACTTAAATAAAATACAAAAACATAAACAAAAATTATATCTTTAGTTCTATTATTTAGATTTTATATTTATATGTATATGTAATATTATTTATATTATCTGAGTATCTAATAAACAATCAAGTTCATTAGGTTATTGTCTATGTGTTTTTAAAAGGAACTAATTCTTTAATGTAATTTTATTGATTCATACGATCATTCGACACTAAAATAAGTTAAAAAACGAAAATGCTATTAAATTAAGGGGTGCACTTCTGAGATATTAACAATAAATATCATTTTCCATTTTTTTTGAAATATCTCGAAAACGACACAAAATACGAAAAAAGTACAAGAGAACTTTTTTGTAGGAAATACAATTTTGCATCGAATACGCGTATAAAAAATTTTTTTCCGATATCGGAAACCCAAGAAATAAAATTAACACAAAATTAAAAAATAGTGAAAATTTGGGAAAAAAGATTTTTTTCACATTTTTGCGTACAACTTTTTTTTCTAGCAGTCTAAGCAATTTTTTCGTTCGGAGATAAAAGAAAGTAGACATTCTAACGAAAAATGCGGGGTCAAAAACATTTTTACGATCAATAGTGACCGAGATATCGTTCACGCAAATTGAATAGTTTTAGTCGGTTTTTCAGTGTTTTGCTTTTATTTTAATTTAATGTTATTTAAACTGGTTTTTTACAATTATCAACGAAAACATATGTATTTCTTAAGAAAAGTCTTTTTCAGGCACAACAACTAAACAATTTTCAATTTCCATGTCGATTTCTTTATCCACATCATCGTGAACATCATCATAAATTTCAAACGTTTTGGTGTTTTTGCAGTTGACACCTTGGCACTCTTTACAAAAAATTGAACATTGTATGCCCAGTTTCTTGCAACCACAGTTCACTCGACAGTTTTTCGTACATTTACAGGCTATAAGCGTCAGCAAGGATTGTGGTGCAGGATCCTGAGTCATACGAAGAGGCATTAATTCATTCTTTGTCGATTTCCAGCCCCATTCCAGTGGCAAATAAAAGGCAGTAAAATATCTGTTTATGCGTTGTCTACAATAGCCGTAAGAGTATGCAGTAAGACGTAAGCAGTAAGCTATTGACCAACCACAGTCGATTATTCTTGGATTGTAAAAATCCTATTAGTCAATAGCTTACTGCTTATGCCTTACTGCATACTCTTATGGCTAATGTAGACGACGCATAAAGGTTATGTATTTTCATTGATAACACTGGTTTACAAAATAAAAAAATTTTTCTGTACATTTAATGCCACTACATTTTTCCTATGTATTTTGGCCCGCTAAACTCGAAAATCACATAGAAAAATTTTTTTATGGATTGGTTTTCGAGATATGAATTTTTGGATTTTTTTGGAGCAATTGCTCATAACTCCGGTATTTATCCATAGATTTTCTTCATCAATAGCTTGTTTTCTTCGTAAAAGTACGACCTATACGTAAACAATAAGAAACTGGACATAATTTGACGTTTTCTATTTTTGCATGGCGATAGAGTGAATTTTCTATTTTAAAAATTAAATTCTGCTTTTTAAAACGTTAATATCTTGGAAATGTTCAATCCTATCAAAAAACGACTCGGACGAAATTTGTTCAGTTTAAAGTGAATTACATGATGTATATATTCTTTTTAATTTTTGGACAGTCTAGTCTAAATTTGTTTAGTTTAAATCTATTTTCTTCAGTAATAAGACAAAAATAATAAATGGATTCGAGGATGTTCCCGTCATTTTTCTCAGCAACGAGTTTTCCGTAAAATTGCAGTATCTACGAAGCTGGGAATTGATTTTCATCAGATATATGTCTCTTCTGTAACAAGTGGGGTTCAAGGGGAATCAATAACCGTTAGTAGCAGATTAAAAACTTCAATTAGGTAGAACTTCTTGAAAAAAGAACTTGCTTCAAGAGGTCTTAAAAATTTCGTAATTTTCAATAGAATTATTATCATTTTTGTATGGGATTTTTTAAATTCATTATTTATTTATTTTACATTACGTTGCATTTATTGCCTTCCGAGTTGTTCCCACGTGAGAAATTCACGGTCGCAAATGAATTGGGTTCATTGAGAAGCACCGTTTGGAAATACGTACATATTATAGCTATTTCCGCGTTTTATGGCGCACTTAAAAAATCATGACCATCGTGAATTTCAATGCACTAGTATTTTTACCGGACTTCATTGAAGGCGTCAGTAGTAATATACTTCCTATGAAACCGCGCCGATTGGCCTGCCGCTAAAAATAAAGGTACGATTCAGCAGGCTATAAGTCCGTTCGTTATTGTACAGAATGTAAATATTTATGGAACATCGAATACATTTAACTCTACGCTGGAAATCTCGACGTTTCCCAAACGAGAATCCGTGCGCACGACGGTGGATTCGTAAATTCGAAATACCGTCGGCACCTCGTTCTCTTCTTCGGTTCGTCGCGCGGCTTATGTAATTCGACGAATTTTCTCCAAAATTAAAATCAATCATAGAAATAGAATGTCGATTACATGCCTGCAATTCGCGTCAGTCAAACGCGAATAGATGGCAAACTCGAAAAGCGGAGAAGAAATGGACCGAAGATCACGCGGTTATTGATTCCCCTTGAATCCCACTTGTTACAGAAGAGACATCTGAAAATCAATTCCCAGCTTCGTAGATACTGCAATTTTACGGAAAACTCGTTGCTGAGAGAAATGACGAGAACATCCTTGAATCCATTTATTATTTTTGTCTTATTACTGAAGAAAATAGATTTCAATCATTCTTGAGACGATGCCGTCTTCATCTCGAGACTCACCAGCCCGCCAATAGCGGTGTAAAGCATCAGGGTGATCAGCAGGCCCACATGACCGCTGATTGACTTGATTTTCCGCACCGTTTCTTTCTTGATAAATCGCCTTGCGTTACCACCAGACGATTTTGTCGTGGCGCCGATCTCGACTGAGGAATTGCACTTGTTGCCGTTCGTCATCACGACTGTGCTTTCCACGAGAGACGTATAAGCGCGCCGACCACTCGGAGAGAACTAATCGGCATGCTCTGTCCCGTGATCTTTCCCTCGAGTAAAGAACCATGCTGCATCTCAAACTGCAATTGAAATGCAGCAAAAGCTGATAATAATAAAATGTAATAATAATACACGATAATAAATTTGTGAAAGCGTTCTGAAGAGAAGAATGAAAAACGAGAGAAACGGAAATAGATTCTGGCGAATATATACAATTTCTAATACTCAAAATCTTGTATGTAATTATAGAAAATTATGTGTGACTGTTCAAAAAGTATTTTATTTAATACATATAAATTTTCAAAAAAATGTATATTATACATTAATTATTATACATGTTTATACATATAAATTTTCAAAAAAATATGTATTAAATAAAATACTTTTCGAACAGTCACAAATAATTTTCTATAATTACATACAAGATTTTTGTATTGCTAAAGTATAAAGTAAGATATTAGATTTTAAAACTACATATATATATATATATATATATATATATATATATATAATTTAATAATCAATATTAAATCAATATTGATAATTAATGTTAAAACTTAAAACTCTGAACTAATCTCTATATAGCAAGCTTTTCTTTATATTAAACTTTTTAAATAATTTTTCTGATTTTTTATATTAATATTATTACTTTTTTAGTATACTATGGACATCACAGACGCGCGCTACGCACACGCTATTTAGCTTTAATATTTCACTGTTACTATTAAGGCCGGAATACAATACAAAGGTATATACAGGCAATAGGAACAGGGAATAGGAACAGAATGCATTGATACACGGCTTCCGATAGGTTGAAAATCTACATTCTGTTGCTATTCCCTGTTCCTATTGCCTGTACCTTTGTATTGTGTTCCGGCTTTTACACTATTAACCATGATGTAAGAAGGCAGATGTAGCATTTCCAAGGATGCGCAGTCATTTTCTTTGACCAATCAGAAATTAGTCCAAGATACAAAAAGGAACATGGCTCCTCCTCTCTATGCTATCTTTATGATGTAATTTATTAGAAATAAACAATTTCGTAACTTGCCAGTGATGATTAACGAATATATTTCAATTTTTTCGACTTAAGGGGATCCTATAGTGGCAATAGTTACCGACTTTTTTTTATTTTAAGAAATCTTTAAATTGGCTTTACAGAATGGCAAAATCCTTTTACAGAATTAAAGTACGCACAAAAATCTACCTCGCGACACACGATTTCATATCGGAAACGAAAAAAAAATTGAAAATTTTACTAATTTGGGCACATACAGCTGTCATCTGACGACAATAACAAAAATACTGCAGTTTATATATATAAAATGACACCCAGGCGAGGTAGGGACAACATGTAGGAACAATATTGTGTAAATAAAACTAAGATTCATCGCCTAGAAAGAAAGATATTCTATAATGAAGTTTTATTAAGCAAAAGCACATTCAGGTTGATAGGATAAGCAGTATTGCGTGTAGCGAGAGATGGCGCAGCAATCGAACAAGGACAGATGTCTCGTTAGACAAGGACAGATATAGATATATAATATAGAAAACAGGATTAGAAATGTTGACATTACCGACGTCGAGGAAGTTCGACCTCCACTATAGGATCCCCTTAACTGGCCACAATTCAGTATAATTTCACGTTTCAGCCCTTGGTTTGGGCCCTTATCAAGTGTAAACTATAACATATGACATAAAGTAAAATAATAAAAAGTCAATCTAACCATAATAGAAGTAACAATAAAGAAATAAATAATACCTAAATCATCTGTAAGAATCGTCGTTGAAATCACAAGACATCCGTAATGTATGAAATTATTCCAAAAAGATCATAAAAGCTAAAAAGTGATGTCCCACACAGCACATGTTTTAGGAAGCTTACCGAAAGATAACTTGGAAATTAATATTGAAATGTAAAATTGAAATCATTCAGAAATCGAAAAATACATATAATTGGCAAATAATTATCGTGACGATTCGACCATTGGTTTTGGTCCTCGTCGTCAAGACGTTCCCTTACGGAAAGAAACTACAGCGGATTACAGAAAATTATATTACAGGAACTACATAAAAGTATTACACGAAATTACAGACTGAAGTATTGTAATATGCTGTAATATTTTCGTACTATACGCTCGGATTACAGGAAAATATTACAGGAAAATAGCCTGTAACACCCAAAAGATTGCAGTCCTCTTAATACTAGAGGACACTGATTTCCGATATTTACCCGGCATAAAAAGAAATTATTTTTTTCGAAATTTTATTACTATTTTATAACTAAATTTGTTTCTTAAAATGCAGTCTATGATTATAAATATTTTCTCGTATTTGAAAAACACCCTTACCTTGGTGGGATTCGAACGCGGGACCTCGGGACCTCTGGATCGGGAGCCAACTGCCTTTTCGTGGTAGACTACTTCTTAATTTGATGTAAGTGTTATATGTAGTCTACATATGTCATAACCAGCGCAAATATATAATTTTTCAAAAATCATCTTAAGAAACAAATTCAGTTTAAAAAGAGTAATAAAATTTTGAATTGGATATATGATATAATATTTCTTAATGTCGGGTGAATGTCAGAAACCGTCGGCTCATTATGAAATTTTGTGTTCGTAAATATATTTATGAAAAAAGTATATTTATAAAGTTAAAACACACACATTCTTATCAAATCCTTACAAGGGCCTCATTAGACAAAAATCAGAAAACCTTTCTTATGGCATCCCTAATAAATAATGAACACATTTTGTAGATTACATGTGTAGTCTACTACACAAGTCACTTACCATACGTGTAGTATATTACACATATAATGGATTACACGTGTAGTCTACTACACAAGTCACTTACCCCACTTGTAGTATATTACACATATAGTGGATTACACGTGTAGTGGATTTCACACTTCATGATTAGACGTGTATTCCATATTACAGGGATTTCACGCACTAAAGTAATTACAGCGTGTAATAACTACAGATTATTGTGTTCCTTTCTGTGATAACTACAGGGGGTCCTGTAGTAACTACACAAGTGTAATATTTACTGGCTGTAGTTTCTTTCCGTAAGGGTTAATAATCTTTGATGCTTATATATAAGCATCTCATATTTAAAATAATTTAAATTAAATTAAATTATTAACCCTCAATTACCTTACGTTTTCACACCCCGATATTACCTCACGTGGGTCTGAGAGACCCCTGCTGTCTTCTCCAGCTTGTATCTTTAAGGGGATCCTAAAGCCAAATTACCGACAATTGCAGGGAGGGTTCCAACTTTGAGTAGACTGCACAGAACTTAAATTTTTTTTACACAATTGAAATATGTACGAAAACGAAGTGCGCGACTGTTGATTTCAAGACAAAAATCGGAAAAAATTAAAAAAATGTATTTTTGCAAAAATGTATTTTTTTAATTTTTTCCGATTTTTGTCTTGAAATCAACAGTTGCGCACTTCGTTTTCGTGCATATTTCAATTGTGTAAAAAAAAATTTAAGTTCTGTGCAGTCTACTCAAAGTTGGAACCCTCCCTGCAATTGTCGGTAATTTGGCTTTAGGATCCCCTTAAGACAAATGCATCAATTTGAAGTCTTTTTTTTTTAATCGATACATCTTTTAAAGATCTACAAGACTGTGAAGGTTAGATTATTCCAAGTTAAAAAATGTAAATGTTATTTAAAAAAAAAGGAAGACGTGTTTTTCTGAAAAAGCGAAAAAATTGGTTTTTTTCAAATTGACGTAGTACTGACTAAAAAAAAGATACAAGGGCTTTATCAGGGCTCGAATACATGATTCGAAAGGTCAAGAGTTGTACTTTAAGAAGTAATTAACGTCATAACGATTGGTTCCAAAAAGTATATTTTTTTTGCAAAGTGAATTTTCATGATTTTTGAAGAAAATCGATCAAATATTATTGTCTCTAAAAAATGGATTTTTCTTAAAAATCGTAAAACTTGCGACCTTGGAAATGAAATATAAACATGTAGATGAATAACAAAATATTTTTCAAAAAGTTTTATATGGCTAATACAAAATAGCGGCTATGGAGAGGTAAAAATTCATGTTTTTTGTATAAAATCGGTAAAAATGTTAACAATAAAAATGAATAAAAAATACTTTATTTATTAAAAATAAACACACAGAAAAATTAGGTACTATTTGATTCTATAAACTAATAAAATCCAATATTTTACTTTTTATAACAAGACGTATGAATCAGCCTGACTGGCAGTAATTGATTGATAACGACGTTTCAACCCTTACTTTGGGTCCTTATCAAGTTAATTTAACAATGATAGATCATCCCTGGCGGAAATATTTCTACAAAATTTAAAAAAAAATAAAAGTGTGCTACAAAAAACTATAAAATATAATTGCCAGAATCTATTGAAGTCTACATAAATTTAGGTAGTGCTACATAATTCTACATAAAAATTCTAGAATTGGAACACTTTTGTAAATTTATGTATTTTTCTATTGGAGCTTGATCTATAAATTTTTATGAATAACTACAACTTTTTGGATATACTATAAACAAAATAAAAAATAAAATTTACTTCTCTCGTTGAACATTATTTTATGGCTGAAAATCTTGATTACGTGCAAGCTTAATTAAATAAATTTATATTTTACTTAGAAAACTTGCTTACCACCGCTGGATTTGAACCTGAAACCCCTGGCTCTTGAGTCAGTCACCTTCCGCACTGTGCTACAACATTGATTGATGAAGACGTTTCGTATTGTCTATATATGTTACACTTATTGTTAGCAGAAAATTGTACATTTGTGTATTTTTCTATTGGGTCTTACAGCAAACTATACGAAAATAAAAACATAAATATTTTGACTTCTGCGAATTAAGGAGTTATTAATAATACATAAATTTTTGTAGATTTGTGTAAAAACTTGTAACATTTAACTAAAAAGTACAAATTTTAATTAGCCATAATTGTAATAGATTTTTGAGCTGTACAAACAAATCAGTATTTGTTACTATTCGTACAAAATTGTAGTATTTTATGAGAAACTAAAAACTGGATTAGATTCTAATTTGCCTAGTTTTACGTATGTAAATTGTGGTAGATTTCTATAGTCATTTATAAATAATTGTAGTATTCTACAAATGAGCAGATGTTTTAATTTTTTAAGATTTTGTTGATTCTCAAATTTTTAAAATTTGTAGATCTCTGTACTATTTTTTATTAAATTGTAGTTTTTCATGAAATACTACTTGCAATAATTTCATGATTTGAGAGCACTATAATTTATGGTACTATTTCATAGATATTTCTACAAAAAAATAATTATTTCTACAAAAAATTAAATATTTCGACAGAAATGTACAAATTTCTATTTTTAGTCCAGTTTTGTAGTTATTCATAGAAATTTTTTCCGCCAGGGATTGTGCGTCAAAATTACAGAAATATTTGAGTCATAGTTAAAAATTGTGTAAACGGGCGGTGAACACACACAGAAATGGAGCAAGAATATAAACTTGGTTGAGAGACATGACCATCTCGTGTAAAGCCCGAGAAACGAATGATTTTACTTTTTATACAACACGGAATATTTTTTCTATCATTATATTGCATAAATACACTGTTCCCTTACGAAAAAGACCGACGGGCGGGGGATTGTAATCTGTGTTATCCAAACACTACAATAATTACAGAAAAGTATTACAATAATCACACACAAATATTACAATAAGTTGTCCACCGTAATACTTGTATTACAATAATTACATGAGTATGGTTCGTCGAATGTAATATTTTCGTGCGGGATTACAATAACTACATGGATTACAATTCTCCGCCGGTCGGTCTTTTTCGTAAGGGTTTTTATAAGATTTACTTATATACTTTGTATTTTGACAGTAATCGTTTTTGTCACGATATTACCTCACGTGGGTCTGAGTGACCCTAGCGTCCCACTTCTCACTGTCTGCCGCGGCTGCTTCGACCGGGCTGACTTTCGCAAGTGGCCAGGCTAGTGCTAGAACCTTCAAACTTTTTTCCCCCACGGGTCCGGAGTCCCTACCATTGCGCGTTCAAAAAGGGCGCGACTTTTAAACACGTCTTGGGGCACTTAGACCCACGTGAGGTAACTGAGGGTTAAATTTATTGCGAAAAATATTACCTCAGCCAGGGTTCGAACCTGGAACCTCCCTCCAGAACCAATGGTCGAATCGTCACGATAATTATTTGCCAATTGCAGTCGATGAAATAAACGTCTAATGTTTATTATATCATTGGCGAATTATATGTATTTTTCGGTTTATTATACACCGTCGACTTGAATATCGGTGTCTCCATCTTATTATTGTTTAGTGTGTTATTGCGATGAATATTACCACATGCCTCGGTGGTCGAATTGGTACGACGCCCTACACGGAATGAGGGAGGTTCCAGGTTCGAACCCTGGCTGAGGTAATATTTTTCGCAATAAATTTGATAATTTAATTTAATTTAAATTATTTTAAATATGAGATGCTTATATATAAGCATCAAAGATTATTAACGTCTTGACGACGAGGACCAAAACCAATGGTCGAATCGTCACGATAATTATTTGCCAATTACAGTCGATGAAATGAACGTCTAATGTTCATTCAGAAATATTTCTGAAACGTTTCATCAAAATAATATATCATTGAAAGCTTTCCAAAAGATAACCTGGAAATTAATATTGAAATGTAACATTGAAATCATTCAGAAGTATTTCTGAAACGTTTCATCGAAATCATTTATGACCCTTTTCACTGAAATATTTCTGAAATATTACGAAACATTTCAGAGAAATATAATGTCTGAAATACGTATCATTGAAAGCTTACCGAAAGATAACTTGGAAAATAATATTGAAATGTAACATTGAAATTATTCAGAAGTATTTCCGCGCCAGTTCGCAACGACGCCGCTAGGCGGCGCATAATGATAAGACCAACTCGCAAGTAAATTTCAGTTGGGATCTAATATAAGTAGGCCTCCGGCGAAGCAAAATCATGACTATAATCAAGAATATGATTTATGAAGGACAGGAAATTTCCATACAGCACAAAATATTTTTAAAATATTTTTTAGGAAGATTAAAATAATTCACAAAAATATTTTTAGAATGTTTCTATGTCCGCCAGATCATATCAGAAAAATATTTTCAAAAATATTTTTATAACATTGCAAATAAATATATTCAATAATATTTGTAAAATCTTTTAGAAATATTACTTTAAAAAATAACATATGTTTAACCCAATCAGTAATAATTGTGTGTTTCATGTTTGAAAGATTTTTTTAATATCTGTAAAATATAGGTATACATCTTGATATTTGAAATATATACATATCTTGCGAATATCATGATTTTGCTTCGTCAGAGACCTGCTTATATTAGCCCTCAACTGAAATTCACTTACGAGTTAGTCTTACCATTATGCGCCGCATAGAGGCGTCGTTCCAAACTAGCACGGAAAGATGCGCTACCATGCATCTTTTAATTAAGAATATTTCATAATATTTCAAAAAGATTTGAAAAAAGATTATAGAACTAATAATAAATTTAAAATATTTTTAAATATTTTGGAACGAAATTATAAAACAACAAATATGTAGATTTAAATTAATATTTCAAAAATATATTTCAAATATTTAAGAAAATATTGTCTGGGTGATAAAGAAGAACATTCTTATAAATATTTTTAAAAGATTCTTAAAATATTCTTAAAAATGTTATCACAAAAGGTTTTTTAACTTTTTTAAAATATTCCTAAAACCATTTTACAATATTTCTTGTAATATTTTTATAGAAATATTCAGAAATATTTTTTGAAAACATTTTGTGCTGTATGGGTTGTTCCGGATTACCCTGTATATGAGAAAAAGTATCTGAAATATTTCAAAGATATTTCTGAAGCATTTCAGAGATATTTTTGAAGCATTTCTGAATTATTTTAGAAATATTTCTGAAGCATTTCAGAAATATTTCAGAAACATTTATGGTATCTCAGCTTGGCGGACATTTCTTATATCTGAAACATATCTGAAACATGTCTGAAATATTTTTTTGAAAGGTTTCATATTTCATTGACAGCTTTTTGAAAGCTTTCTGAAATATTTCAGTGCTGTTTGGGGGATATATGTGCACGGATAAAATGACTTATTTTGTGCAATAATAATTAGTGCAATATAAATTTAAATGTTTCAAAAAAGGCTATTAACCTTTAGACCGCCGGCATTGATGAGTTTTAATCCTCTTAGAAAGTCCTCAAATTGTTATGCTTATATCTTATATATAACATATACAAAGTTCCGATCACACGTAAAGCCTATATTTAGGCTTTCCGGCGGTCTAAAGGTTAAGGTGATGCTGGAGCCGTCTGTTTTACCAGCATTTGTTGCTGTGACGTAGCGTCGTATTAACTTGACAGAATTAAAAATCCTTTTCCAGAATTGCAGTACATACATTAATGATTCGGGGTAACTCCGATTTTATATAGAAAACGAGAAGAAATTACGGAAATAGATTTCCTTATCTACTTTTATCCTAATATGGCGTCTCGAGCTGTCAGCTCGTCACAAGATGTATTTCGTATAAGAGATATACCATTGGTACGAACGCGAAAACAAGTTCCCCTGAATTGCACAACAATAAAAACATCAATAAACCTCCCAAATCAAGATTTGGAAGCGTAATATAAAAGTATAGTATCAGTGTGTATCGTGCGTATGTATGCGTGCAATGTTAGGTGCTATCCTTGTCTATATCCTTGTCTATACAAGGACAGATATAGGTCGATAACATAGAAAATGGTAATTTTGTCGGTTATACAGACGGCTCCAGCATCACCTTAAAGCTATTATACATATATATATAGGTAAGGGTGTACCGTAGACGTGATGAAATAGTAGACGTATGAATGGTGCACAATTTGAACACTTATTATAATGTATGTACATAATTGATTTCATAAATTGTATAAATTAACAACTCCAAAATTGTACAATTAATTAATAATTAATTGAACAATTAATTAATAATTAATTAATTTATTATTTATTAATTTATTAATTGTTTCTAGTTCCTTCGAATTATTTTAATCGAACGTTTAAAGTGTATTTGAATTAGATTTATTTTCATATTAGCAATAGTAGCTGTTTATTTTGTTAAATGATTGTAAGATTATATTATTTGCTAACTACTGCTTGATAACTACAGTTTTGTCTGTAGGATATGAAAGTGATAGCAGATTTATGAAAGAAATGTCACCTGGTAGCTTGCGCTTTATGTATCACGTAAAAATAAAAAATGTGCATTTCCAATATTAAAATAAATAAAATGTTATTATTGCACAATGCGTTTGCAGAAATATCAATAAAGACAATCTTATCTTCGCATATGTAATCTGTATATCGATATTAACAAGAGGGGCGACAGTCAGCTTTCGCCTTTAGCACTTCGCGTTGTACCACACCTGAGCGCGCCAACTTTAGGCGATCTGATTCGCTAACTATAAATGCTTATAATTCAAAAACTATTATAGCCTCAACATTTTAGTATTAGGATTTTCGTCTTAGAATGATCTCAAGAACCTACCCTTAAGCGTTGATCCGGTCTTTACGGTACACCCTGTATATATATATATATATATATATATATATATATATATATATATATATATATATGGGCCATTCCGCGTGAACCGGATCAGTCACCTCTCAGAAATGAATCAAATTTTGCATATCAGTTGTTTCTGACGAGATAAAATATGGTGTCAAATATTTTTTTTTAATTGCAAATTTTTTCGACTTATGAATAATGGAAAATTTACCGCCTTTTTATTTAATAATTGCATAACTTTTTTCCTTTAAGTGCAATACGAAAATTTTTTAAATAAAAGTTGTCACAAAAGGACTATATTTTATGATAAAATTATTTACAACATAAAAAAAGTTATTTCGTACTATTTATTAAACAAATTATTTTTCAATAATTTTTTTAACTGTCAGGGAGACGATCGAAAAATAAAAAAAAAATTTTGTTAGAAACTTTCAAGCTTCCAATATACCACAAAAAATTTTCATCGATGTGTTTTGTTTCGTTATCGAGAAAATAATTATTTAATTTTTGTACGCGTGAAGAATCGGTACTCGGTGCGGCAGCCACGTCTGTACGGTGACCGCTCTTGCTCGCTGGCCTTGCGGCGCGCTAGGCGAACTTAATATCCAAGTTAATTTTCTCAAAAACGAAATACGATGATGATTCACGGTTTGCTGGACTTTTCTCGTTTGCTTCACTCATACTGAAGTGGATTGAAGATACGGCGAATTTGACCGGGACGCGAATCGCGAACGATTTTAAACGAGCGGCTCCAAGTAATTAATTAAGAGGAATACCTTCTTAGGGCGAGTCCTGAGCGGTCTGGTCACGTGGAATTTCTTTCTCGTTCCGCCGGCTTGGTTGTGCATCATCTATCTGCACGCGTGCGTACCTTTTTGTTAATAACAAGTTTCTCCTGTACATACAAATCTTTATTTTTCCTACTTCTTTCCTTCTCTCTCTCTGTCTCTCTCTCTCTGTCTCCCTCTCTCTTTCTCTATCTCCTCCCTCTCTGTCTGATTCTTTGTTCCTTATAAGTTTGAATCTTCAATATTTCTAAAATAGTTGTTGTGCACATAGAATAGCGGTTATCAAATTTCCTTTCGTTTTGTTTCGATTATATTCCTACAAAATGCCAAAAAATCGGTGCTGCAATCCTTTGCAGCTTAGTGGCCATAATTGGGTTACAAATTTATTTGTACAAATTTGCAGGAATATAATCGAAACAAAACGAAAGGAAGTTTGATAACCGCTATTCTATGTGCACAACAACTATTTTAGAATTATTGAAGATTCAAACTTATAAGGAACAAAGAATCAGACAGAGAGGGAGGAGATAGAGAAAGAGAGAGGGAGACAGAGAGAGAGAGAGACAGAGAGAGAGAAGGAAAGAAGTAGGAAAAATAAAGATTTGTATGTACAGGAGAAACTTGTTATTAACAAAAAGGTACGCACGCGTGCAGATAGATGATGCACAACCAAGCCGGCGGAACGAGAAAGAAATTCCACGTGACCAGACCGCTCAGGACTCGCCCTAAGAAGGTATTCCTCTTAATTAATTACTTGGAGCCGCTCGTTTAAAATCGTTCGCGATTCGCGTCCCGGTCAAATTCGCCGTATCTTCAATCCACTTCAGTATGAGTGAAGCAAACGAGAAAAGTCCAGCAAACCGTGGTCGCGAATCATCATCGTATTTCGTTTTTGAGAAAATTAACTTGGATATTAAGTTCGCCTAGCGCGCCGCAAGGCTAGCGAGCAAGAGCGGTCACCGTACAGACGTGGCTGCCGCACCGAGTACCGATTCTTTACGCGTACAAAAATTAAACAATTATTTTCTCGATAACGAAACAAAACACATCGATGAAAATTTTTTGTGGTATATTGGAAGCTTGAAAGTTTCTAACAAAATTTTTTTTTTATTTTTCGATCGTCTCCCTGACAGTTAAAAAAATTATTGAAAAATAATTTGTTTAATAAATAGTACGAAATAACTTTTTTTTATGTTGTAAATAATTTTATCATAAAATATAGTCCTTTTGTGACAACTTTTATTTAAAAAATTTTCATATTGCACTTAAAGGAAAAAAGTTATGCAATTATTAAATAAAAAGGCGGTAAATTTTCCATTATTCATAAGTCGAAAAAATTTGCAATTAAAAAAAATATATTTGACACCATATTTTATCTCGTCACAAACAACCGATATGCAAAATTTGATTCATTTCTGAGAGGTGACTGATCCGGTTCACGCGGAATGGCCCATATATATATATATATATATATATATATAGATAAAGCAAATTATAATTTTGAAAGAAAAAATTTAACAAATAGGTATTTTTGTTAACTGTAGAAACTTGAAAAATACGTTTCTTAAATCATGGTTTCAAAAACATTTTTGTTCAAACGTTTCTTAATATGGTTCTTTATGGTTATGAAACTATGTATACGTTCAAAAAACGTATATGAAACTAATATGTGCTACCTGGGTATATTCTAATATTTAGTATTTATTCTTATTTCTAATATGTGCTCTATTGTGCGCAGGCGTTATGTCTGCGACTACGGCTTTGGTCCAAACGCCGAACATATCCGAACCGTACTTACGGAAATAGCCGAATCTACACCTAAAACCCGCTCTTACCGCGCTTATCCGTACCCCCGCAAGCTTAAGCGGAGAACACAGACTTTTGCATAACGCATAATACGTAAGCATAAGAAAACTGATTGGTCTATTTCCTTATGCACATGTGTATGAACCAATCAATTTTCTTATGCTTACGCATTATGCGTTGTGCAGAAGTGTGTGCTCCCCGCTTTACGCTCGGTCTATATCTTTCTATGTCTGTGTATACAGCCAATACTGAAGCCCGAACTTCGAGCAGAAGGCCATGGCACATAGAAAAACTTAGGGCCAGCGCACGAACATTGCCATAGCGTCTTACGCCTTACGTGAGAATATTGCGTTAAGCCCCTTGCACAATGCCAGGCAACAGGCAATAGGAACAGGAAATAACCAAAAAATCGTTAATTACAACCTAAAAAATTCGAATGCTATGATTGGTTGGCAACAGGCAATAGGCACAGAATTTCCAACGTGACGGAAACTCTGTGTCTATTGCCTGTGTCACTGTTCATTCTGCATTTATACGTGATTTCTGATTCCTATTCCTTGTTCCTATTGCCTGTTGTCTGGCATTGTGCAAGGGGCTTTACGCGACATGCAAGCCAATCTTACGGCAACGCACAAAGAAGAACGTAACGTAATTAGTCTTATGGCTCGTCTACAATAGCCGTAAAAGTATGCAGTAAGACGTGAGCAGTAAGCTATTGACCAACCACAGTCGATTATTCTTGAATTGTAAAAATCCCATTAGTCAAGCTTACTGCTTACGTCTTACTGCATACTGTTGCGGCTATTGTAGACGAACCATTATGTTACGTATGTTACATTCCCAGCGAGAAATGACCCATCGAATCGACGTCGAATTGACGTCGAAATCATCGATATTACATCATATCGAAATAATGCTCGAAATTTGAAGCTTATTTCGATGTTTGTGCTTTATGACATTTTTTAAAAGAAGAGATTATTTGTGACATACATTCATCACGCCAAACTGTAAACAGGCAAATTATGTATTTTCTGTTAAGACATCGATATTTCATCATTTCGATATCGATTCGAAGCTATTTTGATTTGCCTGTCAAATATACAATAACATTGCCATTATATAAATTGCAATATGAATAAAAAATTATATTGTATTGGCAGACATGGATAATATAAATATTTTATGATTTGAGCAATATAATAATCGCGTTACAATATTAATTTTTTTAGGCTTCCATTTCCATTAAATAGTTACTTAATTTATAACTGTGAAAGTCACAACAAAATTCCTGGACTTGGTTAGAGGGCGTGTGAGTGAGCGGATGTGTGGAAGGATTGTGCGGTGCGATTGAGCGAGTTGAGAGTAGATAGAGAATAGCGAGAGTGAGCGTAGAGCAGTAGGTAGGTCGTTTGGAAGGTTCTGCATAAGGGTGAGTGGAGGCGGGCCTAGGGGTAGCCGTTTCTGTACGTATTTCGGCCCGGAAAAGCGAGCGGTAGCCGTTAGGATATGGCGTCGCGTATCCCGACGAGCGCGGGAAGCGCGGGCGATGTCGGTAACAGCGGTAGGGCGGGTAAGCTAGGTAGAAGCAAGATCGACAGCAAAGCGGATGGTAAACAACGCAAACTTGAGATAGGTATAGGTAAAACAGTGACATTTAGAGATGAAGAGGAGATTGAAACGTGATATAGGTACAATGAGGGATGAAATAAAGGAAATGAGGGAACAGATATCCAAGGAGGTAGGTAAAATTGAGGAGATAAAAGAAAGTCTTGCACAATACGTAGAGGAAATAAAAGGTAAGGAAGGAAAAAACAGGGAAAGATCAAAGGGAAATTGAAAGAAAATTGATTGATTTAGAAAATAGGTTGGAGCGATGCGAGAGAGGCGAAGATAGGGAGAATGAGACGGATATTGGTAGTGAAAGTGAAAGTCAAAGTCAGAGAAGTGCTAGTGAGAGCAGATTTTCTAGAAGGAGCAGAGGGGGAAGTAGCTATGTGGGATCTATGGTAAGTGAGGGTGGGCTAAGTGACATAGAGGTAGGCAAGCTTAAGAGATGGATGAAAGATAAAGAAAAGGAAGATAGAAGGAATAACGTGGTAATTAAAGGGACAAATTTAGAACAAGAAAGAGACTGGAAAGCGTGGGCGCAGAAATTTTTAAGAGAAAAATTAGGTGTAAGTTGTAATGTAATTAATGTTAGGAAAAGTGGCACGGTTATCGTAGTTAAACTGGAGGAGGAGGACAAGAAAGAAGTGATGAGGAATAAGTACAAACTAAAGGGAGGAAATATATTCATTTAAAATGATCTAACCTGGGAAGAAAGGAAGGTACAGGAAGAAATTCATAGGTGGGTCAAGGTACAGAAAGGTAAAGGGAAAGAGGTTAAGGCAGGTTTTGCGAGAGTAAGAATAAATGGAGTGTGGAAATCGTGGGAGGAGGTATCGAGGAATTCTGAGGATAGAGATAGCAGTGGGGGTAGTCAAGAGGCAGGAGGTGATGAGGGGAGAGCAAAGGAAAATTTAGCGAAGTGAGCCAGAAGGTGGTAGAGATAAGAATAAGGGAGGATATAAGGAAAGGAAGGGATGAATTTAGGAAGGAGGTGAAGGTCAGTGAAACGATGACAAGAGGCAGGAAAATTCTATTTTGGAATGTGGCAGGAATAAATAACAAGGATATAGATTTTTGGGGTTATATTACAGATTTTGATTTCATAAGTCTGAGTGAAACATGGATTGATTTTGATAGTTGGGAGACAATCAAAGTGAGGTTACCGGATACGCATATTTGGAAGTGTAGTAATGCTACTAGGGTCAATAAGAAAGGAAGGGCAAAAGGAGGTTTTATTTTAGGTAAAAGGAAGGGATGGGGGAAGGAAGGATCAGAGTTGATTAAGAAGGAAGAGGAAGGTTTAGTTTTGTCAGAAATAATTGAGGAAGGTGGAATAACAAATATCATATCAGTATATAATAGGGAGGGTTGGAACAAGATGGAGGAGACGTTAGATCGATGGATAGAAAAATTAGATAGGGAACCTGTGATTATAGGTGGAGATTTTAACATCAGAACAGGAGAATTAGGTGGCGGGGAGGAAGAGGAGGGAGGGTGGGAAAGGAAAAGTAAAGACACATTAATAGGTAATGGAGGTAGGAATTTAGTAGAATGGGTTCAAAATAAGGGATGGTATTTGCTGAATGGTACAACAAAAGGTGATTGGGAGGGTGAATATACATTTATAGGTGCTAGGGGTAGCTCCGTAATAGATTATATGATTGTATGCGAAGAAATACATGATAGAATTAGTGAATTTAAAATAGATGCGAGAGTGGACTCAGATCACATGCCTTTAGTCGCGATGTTAGAAGTAAGAGATAGGGCGTTAGGTAAGAATCAAAATGTACAGAGAGAAGAAGAGGAAGATAGGAATGAAGAGGCAAGATGGAAAATATGCTGGGATAGGAAGGCTATTGAAAGTTATAAAGAGAAAACTGAAGAGGCTGTCTGGGAGGATGGTTATCAGGAATTGTCAATTGAAGAGAAATGGAACAAACTTAAGAAGATAATTCAAGAGTCTATGATAAGGAAGGAAATAATAATTAAGAAGAGGAAGATTGGTTTTAAGGATTGGTGGGACAGAAACTGTACTAGGAAGAAAAGGGAAGTGAAGAGGATGTACATGAAATGGAGAAAAGGAAAGGTAGGAAGAGCAAGGTATTTGGAAGAAAGAAGCAATATGAAAGCGATGTTTGAACAGAAGAGGAAGGAGAAGAGAATCAAAGAAGAAGAGGAATTGAAGAACCTAAGGCAAGGGTCAGAGGTCTGGAAATTCATTAATAGGAAGAGGAAGAAAAGGTGTGGAAGGAAAATAAAATTGGTGGTGCAGAATGGATGAAGTATTTTAAAGAGCTTCTCGGAGGTACAGAAGATATGGTGGAAAACAAGGAAGGAGATAATAGCATGGGAACTGAAGAAGAAGGGCCTGTAATAGGCTCACAGTTGGAGGAAGAAGAAATAGCTAAGGCGGTGAGAAGATTGAAGAAAAACAAGGCTGTAGGTGTGGATGGAATACCACTTGAAGTGAAGCTTGGCTGTATGGAGGCAGGGCAGTTAGGAAAGGTCTAATGGAGATTTTAAATCAGGTTTGGAAGGAAGGAATCTTACCAAAGGACTGGAAGACCTCGATCATAGTCCCGCTACATAAAAGAGGGGATGAGAACATAGTAGGAAATTATAGAGGTATTTCTCTTCTATGCTCGGCTTACAAAATATACGCTGAAATTATCAGAGGAAGGTTAGAGAAATCTGTCGAGCAGAAAGGCTTGCTACCAGAGAGCCAAGCCGGTTTTAGACGAGGAAGATCAACTATAGACAATATTTTTGTGTTGGATCATCTAACTCAGAAGGAAGAAAGGAAGGGAAGGAAAGGTAAAGTTTATGCACTCTTCGTGGACCTAAAGGCAGCTTTTGACAACGTGGAGAGAGGACAACTTTGGAAGATTCTTAGGGAAATGGGAATAGAGGAAGAGCTTATAGGAAAGTTAGAAAGGATTTACGAGATCACAAAGGTAGCGATTAGAACAAAGGAAGGTGTAACGAAAGAATTTTTTATAACAAAAGGAGTTAGGCAGGGCTGTGTTCTGAGTCCGCTTCTATTTAACCTGTATATTGCGGAGATTAGGAAAGCATTAGAAGTAAGGAATATAGGCGGTGTACAATTAAGAGATGTAAGAGTGTGGTCGTTAGAGTATGCAGATGATATGGTATTTTTAGCAAAGAATAGGGATGCGATGCTAGATATGATGGATACAATTAGGAGATTTTTTAGGAAAAGAAAAATGACTTTATGTACGGATAAAACTAAGATGATGGTGTTCAATAAGAGAGGTAGGGAAAAGGTAGAAAAATGGAAATGGGAGAATAAAGAAATCGAAGAAGTTAAGACGTTTAAATACCTAGGGTTTGTATTTAGTAGAAATGGTAAATATACAGAGCATATTAAAGAGCTGTGTAGGAAAGGTAGGATGGCGGCTAACAGGACGTGGGGGCTAGGGGAAACAATTTGTAGGAATGATTTTATTAGAAGAGGGGTGCTATTTAGATATTTAGTTAGGAGCGTTATTTCATATGGGGTGGAATTATGGGGTTGGGAAGAAAGGAAAAATTTAGAAAAGATATTGTTGGATTACGCTAGATGGGTTTTCAAATTAAAGTTTTGCACGCCGAGATATATAATGTCTAGATAATTAGGGTTAAGCAAACTAAGGATAGGATGGGGAATTAGAGCTATGAAATTTGAGGATAAGGTCAGGGAAACAAATGAGGAAAGGTGGATTAAAGGTTATTTAAGGTTGGATAAGTTAGACAGGCAGGATATCGGGGATAGTATCAGAGCGCTGTTAAATTTAAGGTGCGGGAACTTAGAATCAGGTAATAGGTATTGGCTAGAAGAAGAGAAACAAATGTGTATTTTTTGTAATGAAGGCAAGGATAATATGAACCACTATGTTGAAGATTGTGTTAAGACAAAGGAATGGTTTACAGTATTAGGAAAGGATAGTAAGGAAAGGCTGGAAAAACTTTGGAACGATAAATTGGACACCACCAAAGCGGAGGTACTGCTAAAAGTTGTTAGGGAAAGGGATGCAAAAGAAAAAGAAGATAGATATAGGAAGTCAATAGTTTGTGAGATAGGCTGTGAGATAAGTAGTTAGTGCAATAAGAATCGATGCTCGTTCGAACTTTGTTAAATAGGTTAAATAAATAAATAGGTTAAATTATTAAATGTGCCATAATTTGTGAATTTTAATTTTGTAATGTTGTAATTTTATAATTTTATAACTTTAATAGGTTATCAAGTATCTAGGTGTATGAGGAAATGCTGTGTTTGAGTGAATAAGGAAATGACTGTAAACCAAGTCCACTTTCTGGCTGTTATGCTAAAGTTAATAAACTATACACAACAAAATTCCTGTTTGTAATTTGACAATTTTGAAAATTAAAATGTTATATAATAGGTACATTTTCAGTACTGCATCCGCTCATTTATTAAACAAGAAGTTAAATTAAGCAACTAATTAAATTATTAATATTAAATATTAATGCAATAAGATCCCAGGTAGCACACGTTTCAGAAATGTTTTATAAGCGTTTTTCCGAAACGTTTTATAACCGATTTCTATATATAGAAACGTTCCTCATGAGTAAAAATGTCCATTCGAAAAACGTTCGATGGAACGTTTCTTTTCCGATAAAATAACGTTTAAAAAACTATTATAGAAACGTTTTGTTTTAATGATAAAGACATTTTAGATAAAGACATTTAAAATTCCTACTTTTCACGTCTTTTGAACGTGTTTATGACGTCTTTGAGACATGCGTGAGAATGTTCTAGAAGCTTTATGCATATATATATATACCATCTATAACGTCTATTCTTTTTCGAAGAAATTCCTGAACTGGTGCACATTCATGCAATAAGTTAAAGTGAAACAAAATGTTAAATATACTTGTCTCACTCTAACTTAATTGTATTATTGATGTGCACCAGGGTAGCGATCATGTAACTTTTTCCCTAGAGCGGAAACGTGAAAAGTGAAAAGTTTCATGTAACTATCTCTTTCTATTGGTGTTGAATAGAAAGAGATAAACTTTTCACTTTTCACGTTTCCGTCCTAGGGGAAAAGATACATGATCGATCCCCAGTTCAGAAAGAATTCTTCAAAACGGAACACACGTATAAATATTCTTTCAATGGCCACGTTCAGCAGAACGTTTATTTTGCAACTGTTGGAAGTTTTCTAAGCTCAGATTTGTCCGATGACAAATAGATCAAGACCGGTAGGACAAAATTAATTTAAGTAAATAAGTGGATATATGTGCATGGATAAAATGATTTATTTTGTGCAATAATTAGTGCAATATAAATTTCAATATTTCAAAAAAGGCTATTTATATATATAGATAAAGCAAATTATAATTTTGAAAGGAAAAATTTAACAAATACGTATTTTTGTTAACTGTAGAAACGTAAAAAATACGTTTCTTAAATCATGGTTTCAAAAACATTTTTGTTCAAACGTTTCTTAATGGTTCTTTACGGTTATGAAACTATGTATACGTTCAAAAAACGGGTAATTATATATAAAAGGGACATCCTCTCCGATGACCTTGACCTTGACATATGTTGTCAAGGTGAGTGGCACCCGTTTGACCACGTTAATATTGACCACGGTCCCGATTGACCACGTTGAAATTGACCACGTTGCGATTGACCACGTTGATATTGACCACGTTGTGATTGACCACGGTCCCGATTGACCACGGTCCCGATTGACCACCGTCCCGATTGACCACGGTCTCGATTGACCACGGTCCCTATTGACCACCGTCCCGATTGACCACGGTCCCGATTGACCACCATCCCAATTGACCACGGTCCCGATTGACCACGGTCTCGATTGACCACGGTCCCGATTGACCACCGTGCCGATTGACCACGGTCCCGATTGACCACCGTTCCGATTGACCACGGTCCCGATTGACCACGTTGAAATTGACCACGTTGCGATTGACCACGTTGATATTGACCACGTTGTGATTTACCACGGTCCCGATTGACCACGGTCCCGATTGACCACCGTCCCGATTGACCACGGTCTCGATTGACCACGGTCCCGATTGACCACCGTCCCGATTGACCACGGTCCCGATTGACCACCATCCCAATTGACCACGGTCCCGATTGACCACGGTCTCGATTGACCACGGTCCCGATTGACCACCGTGCCGATTGACCACGGTCCCGATTGACCACCGTTCCGATTGACCACGGTCCCGATTGACCACGTTGAAATTGACCACGTTGCGATTGACCACGTTGATATTGACCACGTTGTGATTTACCACGGTCCCGATTGACCACGGTCCCGATTGACCACCGTCCCGATTGACCACCGTCCCGATTGACCACGGTCTCGATTGACCACGGTCCCGATTGACCACCGTCCCGATTGACCACGGTCCCGATTGACCACCATCCCAATTGACCACGGTCCCGATTGACCACGGTCCCGATTGACCACCGTCCCGATTGACCACGGTCTCGATTGACCACGGTCCCGATTGACCACCGTCCCGATTGACCACGGTCCCGATTGACCACCATCCCAATTGACCACGGTCCCGATTGACCACGGTCCCGATTGACCACCGTCCCGATTGACCACGGTCTCGATTGACCACGGTCCCGATTGACCACCGTCCCGATTGACCACGGTCCCGATTGACCACCATCCCAATTGACTACGGTCCCGATTGACCACGGTCTCGATTGACCACGGTCCCGATTGACCACCGTGCCGATTGACCACGGTCCCGATTGACCACCGTTCCGATTGACCACGGTCCCGATTGACCACGTTGAAATTGACCACGTTGCGATTGACCACGTTGATATTGACCACGTTGTGATTGACCACGGTCCCGATTGACCACGGTCCCGATTGACCACCGTCCCGATTGACCACCGTCCCGATTGACCACGGTCCCGATTGACCACCGTCCCAATTGACCACGGTCCCGATTGACCACGGTCTCGATTGACCACGGTCCCGATTAACCATCGTTCCGATTGACCACGTTCCCGATTGACCACGGTCCCCATTGATCCTATATAATATATCAGAATCCGAGTACGCGTTAAGGAAAACGAAATCCCGACGTCTTCCACGAGGAGAAGTCGGCTCAATTGGTTATCTGACACCTAGTAAACACTGTAGTCAGGTCGGCGTCAATGTAGCGTCGACGATAGGAGAATTCGGCACGCAGACGTCTTCTTCAAGACGAAGTATAATGTACGCGTTGACAGACACCCAGTACGCGCTAAAATGGGGTCGGCGTCAAACCCACTATTCGGGAAAGCGAAATTAGTACGTAGACACCTTCCCCGAGAACAAGACCCGGAATCACGTCTACCAGGTTCCTAGAGCCAACCCTGTAAGGTCGGCGTCAACGGCCGACATCATAAAGTGTATCAAAACATCTTTCCCAGAGCATGTGTGGGCGGGGGGGCTTCGCCCCCCCCTGCACCCCCCCATTGTGTGAGTAAACCTAGAAGTGTGGGCGGGGGGGCTCCCGCTCCCCCTGCACCCCCCTGCGCACTGGGCGGGTGGGTTGGGTTGACGGGTGGGCAGGGGGGCTTCGCCCCCCCCCGCACCCCCCCCCCCCCATGGACACGCCTTCGGCGTGCCCGGGTAGGAGATGTATTTCGCTTTATGCGTGAGCGGGGGGGGGGCTTCGCCCCCCCCCTGCACCCCCCCCCCCCATGCACGTGAGCCTCACTTTATAAATTATTCGAGACCGTGGTCAATCGGGACCGTAGTCAATCGAAACCGTGGTCTATCACAACATGGTTAATATCAACGTGGTCAATCGCAACGTGGTCAATATCAACGTGGTCAATCGGGACCGTGGTCAATGTTAACGTGGTCAAACGGGACGCTCCCTGTCAAGATCACCCTCTTAAGTGACCTTCAGAAGGTTTTAGCCGGCGGTCATTGTTTATTAAAAAGTTATAAACAAAAAAAGTTTGAAAAATATAGCTGCTATTTTGAGTATTGGAAGGCATAAATGACTAGTATATATGACGAAATAGTTCACGCATACACTTTTCACGCGAGACAATTTGTCACATGGGTTCGTGGCGCGCTTTACAAGCTCGTTTCTTGTATATCGCCACAAATATTTACACAGATGATCGATTTAAATGTTGTGTTTTGGTAAAGCAGCGACTTTTTCGCGAAATAAAGTATTCTCTGCTTTAACAAAAAGACTTCAATTTATCAACACTTTACTGCTTTAAATGTTGTGTTTTGGTAAAGCAGCGACTTTCTCGCGAAATAAAGTATTCTCTGCTTTAACAAAAAGACTTCAATTTATCAACAATTTACTGCTTTAAATGTTGTGTTTTGGTAAAGCAGCGACTTTCTCGCGAAATAAAGTATTCTCTGGTTTAAAAAAAAAAACCTTATATTAGTCATTTATGCCTTCCAATACTCAAAATAGCTGCTATATTTTTCAAACTTTTTTTGTTTATAACTTTTTAATAAACAATGACTGCCGGCTAAAACCTTCTGAAGGTCACTCAGGAGGGTGACCTTGACAACATATGTCAAGGTCAAGGTCATCGGAGAGGATGTCCCTTTTATATATAATTTCCAAAAAACGTATATGAAACTAATATGTGCTACCTGGAATATTTGTATTTACATTTATCAAAATAAAAAATAATTTCAATTATGAAAATAAATATTAATAATTGGACTCATTAAAAATTATATAATTTGTTCAGATATTGCGCTCGAATTCTTTTCACGTTTTACAACGCCCGATCGTTTCACATTAGATGGCGCAACGCGCGAGTCGCCACTCTCAAAGAGCCCCCGCCTCCTTCCTCACTCGTTAGGTGTCATGGACGCACTTGCTTGCGTTTCTTCGAACGTGTCGAGTCCGTTACCTCTTTCTTGACGGATTGATCGTTGCGGCGCGTGTTCTGGAGACCAACCGAGCAAGAGTCGGATCACCAGGGAGAGCTCACCGCCAGGAAAGGGAGAGCTGCGGCAGCTAGCGTCCGAGAGGAAGGATCGAGGCGAGGAGTCCGGTCCAGCGAGCGGGGCCCTTAAGAGATTCTCATTGGGACACCATATTTGAAAACAGACATTAGTCAAAAAAGTACAAGGGCCTCTGCTAGAGTTTATATTCGTCTTGAGATCTGAGAATTACTTTCATTCTTGTGGCTCTGGCTTGAAATTCTAGCCCAAGAACCGATCTTATTGACATTAATGCAGAGGTCCCTCTCTCTTTTCATTTTTCTTTCTTATTTCTTTTTTTTCATAATCGGTATTACGTTTTAGTAAACATTCGGACTCACATTTTCAATCAGTAATCCAGATATCTTAATTCCGTCTTGTAAGATCTGGTTTTTTATTTCAGTTCATTTATTTTCTATTCTATCTTCAGGACAGATTACTGATTTGGTTTGCTTTTATTTCAACTAATGTAAAAACTTTTTAGTTACTCTCAATTTCTTTTACGTCAACATATTTTCTTTTTTTGTAAAGATAACTACACATAATACAGACAAAATTGACTTCAAAGGAACTCTCTTTCTGTCGCTCACCTATCTAAGAATTCTAGACAAACCTGCCGTGTTTGCCATTACTTTTTAAACATAATTAAGGTAAACGTCCCAATAGCCAACCATGTCCCAGTTCCCAACCACTAAGGGGAATATTCCACCTAATTAAGAGATTTTTCGATAAAAATAAATAAATAACCACTTAATTGAGTTCTACGATTTATAACCCACACAGCACCGAAATATTTCAGAAAGCTTTCAAAAAGCTGTCAGTGAAATATGAAACCTTTCAAAAAAACACTTCAGACATGTTTCAGAAATATAAAATGTCCGCGAAGCTGAGATTTCAGAAATGTTTCTGAAATATTTCTGAAATGCTTCAGAAATATCTCTGAAATGCTTAAGAAATACCTCTGATGAAATGCCTAAGAAATATCTCTGAAATGTTTCAGAAATATTTTTGAAATGCTTCAGAAATATCTCTGAAATGCTTCAAAAATATCTCTGAAATGCTTCGGAAATATCTCTGAAATGTTTCAGAAATATATGGGAAATATTTCAGATACTTTTTCTCATATACAGGGTGATCCGGAACAATTTCCTGTCCTTCACAAATCATATTCTTGAACACATATTGTAAGACTATTTTTCCTCTTGCAAAATGTTATCCGATTCTTAGTTGCTGAGTTATTAAGCTAATAGTTTGTCTATTACAGGCCAGGTACAGGAAGTAGACAGGAGCGGCACAATTCACCGTCAGATGTTCAACTTCTGCGTCAGCATCTGACGGTGAATTGTGCCGCTCCTGTCTACTTCCTGTACCCGGCCTGTAATAGACAAACTATTAGCTTAATAACTCAGCAACTAAAAATCGGATAATATTTTGCAAGAAGAAAAATAGTTAACAATTTGTTCAAGATTATGAATTATTAAAAACAGGAAATTGTTTCGAATCACTCTGTATATCTGTAACAAATCTGAAATAGATCCTTCCCGCTAAACAATATTTTGTTACAGAAATGTTTTTGTAACGTCGCAATATAGCCATGCGACATTTTACGTTTGGTTGCATAAACGTTTTAATAACATAAAAGGAACCAGAAATGTCCTGATTCAATTACCTTACATATGCGACGTTGCACTTACAACGTGTTTAGGCGTTTGCAAAACTTTATATGTGCAACATCGCATTTACAACGTTTTTGCGACGTTTGTGAAACTTGCATCAAACGTTAGGGAAACGTTACAACTTTCGTTCCAAAAACAACGTTTATACAACCAGGAACTTAAATTTTCCGTTTCACGGTTAATTTGCAACGTTGCATTTGTAACGTTTTTGTAACGAATGTATAATGCGGGGTCTACCAGCAGGAATAGTGGATTAGGTTGTAAGACGTCAGAATAAAACTGGTTTTTCCAGTGTAATAGGGCGTAGAGTTAGGCCGTCAACAGAATTGTTGAACCTCATTTTGTATGGTCTGCTCAACCATTTTTCTTATGACCTTAATCTAACTATTACACTGGAAAACCAGCTTTATGCTCTTAGGGTGCCGTCCCATGGCGCGTATCGCGATACGCGCGTACCGGGCGTATCGAACTCTGCGACCAATCACCGACGATCCGCCGGTTTTGGTACGCCGCCAAACAAGTCTGGGAGTCCCATGGAGCGTATTAAAGCTAGATTAAGCGTAAGCGGATCAGCGGATCGCCAATCACGGAATCTTACCGATAGAGCTCTTTCAAAGATTCCGTCGAAACGGATCCGTGATTGGCGATCCGCTGGATACGCTTCCGCTTAATACGCTCCATGGGACTCCCAGACCCGTTTGGCGGCGTACTGAACACACGCACACAAACACGCATGTGACGCATGCACCTAAAAGGGCAAAAGTAATAACCTCCAAAATGAAGCCAGTTGTACGGCAACGGCAAAAAATCAGTGTCGAGATCAAGATCGCCGAGGTGTGCCAAGGTGATCGCCAAGGTATTCGCCACCGCTTAATCTAGATCCAAATCACCTAGATTACCCCGAGAACAGTGTCACCACGTCGATTTACGTTTCAGATCCGGATCGCCCTTGTTTTCTCCTCGAAGAGGATCACCTCGCTTGCGTTCGCCGAAGAATTTTTTGGAGTTTCGCATGACATCGGTGTACGGCAAAAAATCAGTGTCGAGATCCAGATCGCCAAGGTGATCGCCAAGGTATTCGCCACCGCTTAATCTAGATCCAAATCACCTAGATTACTCCGAGAACAGTGTCACCACGTCGATTTACGTTTCAGATCCGGATCGCCCTTGTTTTCTCCTCGAAGAGGACCACCTCGCTTGCGTTCGCCAAAGAATTTATTTGAGTTCCGCGTGACATCGGTGTACGGCAAAAAATCAGTGTCAAGATCGAGATCGCGAAGGTATTCGCCACCGCTTAATCTAGATCCAAATCACCTAATCATTACCCCGAGAACAGTGTCACCACGTCGATTTACGTTTCAGATCCAGATCTCCCTCGTTTTCTCCTCGAAGAGGATCACCTCGCTTGCGTTCGCCGAAGAATTTTTTTGAGTTTCGCGTGACAACGGTGTACGGCAGAAAATGGATTCCGAAACAATACTACTAGCCGTTTTCTGTTTCGTAAATAAATTTAAACGAAGTTACAGTAGTTTTCGTCGACAAGAATTGTGACGTAAAATATTTTTATTGTATGCACTGTACGTAATTGCAATAAACGAAGAATCTAAAAAAGAACGACAATATTGGGTGCGTCCTATATTTACCGCAATATAATTTCTCAAGGATTTAGCTCGTTGCCAGTTACTAGAGGCAGACAAATGAACAAAGGCATCGAAATTCGAAATGCTTATTCAAATTTCTTTATAAGTTGTGACGTGACAAGTCACGTCCCTTGTCCAGGCGGTAGCTCGGCCGGGGGGGGGAGCGGTCGGATGTCACCTCTGCCCGAGCGGGGCAGGGTGGCCGCGGTTAGAGCTTATTTCTTTGCGAGTCTTTCAGATGTCGAGTGGATGGCCCGGGCGTATTGTAACGGCCTAAGCCGCAACGAGGGAATGTTTGGGAGCGTGCTGCGATAGAGTGGCCGGCAGGCGGGCCACGCATGGGCCCTTTGCCGATCCGGCTTGGAGCGTCTCGCGGGGCGAGCGCAGCAGCTCGATGACGCCGGGATAAGGAGCCCAGAGACTACGGAACCCGCCACGGGACATTGCAGCCGATCGACCTAGCCACGGCCTGGCCAGCCGGGCGGTCGTAACCGGCACGAGGGTCGCGGCCTGGACAGTCGGACCCTAAAAGCAGCCGTTCAAACCTACCGCCGGCGGGCGAAGCAGACAGGAGCGGGCGCTCGGAACGGGCGCGGAACTCGCAGAGGGCCTACCGGGCGAGCTTGCAAGCACGGCGCGCAAGCGCGCGGGCCCAGCGTGGTCCCGCCGGGCCAGGAGAGCGGCACTGTCGTGTCGTCGTCGCAAGAGGTGACATCCCGAGGAGCCCCGGCTGCCGAACCGTGAAGAACTCTGTAAGGCCACCACTCGAACATCGCATACATCACGTAAGGTTGTTCTCGAGGCCGAGACGCGTCCGAGAGTCGCGTAAGATCGCGAACTTATGAAATTGCGAGTAGTTGATTACCGAGAAGAAACTCTCGGAGGGTCCGGCCGAGAGAGTGACCGCGGTCGCCCTTCCCGGAGAATCGTACGAGGCCGGCAGTCACCGCGTCATTAGAACCGCTCGGTAAATTTCGTCCCGCGAGGCGGAAGCACGTAAACGGGACCGATAGAGGTAGCGTCAGGGAGATCTGCGTTGTATAGTAAGTGTTACGCTTGTGAGTTCGTGTCGCGGAGGTTACGTTAGAATGTTCGCGTTTCAAAAATGTTGTGTGATCGCGTGCGTTGATGTGGTCGCGCTGTGTGTTTCGGGGTGCGAGGCCCGAAGAGTGGAGTAGTTGTGGGCGAGGTGTTCTTCGCACGGGCCGGACACCGTATCATCGCGGGGCCGTATGGGCTTCGCGTGATCGCGTCGTGGCGTGCGGGACATCTTCGCGTTTCGTTGCATATGGCGTTTTGGTGGCGTCTTCCGCGCCATACGGACAGTATTGTCGCGGGACCGAGGGGTGGGTTCGCGCAATCAGGTCCCGGGGCGCGGGGCGCGGGTATTTGGGACCTTTCGTGAGACGTCGCGGAGGGTCATTTGGGACCTTTCGTGAGACGTCGCGGAGGGTCATTGGGGACCATTTGCGAGACGTTGCGGATAGTCATCTCGGGACTACCAACTGGGAACGTTAGGCAGTTGGGAGGTCGTCGCGCGTTGCGTATTGCGTTCGTGTAATCGCGTCGAGTACATTGCGTGCGTGTAATTGTGTATTGCGTATTGCGTTCGTGTAATCGTGTCGAGTGCCTTGCTTTCGTGTAATCGCGTATTGGGTATTGCGTTCGTGTAATCGCGTCGAGTACGTTGCGTTTGAGTAATTGCGTTGTGTGCGTCGTGCGTCCCGTAATCGTCGATGGGAGTTGTGTCCTTGGAGTCGCGGTCATTAAGAACTATCGCCGTTGTATCTTTCGCGAGCGCGGGAGACGACTTGTAATACCGACCCCGTTCTATGAAATATATGCTGCTTGTTATTGTTACATTCCGTGAGTGTTAACTGCGCTGCGCTCCCTCTCCTCCTCCTATCCGAGATCTACCAGCGATCTAAAGTATCGAGAATTCACACCTGAGATATTTAGCGTTCGGATTTAGAGTATCGTGGTGCGAGCATTCGCGCCTGGCGCCCATATCGAGCTTTAGTGAAAATACCCGGTCGAGCTACCATTGATTTAACGATTCCAGCTTAGAATACTTTAGAGATTTGGCGGTTTAGTGAAAAGTGACGGCGCGCTCCTTCTCGGCCGGCGAGACCGAGGGGACATCGTCGTCGTCATCCCAAAGTACTGGTGCATTACCATTTCAGTGAGAGAGTGCAATAAATAATGATTTTTAATGTGCTACTTGATATTACATTTTCTTTATATATACCTTACATGTACCTTACATATAACCAGAAAAATGACGTTTCATTTTTGCAAACATAATAGTACTACATAATAGTAAATAAAAAAGAATTTTCTACTTGATATTACATTTTCTTTATATATACCTTACATGTACCTTACATACAACCTAAAAAATTACGTTTTACTTTTGCAAACATAATAATACAACATAATAGTAAATAAAAAAGAATTTTCTTGACAAAAAGTAAGACTTTAAAGAAGAGATAATTCTTGTTCCAAGTCAAATAGTAGCGATAGGACTTCATTTCAAACTAGTGCACTTTCTACACTCAATATGGCACCTGAGCCCAAGAAGGAGGGCTCGACCCACACGTACGTTACGATGTACATGTGTGAGTGTGCGATCCGCTCAAACAATGTTCAAAAGATTGTTTTGCGTATCAAAAACGGCGGATCGTCTGTGATTGGTCGCAGAGTTCGATATGCCCGGTACGCGCGTATCGCGATACGCGCCATGGGACGGCACCCTTACAGCTTACTGACGTCTTACAGCCTAATCCATCACTCCTGCATATATAATATGATATACAATTTACGTAAATACGATCAATGAAAAACATAATAATTATTCGTTTATTAATTAATTTATTTTAATAAATTATTTTAATTTATTTTAATAAATACAGTATTGTGATGGTAAATGGGTTTAGTGTCATTGCATATTTGTTCTATAATACTATTATACTATAATGTCTATGTATATAATACTATAATGTCGTGTACGTTACACATCACACTAATAATTTTCGCTATCTATCTTATAAATGCGAACAGCCGCAAAACACGCGGTGCCGATTTTCTTTAGCTCGAACCCGCACTTACTAATTATACCTATCTGTCGCACGTGGAGGCCGGAGGAAACGCGAAGCCACGAAACGGTCGTTGTCGGTATCGGTAGCTAGCGACCTTCTCGCTAACCCAGTGCACTTCTTCCTGCGCCTAGCATCACGGCGCCTGTCCGTAACTCAAGCGACAAATAACAAGCGTAGTAGCCGCGATGCGGCGACATAGAAATCGGTTATAGAAACCGCGCGTCGAAATCTTAAACACGTGGCACACGCCCGCACGGAACGATGGCTCGCCGCGAACTACGCACTACTTTTTCTCGTAGCGTCCTCTATAATATATAGTTATACATTTTCTAATAATGTCGCATTTACAACGTTAATGCAGAGTAGTAAAATGTTTTTCAAAGTTACGTTTTGATTGAACCGTTTAAAGTACGTAGCGAAATGAATATTTTAGAAACATCGCAAATGTTAGCGTTGAGGCAACGTTTATAAAGTCGCAAAGGAAACGTTTCATACAAAAGTTATTTGAACGTCACAAAACATTTCATTTGTGACGTTCCGAATTGTCAAATTAAATGCGGAAAAGCAACGTTTCTGATACGTTCTACAGACTGACACAAATAAAACGTTAACTTGAGACGTTTACGAAATCTTTTATTGCCTATACATATAAAACGTTTCAGATTTGCTGAATTACAGTCAAAATGTGACGTTACAAGAAGGTTACATGTTTAGCGGGTTATTCAAAGATGTGTATCATGTCTGTTACGTTTATGTGAAATATTACAGAAATATGTAGGTAAAAGTCAATAAAATATTTACAAAATACTTTTACAAAAACGAGTGTATCCTTTCTGTAATTTTAATTTTAATTGTGATAGTACCTACACTGTTGCAACAGTTTGCAACTAACAGCCCATAACAGTACATAATATGTAACAATGTTATTGACATACATAATAAATTTTCTTTATGTCTTGTAACACTTAACACTTTTAATATCACAAATTAATACCTTATAATAGAGAGATAAACTATGATTATTATATATCACATGTGTGCGTAAAAAAAAATATATATATACCTTAGAAAGATATACCCATATCATTATACATGTGTGTAAAAAAATATATATATACCTTAAAAAGATAAACTTATCTTATTATATATCACATGTGTGTGTGTAAAAAAAATATATATGCAGGGTGGGCCACCGAAAACGAAACAAACGTGTTTTGGTATTTAACTCAATTAATACGAAAAACGCTCTGACACGTCAACTTTAGTTTCAAGGCGGACATGTTAATTGACTATTTTCGTTCACCCAACTGCAACCCCGTAAGAAAGTGTCTGAGCGTTTATATACCTTAGAAAGATTAACTCATATTATTATATATCACATGTGTGTAAAAAAATATATATATACCTTAAAAAGATAAACGCATATTATTACATATTAACATATTATATGTAAAAGAAAGGAAGTGACTCTCAACTACTCTCGAGACTGCGCATTCAAGATGTTGGATCTTCGTCCGTTTTGTTTTCTTTATCTTCCATTTTTATGCTAAAAATTAGAAAGACAATTTAACACAAACATCTAATGTAAAACTGTTAGATTTAATCGAATAAACCAGTACGCAGTGGTTTTAATTATACTGTTCTTTATTAATACAGAGGATAAAAGAAACACGTACTGCCATTAGCAGGCATGGCGCGAGACAGACTAACATAGCGTTCCGAAACTCGTCGAATACAAACATACTGAAGATCGGCAACAATACTGCCAACTGCTCTAGCGGTGTAACTAAACTTACTAAATCAACTGCACTCTTGCACCGATAATTCATTGCCTTTCTTCACACTCCCTCTCAATGAATTATTTCATAAAACACAAACAAAAGAAATAAACTGGCTCTTTTACAATCATTTAACACATAGTAATTATCTTAATCTACCATACTACTTACTACGTTCTTTCACTATTCGGTATTAAGGATTTTATCTCTAAACTTTTTAAACAAGTTACCTCCCAGTGGTTTTGTAAACATATCACCTATCTGTTCACCAGTACATACATATTTAATATTGATAATACCCGCATCTAACTTTTCCTTTATAAAATAATGTTTAATATCCAAATGTTTGACTTTCCTATTTGCAGGATTATGTGCGATCTTAATGGCTGACTGATTATTATCTTCGTATAAAGTTATACAATCGACAATAATACCAAACTCCGATAACAATTCCTTGAGCCAGCACGCTTCGCTAGTCGCAGTACTTAGAGCTGTATATTCTGACTCTGTAGTCGATAATGCAACTGACTGTTGTTTCTTTGACGATCATATCACAGTACAATTGAACGCCTTAAAACAATAACCTGTCGTAGATTTTCTATCCTGTGGACTACCTCCCCAATCGCTGTCCACAAAGCCTTCTACAGCATTATGATCATCTCTCTTATACACTAGATTTAAGTCAATCGTACCTTTTATATATCTCAATACATTTTTTAATAGTTTATATAACATTGTACTTGCACAGTCTTCAAATCTACTTAACATTGTAACAGTTGCGCATAAATCAGGTCTAGAACCCATCACAGCGTACATAAGACAGCCTATTAGCTTCCTACATTCAGTCTCTATCTCTTTACTTTCTGACGTTGTTTTCTTCAAAGTATCAAATTTGAAGTTCTTATCTATAGGTAACGACAAAGGTTTACAATCTGACATACCATATAATTTTAAAATATTTTTCAAATATTCAGTCTGACTAATTTTTGTTATACCTTTCTTAAGATCCTGCTCTACATTCATACCTAGGTATTTTGTTATTTTTCCCATGTCTTTCATTTTAAAAAACTTAGATAATGCTTCTTTCAACCTTCTTAACTCAGTATTACAATTTCCAAACAATAAGATGTCATCAACATATAACAGCAAGAATATTTTAATACTTCCGTTACATTTTGTATACAAGCAACAATCTTTACTCGATTTAACATAGCCTTCTGAACTCATTACTTCATCAAACGTTTGATTCCAATACTTTGGGGACTTCTTAAGACCGTAAATCGACTTATTTAGTTTACACAAAGTACCGTCTGGAAGCTTTAAATAAACTTCTTCTTCGATTTTACTATTAAGGAACGCGCTACACACGTCCATTTGATACACTGGTAAGTTCATTTTTGTAGCTACAGACATAAACACTCTAAACGTATTTAACTTTGCAACAGGAGCATACAGTTCATGAATATCAAAACTATCTTTTTGTTCGAATCCTCTAGCTACTAACCTAGCTTTATACTTAATCTCATTATTACCTAGTCTCTTAATTTTGAATACCCATTTAGTATTTATTGCTTTTTTACCTTCAGGGAACTTACTTACTTCAGTCCATGTGTTGTTCTCATTTAATAAACTTAGTTCAGTATTTACGGCTTCCTTCCACTTTTCTGCATCCTTTCTTCTCATGGCTTCTGCATAACTCGTTGGTTCGTTATCGAGACTTACGACAAAGCCGGTTTCGTAATCATTTAATCTCTGTGGTTTCCTTACTCGTCTTCCACTCCGAGTTGTATTCGTAGGTGTATCTAACTCCTCATTTGGTGTATCGTATTCTTCAGTACTTTCTCCCTCTGTTTCTTGAATTTCTTCAATCTGAGGTTCACTTACTTCTTCATCGTCGATACTCTCTTCAATTTCTTCAATCCGAGGTTCACCTACTTCTTCATCGTCGATACTCTCTTCAGATTGTTCGGAATCGCCATCCTCCAATCGATTCACTATGAGGTCATCTTGCAGGCATATGGAGTGTTGCCTATCTTCTTTACAGCTCTCCTCTTCTTTTGGTGTAACGAATACTACATCCCGTTTAATCTCTACTGTTTCTTTCTCTGGAAAATACACTCTGTACCCTTTTGTTGTTTCTCCATAACCTACAAATATTCCTTTCTCTTCCTTGAGGTCCCATTTTTTTCGTTTTTCCTTTGGGATATGTACATAGACTTCTGTACCAAATACTTGTAAATTCTTTAAATCAAAGTCCTTTCCAGTCCACGATTTAAACGGTGTTATTCCTTGCACTCTGCTTTTACTGGTTCTGTTTAATACGTATACTGATGTGTTCACCGCCTCCGCCCACAAGTTTTTGTTCAAGCTTTTTGCTTGCATTATGGTCCATGCTGCCTACTATTGTCCTCATGTCCCTCTCTGCCTTTTTATTTTGCTCTGGAGAGTAGGAGACAGTTGTTTCATGGATTATACCTTTTTCTTCCAGGAGCTTTTTCACTCTTGTGTTGACGAACTTCCTGCCATTATCAGTTCGTAGGGTTCGAATCTTGTTTCCTGTGGTAGTCTTTGCAAACTTCAAGAAATGTCTGATCTTCTATTTTGTTTCTGATTTATGTGACATGAAATATACTGTGCGGTAATTTGAATAGTCATCCTTCAAGCAGGAAATATCTGGAGCCTCCAATTAAAGTTTCCTCCATCGGTCCACACACGTCCGCATGAATCAGTTCACCCACCTTTGATGTAGATGATTCGCTTCTCTGGAATGGGAGTTTATGTTGCTTTCCCTCCAAGCATGCCGTACAAGTGTTGACCCTTCCTGAAAACTTGATATTATTATTCTTTAATATGTCCTTAACACACTCAAAATTTTGATGTGCCATCTTTTCATGCCAGTCTTTTAAGCTGTACCCTACGTTCGCTGAAACACTATTTAAACTTTCACATTTGAAATCCATTATATAAAACTTTCCATCACGCATTGCAATAGCACCTATCTTATTGTCTTTTACGAACTCGCATTTATTACTGTCTGCTTTCATGCTATAACCTTTATTTACCGCGCTTGCCACAGAAAATAAGTTCATCTTCAAATCAGGCACATGTAATACATTGTTCAACGTCGTCTCAATATAACACTTTCCATTAAACGCTTTCAATATTATCTGTCCTACACCAACAGCGTCTAACTTTGTTCCGTCACCTATGATCACCAACGATCACTTTTAATTAACAGCTTGCTGTAGCTCGCAAACAAGGTGTGATCAAAAGTTATGTGTTCACTAGCGCCACTGTCTACCAACCATTTATTGTAACACGCTTGTCCATCACCAACCATGGCTGACACTATAAATGCGTTACTGTCCTTAGATGCGTTACTGTCCTTCTTATTCTCTGCTTGTTTTTTATTGTTACTGTCACTATTGAACCGACATTCACTTTTCAGGTGTCCCTTTTTATTGCACACATAACAACGCTTCACGTTCCGACTATCATCATTATTTTTACAGTCTTTCTTAAAATGTCCTGAATGTCCACATTTAAAGCACTTTATATTTTTCTTCACTGCTGACATTGCAACACTCTTCTCAGATGTATCCATCTTCGCTTTCAGCCGTTCTTCCTCGACCAACAGTCTCGCTATTAAGTTATCTATCGTCTGCCTTTCATCTGATGTCGACTCCCATGCTGATACAAAGTGGCCGTATCCCTCAGGCAAGGACATCAAGATCTTTGTCATAACAAATTTGTCTGATATTTCTTCACCCAGCTGTTTCAGTTTACTCTGAAACTCCTGTACTTTTGATATGAATAGCGACATGTCCATACCTTGAGTATATTTCAGTTGAAAGAATTGCTGTTGCACCATATGAATGCTGGTGTCACTCCTCTGTTCGTACACACTATGCAGCTTTCTCCACATTTCCGCCGCACTTGTGTATGTCAGGACATGCAACATTACAGATTCTGACAGCCTTGTAACGATTAGGCTTTGAGCTTTGGAATCTTCTTTCAGCCATGCTGTCCGCTCTGGTTCTGCCTCTGGTTTTATCCTCGTACCTTTTGCGATCTCGAAAACCCCGAGGCCTCGCAGCAATACGCCCACCTGCAATTTCCACACATTCCAGTTTTTAGCACCTTCCAGCTTCACGACGCCCACTGTGGTTGCAGATGTTAACTGATCCATTGTTTCCCGGATCGCCAATATTCAGTTAGCAGCTCGTTTCGTTTTTAACCGACACGCCAACGACAAAATGTCCGCCACGGTCGTTCCGTTACACGAGTACCGCACTGCCTTTTTCACCTTCCTTGTAGATTTTTACCTCTACCTCACTCACAATCACAGTTATGAGCATGTAGCTGGGCCCATAACCTGTTAGGTTTAATCGAATAAACCAGTACGCAGTGGTTTTAATTATACTGTTCTTTATTAATACAGAGGATAAAAGAAACACGTACTGCCATTAGCAGGCATAGCGCGAGACAGACTAACATAGCGTTCCGAAACTCGTCGAATACAAACATACTGAAGATCGGCAACAATACTGCCAACTGCTCTAGCGGTGTAACTAAACTTACTAAATCAACTGCACTCTTGCACCGATAATTCATTGCCTTTCTTCACAAAAACTGTAGTTTATGATCATATAACTGACATAAACATGAATATTCATATAACTTACGTTTTCCGCTTCAGTCGTAAAGTCGCACCTGCCAGCCAAGTACTGATCTGCTTTTTAATGCCTTCATCAGTAGCATTCGATGAAAATAGATGTGCAGCTTCTATAAATAGTCACAAATTTTTATCAATAAAATTGAAATTTATTTTTAGGAAAATAACCAAGTTTAAGAGATTACTTACTGAATACACAATCCTTAAATAGAAGATGTTTAAATGGTTTTTTTTTCCTTTCTCCTTGTCCTTTATAACTATATTTGACAGCTACTTCCACAAATATATCTTGCATTATATAATTTATAAATACTTCCAATTTTCTGCCACCACGTTGTAATAACGTTTGTGCCTGAAAACATTGCTTGTATATATGACATTGATCGCAGACGAAAAATAAAATTGCTTTTTACGAAATTTAAATTAATTACCGCTTGAGGTACAGTAAACGTTTTATTCTTTAACAGTTTTTCAAATTCTTCTACAGCATTCATATCCTTTAATGGAAAATAATCATATATTAAAGATCCTTTGGCTTGTTTAATTTCTTCCGTTGAACATTTTTCATCAGTTCCTGATTTATCATTGCACTTAGTCTGGGTATTTTTCTTCTCAAATATTATCCTGTTCAATTTGCTCATTATTAATGCGTTTGATTCTAAAACAAGAAAAAAAATATATTTTATTACACACGATAATTTTGTACACGATTCAACATAATTTTATCTCTCCAACGAGCGACCAATGATTTCCTGTTGATTTTTGACTACTGATATACGAATGTAACAGCCAAAAACTACTATATCACGTTAGGATTTTAAGAAAATTGAGGTTAAAGTTATCAAACACAATTTTAGCGAATTTTATCACGTTGTATATGTGAAATTATTTTCTTTTTCAGATTTCTTTTTCAGACGGAATTAAGTTAGAGCATAAACGGACAACAAAAGCGTTACAGATACCTAAAAAAAAATGTTTTTCACGAAAACAAAGCTTCCTTTATGAGGAAGCAAAAATGTCAATATTTGCGGAACAGTGTATTATAAGTACGTACTAAAATATACAAGCACATTACTTGTCAGTATGACAATTAGTAAGCAATGTTTTGTTTTTTATTACGGGGATGTATTTTACGTATTATATTCTTACCGCATAAATAGTCCAGTTTCTCATCAGCAGTAAGAAACTTGTAGGCAGGAACACTTGTCGGTAAATCATCATTATTATTATTACCGAGAACGTCATCATTCATCCCTTCATCATTGGGTAGAGAATGTTTATTTTTCCCACTATTACCATCTTATACCTACATTTGCGTAAACACAAGTATTTAATTATGTAAAAACATATACAGGGTGAATCTTCCCTGGCGGAAAAAATTTCTATGAATAACTACAAAACTGGACTAAAAATAGAAATTTGTACATTTCTGTCGAAATATTTAATTTTTTGTAGAAATAATTATTTTTTTGTAGAAATATCTATGAAATAGTACCATAAATTATAGTGCTCTCAAATCATGAAATTATTGCAAGTAGTATTTCATGAAAAACTACAATTTAATAAAAAATAGTACAGAGATCTACAAATTTTAAAAATTTGAGAATCAACAAAATCTTAAAAAATTAAAACATCTGCTCATTTGTAGAATACTACAATTATTTATAAATGACTATAGAAATCTACCACAATTTACATACGTAAAACTAGGCAAATTAGAATCTAATCCAGTTTTTAGTTTCTCATAAAATACTACAATTTTGTACGAATAGTAACAAATACTGATTTGTTTGTACAGCTCAAAAATCTATTACAATTATGGCTAATTAAAATTTGTACTTTTCAGTTAAATGTTACAAGTTTTTACACAAATCTACAAAAATTTATGTATTATTAATAACTCCTTAATTCGCAGAAGTCAAAATATTTATGTTTTTATTTTCGTATAGTTTGCTGTAAGACCCAATAGAAAAATACACAAATGTACAATTTTCTGCTAACAATAAGTGTAACATATATAGACAATACGAAACGTCTTCATCAATCAATGTTGTAGCACAGTGCGGAAGGTGACTGACTCAAGAGCCAGGGGTTTCAGGTTCAAATCCAGCGGTGGTAAGCAAGTTTTCTAAGTAAAATATAAATTTATTTAATTAAGCTTGCACGTAATCAAGATTTTCAGCCATAAAATAATGTTCAACGAGAAGAAGTAAATTTTATTTTTTATTTTGTTTATAGTATATCCAAAAAGTTGTAGTTATTCATAAAAATTTATAGATCAAGCTCCAATAGAAAAATACATAAATTTACAAAAGTGTTCCAATTCTAGAATTTTTATGTAGAATTATGTAGCACTACCTAAATTTATGTAGACTTCAATAGATTCTGGCAATTATATTTTATAGTTTTTTGTAGCACACTTTTATTTTTTTTTAAATTTTGTAGAAATATTTCCGCCAGGGTTAATGGATGCACCAACCTTTTACCATAGGAGATGAGTTACCGACTGCAACTGCAATCAACCGAACAATCCATAAAGGACACCAGCTTGAATCGACCGCTTCGATCGACGAGTCCGAGGTGATGTACAGGCAAGTTAAAACTGTGCATCAAATAACGCGTATATCGTATGTACATACTTTTCTAATATATCCAACTGTCTTACGCATTTTCTTTTTTACATATAATTTTATTTAATAACGCGATTTCTTATTATTCTCCATCTATGCGCAACGTATCTACCGCATGTACTACGTTTACGCGAGCGTTACTTCTGTAGTAACTTACGATAATTCACTCGTTTACGCAGAGTAAATTATCGTAAGTACTACAAAATTTCCTTTACGCGAAGGAATTATCGTAAGTTACTACAGAAGTAACGCTCACGTAAACATACACTACGTTTACGCGAGCGTTACTTCTGTAATAACTTACGATAATTCCTTCGCGTAAACGGTATTTTCCTTCGCGTAAACGGGATTTTGTAGTAATTTACGATAATTTACTCCGCGTAAACGAGTGAATTATCGTAAGTTACTACAGAACTAACGCTCGCGTAAACGTAGTAATAGAATAGTAATAGAAAGAAATATCTTTTGTATCTGTTTCTACGTTTACGCGAGCGTTACTTCTGTAGTAACTTACGATAATTCACTCGTTTACGCGAAGTAATAAATTATCATAAGTTACTACAAAATTCCGTTTACGCGTAGGAATTATCGTAAGTTACTACAGAAGTAACGCTCGCGTAAACGTAGTAGTAAGAGTATCTTTTTTATACGATTTTTTAAAAATATTTATATTTTAATCAAGTTTTACTTGGTGGCGATTTCTTTTCACGCTTACGCGGAACATTTTAACGTGTAGAAAAAGAGTTGGATATAAGTGGCAAAAATATAAAAATATTCTACCATTCTTATACGAAATTGAGCAATTCTACTTTTCTACAAGAAATATTCTACTGTATACTTTATAGATATAAAAGTAATAACTTGAAAAATTAGAAGTTATAACAGTGGACTTCCGCACCACCCTTGAGGTACCACCAATGGCGCGTTGGGTTTTTTAAAGTGGACCTTCGCCTGGAGCCATATTGTACCACATCTTTAGACCTTTTTCAGTATAAAAGTTCAAACAGATACATTGAAGTCATATTGCGTAAGAGCGCACGCTGATGAAAAATTACATCAACGTGTGACCGTGCGCAACACATCACCAATTTATCATATTTTTACTTTAGAATGTGCTCGAAATGGCCGCCCTCCATCCTCTCACAAAATGTAGCCCTTGTCAAAATTGCACGACGCACCCGGCGCAAGACCTGTAGAGTTATTGCACGGCAAGCTCGTACAATTCGATCCCTCAGATCTTGAGCGTTAGCAGGTCGCGTTGCGTATACTTGCTGCTTAAGATGACCCCACAGAAAAAAGTCTAGCGGTGTGAGGTCTGGTGAACGCGGTGGCTATTCGTGGGGACCATGAAGTCCGATCCAACGGTTACCGAATTTCTCATTCCCTTAAGGGAGTTATTAAATGTGGGGTCATCTTAAGCAGCAAGTATACGCAACGCGACCTGCTAACGCTCAAGATCTGAGGGATCGAATTGTACGAGCTTGCCGTGCAATAACTCCACATGTCTTGCGCCGGGTGCGTCGTGCAATTTTGACAAGGGCTACATTTTGTGAGAGGATGGAGGGGGGCCATTTCGAGCACATACTAAAGTAAAAATATGATAAATTGGTGATGTGTTGCGCACGGTCACACGTTGATGTAATTTTTCATCAGCGTGCGCTCTTACGCAATATGACTTCAATGTATCTGTTTGAACTTTTATACTGAAAAAGGTCTAAAGATGTGGTACAATATGGCTCCAGGCGAAGGTCCACTTTAAAAAACCTAACGCGCCATTGGTGGTACCTCAAGGGTGGTGCGGAAGTCCACTGTTATAACTTCTAATTTTTCAAGTTACTACTTTTATATTTATAAAGTATATAGTAGAAGATTTCGGGACCGGTGCACTTGTACACAGTACAATTGGACACGGTGCAAACGGACACGGTGCAAATAGACACGATATTTTGCCCACGGTTCAATTGGACACGGTTCAATTAGACACCGTTCAATTGGACACAGTTCAGTTGCACACCGAAAGATGCGCACCGTTCAGTTGCACACCGTGTTATTGCACACCGAAAGATGCGCACCGTTTAGTTGCACACCGAAAGATGCACACTGTTCAGTTGCACACCGAAAGATGCGCACCGTTCAGTTGCACACCGTGTTATTGCACACCGAAAGATGCGCACCGTTTAGTTGCACACCGAAAGATGCACACTGTTCAGTTGCACACTGTTCAGTTGCACACCGAAAGATGCGCACCGTTCAGTTGCACACTGTTCAGTTGCACACTGAAAGATGGGCACCGTTCAGTTGCACACCGTGTTATTGCACACCGAAAGATGCGCACCGTTTAGTTGCACACCGAAAGATGTACACTGTTCAGTTGCACACCGAAAAATGCGCACCGTTCAGTTGCACACCGTTCAGTTACGCACAAATTATTGTACTATACATGTACTATACACATATGTTTTATATATACACATGTATTATACACATGCGTATAAACAGTACGCAATTAGGCGGGGGAGCCCCTTCCCCCGCATAATTAAACTAAAGAAACTCCCAGCGTGAGACCTAACTGCTTGAATCGAGATGCTTGGTTATTCTGCACAACTGATTCATCATTTAAAATTGGCGCACTTTTGCATGCGCGTGCGGCCACTGAGCATGCGCGTGCAGAACAATAATTATATATTTTTTTAATTTATTATTTTTATTTCCTTCCGTCTGTTAAAATTAATAATGCGAATACATGAAACAAGCAAGTAAACAGAACACATCTTTTCGTGACAATAATTCAGTGTGCAACTGAACAGTGTGCAACTGAACGGTGCGCATCTTTCGGTGTGCAATAACACGGTGTGCAACTGAACGGTGCGCATCTTTCGGTGTGCAACTGAACAGTGTGCATCTTTCGGTGTGCAACTAAACGGTGCGCATCTTTCGGTGTGCAATAACACGGTGTGCAACTGAACGGTGCGCATCTTTCGGTGTGCAACTGAACTGTGTCCAATTGAACGGTGTCTAATTGAACCGTGTCCAATTGAACCGTGGGCAAAATATCGTGTCTATTTGCACCGTGTCCGTTTGCACCGTGTCCAATTGTACTGTGTACAAGTGCACCGGTCCCGAAATCTTCTACTATATACTTTATAAATATAAAAGTAGTAACTTGAAAAATTAGAAGTTATAACAGTGGACTTCCGCACCACCCTTGAGGTACCACCAATGGCGCGTTAGGTTTTTTAAAGTGGACCTTCGCCTGGAGCCATATTGTACCACATCTTTAGACCTTTTTCAGTATAAAAGTTCAAACAGATACATTGAAGTCATATTGCGTAAGAGCGCACGCTGATGAAAAATTACATCAACGTGTGACCGTGCGCAACACATCACCAATTTATCATATTTTACTTTAGTATGTGCTCGAAATGGCCCCCCTCCATCCTCTCACAAAATGTAGCCCTTGTCAAAATTGCACGACGCACCCGGCGCAAGACATGTGGAGTTATTGCACGGCAAGCTCGTACAATTCGATCCCTCAGATCTTGAGCGTTAGCAGGTCGCGTTGCGTATACTTGCTGCTTAAGATGACCCCACATTTAATAACTCCCTTAAGGGAATGAGAAATTCGGTAACCGTTGGATCGGACTTCATGGTCCCCACGAATAGCCACCGCGTTCACCAGACCTCACACCGCTAGACTTTTTTCTGTGGGGTCATCTTAAGCAGCAAGTATACGCAACGCGACCTGCTAACGCTCAAGATCTGAGGGATCGAATTGTACGAGCTTGCCGTGCAATAACTCTACAGGTCTTGCGCCGGGTGCGTCGTGCAATTTTGACAAGGGCTACATTTTGTGAGAGGATGGAGGGCGGCCATTTCGAGCACATTCTAAAGTAAAAATATGATAAATTGGTGATGTGTTGCGCACGGTCACACGTTGATGTAATTTTTCATCAGCGTGCGCTCTTACGCAATATGACTTCAATGTATCTGTTTGAACTTTTATACTGAAAAAGGTCTAAAGATGTGGTACAATATGGCTCCAGGCGAAGGTCCACTTTAAAAAACCTAACGCGCCATTGGTGGTACCTCAAGGGTGGTGCGGAAGTCCACTGTTATAACTTCTAATTTTTCAAGTTATTACTTTTATATCTATAAAGTATACAGTAGAATATTTCTTGTAGAAAAGTAGAATTGCTCAATTTCGTATAAGAATGGTAGAATATTTTTATATTTTTGCCACTTATATCCAACTCTTTTTCTACACGCTAAAATGTTCCGCGTAAGCGTGAAAAGAAATCGCCACCAAGTAAAACTTGATTAAAATATAAATATTTTAAAAAAATCGTATAAAAAAGATACTCTTACTACTACGTTTACGCGAGCGTTACTTCTGTAGTAACTTACGATAATTCCTACGCGTAAACGGAATTTTGTAGTAACTTATGATAATTTATTACTTCGCGTAAACGAGTGAATTATCGTAAGTTACTACAGAAGTAACGCTCGCGTAAACGTAGAAACAGATACAAAAGATATTTCTTTCTATTACTATTCTATTACTACGTTTACGCGAGCGTTAGTTCTGTAGTAACTTACGATAATTCACTCGTTTACGCGAAGTAAATTATCGTAAATTACTACAAAATCCCGTTTACGCGAAGGAAAATACCGTTTACGCGAAGGAATTATCGTAAGTTACTACAGAAGTAACGCTCGCGTAAACGTAGTGTATGTTTACGTGAGCGTTACTTCTGTAGTAACTTACGATAATTCCTTCGCGTAAAGAAAATTTTGTAGTACTTACGATAATTTACTCTGCGTAAACGAGTGAATTATCGTAAGTTACTTGTTACATCTACTTGTAAACTTTTAACAAATAAAAGTAAAAAATGTAAAAGTAATAAGTTAAAAAAATTCTAACAATATTGATATGTAAACTCGCAGAGCTGTTATAAATAAATAAAACTTACAAATAAAACTTACAGGTCGTTGTAAATATTTGTTTAACTTTCACTACATCCCAATTATTATCAGCATCCTTTTTTGCTTTAAGATAGCTTTGTTAATTTGTGCATGTCTTAAGTTTCCAGGCCATTTGCAATGGCATTTATTTGGGCTCAGCCATTTTGAGGGAACCACACTAATGCCATCATCATCTTCCAAAACCGTAAACGCATTTGATTTTCGTGTACTCATTGTTATATATATTACTTGTCCACACACTATCTGCAATATATATATATATATATATATATATATATATATATATACTAGCTGGTTACCCGGGCTTCGCCCCGGAGAACATATGTAATAAGACACGCAAAGCACTTCTCTCCTCTCCGAGAGAGAGAGAGAGAGAGAGAGAGAGAGGAGAGAAGAGAAGAGAGGAGAGAGAGAGAGAGAGAGAGAGGAGAAGAGAGAAAAGAAAGAAAGCAAAGAATGAAAGAAAGAAAAAAAAAAAAGAAAGAACGAAAGAAGAAAGAAAGCCACCCAAAAACCCACTCACAAAAAATCCATCCTCCACCATCCCTCCTCCCTCCACTCGCTCTGCATCTCTCTCTCTCTCCTCTCTCTCTCGTCTCTCGCGTCTCCTACTCTCTCTCTCTCTCTCTCTCTCTCTCTCTCTTTCTCCCTCTCTGTCTCTCTCTCTCTCCCTCTCCCTTTCCCTCTCCCTTGAGAGGAATACACTCTCCAAATTTCATGTTTCTAGGTTCAGGGGTTTAGACTGGGCGTTGATGAATCAGTCAGTCGAGACATTTTTTTTATATATATAGATACCCTTTTCACCCCATTAGGAGTCGAATTTCTAAAAATCCCTTCTTAGTAAGTGCTTACGTCATGAGAAGAATACACCCTCCAAATTTCAAGTCTCTAGGTTCAGGGGTTTGGCCTGAGCGTTGATGAGTCAGTCAGTCAGTCAGTCAGGACAGTCGTGAAAACACATTTTACCCCTTTTCACCCCCTTAGGGGTGGAATTTCTAAAAATCCTTTCTTAGTGGGTGCTTACGTCATGAGAGGAATACACCCTCCAAATTTCAAGTCTCTAGGTTCAGGGGTTTGGCCTGGGCGTTGATGAGTCAGTCAGTCAGTCAATCAGTCAGTCAGTCAGTCAGTCAGTCAGGACATCTTCCTTTATATATATATATATATATATATAAAGAAAAGTTAAATTCATTATACCTTTTCTATAAACTTATTGTAATAACTGAACTATAAAGAAAACATATTTTATTTAAAGATATTAATTAAAATGAAATGAAGGTCAACTGGATAACAATAGTTAGAACAGAATTAAAACAGAAATCCAAATTATAGTAGCCGCAAGTACACTTGCTACATTTTTATTCCTATTTCATTTCTACTATAGCTATATATATAATTATTTATTAATATAATTATTAACATATATACGTACCTTATTAAATATTATTACTATAACGTGAAAGCCGGATTACTTTATATATAATTTTTCAATTAATTAATTGGATGCAGTATTGGGAAAATTATTGTTTTACCACCATGTCTTATTTTATATGCTTTTCCATTAATTTCTTCGCATAACCATGATGTTATACGAATATTTGTAGTAACTAATTTAATGCCTATTATTTCGGATGTACAAGGCAGTTCATACAAACTTCCATTCACGTCTAACTGTTGTCCAATTATATACGATTCAGTTTCAGTCGTAGCAAAATTATGAACAGCGATAATCAAACCGTCTTTAAGAATCACGCAATCATTACTCTGACTATCGCAGTTCACATACAAACTACGATTTCGCAAAACTTTATATTGAGAAATAATATATCATATATCCAATTTAAAATTTTATTACTCTTTTTAAACTGAATTTGTTTCTTAAGATGGTTTTTGAAAAATTATATATTTGCGCTGGTTATGACATATGTAGACTATATATAACACTTACATCAAATTAAGAAGTAGTCTACCACGTAAGGCAGTTGGCTCACGATCCAGAGGTCCCGAGTTCGAATCCCATCAAGGTAAGTAGTGTTTTTCAAATACGAGAAAATATTTATAATCATAGATTGCATCTTAAGAAACAAATTTAGTTATAAAATAGTAATAAAATTTCGAAAAAAAATAATTTTTTTTATGCCGGGTGCACGGAGAAAAAGTTGCGGTTGCTACAACAGAATAATAATGTTAATTTTCGCCCATCCATACAAAAGGGTTATGGAAACCATAGTACTCTGTAAGTGACCTATATGGTTGCCCTTGCAGCCGCTCGCTACGAGAGAGCGGCCCAGGAGCGAGGGGGAGCAGATGCGCGTGCACGCGGAGCAGAGATTCGAATGTAGGGGTGGTATGGCGCGCTGCCCGTTAAGGCTCATATTCCGCGCCTTCGCGTGACGTATTAGGAAAGTAGCTGACTAAAAGTCGTATACTATATGATTCCAGAAAGTTGGTTTGAATGTAGAAGTAAAGTCGCATATAGCTCACCCGCCGTGGGCAGCGGCGCATTTAGAGACCGAGTTTTATTATTTTCTTTCCGTTAAAGTTGCTGGCTCAGACGGGACTTAGTTTATTTTAACGCGCGAATCGCTCTGGGGAAGCGCGGTAATAGGAGCTGAGCCACACGTAATCTTCGAGTTATACTAACGCGATACGGTTCCGCGACACATGGTATGTCACCCGGGTGAGTTCGCGGCGAAGTACGAGTCGGCGGTAGAAAACGACGAAACGGCGCGTCCGCTGCGAGGCGAAATAAGCCAGATCCGCTTGTCGGGACTTGGTACGCGGCGCCCGCAGGTCGGCGCCAAGGTGTGACGCGGCGATGACGAACGGCGAAACGATAAGTCAGCCACGAGGCGAAGCGAGTCGGATACAGTGCCCGACACCTGGTACGCCGTGCCCATAGGTCGGCGTCGACGCGCGCGAACGCACAAAGAAACGAGCGACGGGGACACCTTCTCCGGGAAGAAGCGCGAAATTCGCGATGCGCGAGACCTGGGAGACGGAGCGATGAGGTCGGCGTCAAGGCCCAAGCGAGGGAACGCGAGAACGACGTGCGAGCGTCGTCTTCGAGACGAGTCGACGGAATCGACGGAGTTGACACCTGGTAAACACGGATATCGGGTCGGCGTCAAACTCCGAAGGCGAGCGAGCGAGATAGGACCAGGGGCATCTTCTCCGGGAACGCGGTACCGGAAGACGTATACCGGGTCGGGAATATCGCGGCTATAGGGTCGGCGTCAACGGCCGAGACCCTCGATGTCACCCGGACATCTTCTCCGGGGAAAACCCACGGGAGCGTGACCTCCCCGTAGGGCTGCGCATAGGTGGACGTCGACGTAAGACCAGATCGGCGAAAAGTGGAAACCTGGTGCAGCGGCACTGGGAGAGAGGCCCTTCGAGAATGTACTGGTGGTGGAAGTTTCCACCGGAACCTTCCAGAACGTTTGCACCAGAGGATCGCATGTGATCTTCTACGCCGTACGCGAACGTTCTCGAAGGAGGAAGCGCGGAGTGGGGGTATCGCGTGAAGGTGGGGAGCCGGAGAGAGCGACACAGCTCGTGGCAGTCTATCGGGGATCGTCGAAGCGGCAACACGCTGCGAAGCGCGAGTAGAGAGTTCGGGACTTAGAATATTCTCGAAAGTCGATCGGGACTTAGAATATTCTCGACACGCGAACATTCTCGAAGAGCCGCTGTCATCCTAAACAACCGGTAACGCCCGCGTATAGCGTTAAGTGCTCACTCGCAACAAGAAGTGAGAGGTACTCAGTTACCAATTAACATCAACAATTAAATCAACGTTCGCGAACCGTCGATACTTAGAAATTTCTAGCATCGCGAGCTGTCAATCTTCACCATACTAAAGAGAGGATTACGGGCGGCCGTTCGTGGCGATTGAGACTTGTGAACAACATCTGTGAAGCAATTAATTGAATAAATTGTTTAATTAATTATAAATAATTATCAAGAATTATTTCAATAATACTTACCCTACTTACTTGATCCATCGTCGTTGATCCATCGAAGTCCATCGTCGGTGATCCTGGTCTGCGGCGAAGCGGGTATCCTGGTGCGGCAGTGGTGCTCATCCATCGTTGGCGGGAACCTGAAAGAAGATAGATTAGTTGTTTGAATAGTTCGATTGATACTTACCATATCCTTCTCGGTGGGTTGAAGGTGAAACCGAGTGGCGACCGTGAAAAGGCAGATATTTTGCGCATCCCGAGCCTCTAACTGACCGCGTCCGGTTACACCCTAACCTTAGTAAGGGTAGCTGCTATATGGATGTAGCAACCATAATATATGGATGTTACAACCATAATGATTATGTGTAGGTACTAATGCTAAATATAACGGAATCTATTCACATGCATTTAGCAGTAAATTGGCGGCAGAAACAGAGCAGCTTTACACGCAGTTTGGCAGTTTAATACGGATTGGCAGCAGAAATCGAACAGAATCTGTCGCCAATCTGTTAACTTACATATAACTTGGCGTTTGCTGGGGTTAGATTAACAGGTTAAATTAGGTTAAGTTGCCAGACTCTGCCGGTAGAATACGAGTTTAATAGTGGACATTGTAGACACAGTTAATGTGCCAATCTGCTGCAAATTTCTGATTTGCACATTATCGTATCTGTTGGCGAATTTGCGATTGCCGGGCGTAACTCCGGCTTCGCCAATTGGCGTAAGAGGAGGCCGAGTCGACCCCGACAGGGATCCGGAGTGCGGAAAATGAACGGACACTGCTCTGTTCACGTCAAATATTACACGGCACTTTATTTGCAATGTACAGTTTCGCCGAGGGCCTTTACAACGAGGCGCGGCGTGGAGTAGAGTACGGAATGCACCTCTCGCTGTCAGCGAGGGTGAAAATGCAGACGCTCAGAGGCGTTCAGTTCGTCACCGCACTGTGAGAGCGGATCGAGCGCGCGAATGGCGCGGTTGCGAGTGTCTGCGAGACACTTGGCTGAGTGCACTGACGGCACTGTAACTGCAGCGCGGATGCACAACGGGGCGTAAGTCCGCGTGAACCGCCACTTGCGAGATTAACGAATGCACGACGGCGAGACCGCGTGAATCGGAGTAGAGATCTGTGCGTACGGGTGCAAGTCGGCTGGAACGACCGCTTGAACCGCTCGATTACCTTCTACTGAAGGGACCGGAGCTCTCGCGGGCCCGTTTCCGGAGCATTCCGTGACGCGACAATTGAAAGGGCCAATAGGCGCGTTTCGCAGGATCACGGGATCCTCGCATGTCCGGATCGATAACGCGACGCGAGAGACTGCGCGGTCAGGGGTGACGCGGGGGAGCGGCGCGAAGTCGCCTCGTTCAGGGGGCGGCTCAGGGATGGCGGCAGCGGTATCGATCGCGGTGATTGATCGCGGTGAAAATCCTGAACATACCGCCCGCCGCGAATACCGATTCGCAATAAAGACAGGAGCCGCCCGCCGTGACGAATGTGGATCTCGCGCCGCCCGCCATGCGGAGCACTGCGAGTGCTGAAACAAACTTAAAGTATTAACAACTTAAACTAGAATTTACAATGTACAGAATTATTTACAGTATATACAGATACGGTGCGATTGAGCGCACAATGCTTCGTAGCTATCACGGAATGTCACTCTGGATCACTACGATCGGTATTTACATCAACCGGGAGAAATGACAACTTAACGATCGCGCGTTTGTACGTGGATTTGGCCGTTCTGACCGTGACGACGCGTGTAAGTCCATCCTCGCCAGGGTGACACTCTATGATTCTGCCCAACTCCCACTTGTTCGGAGGAGCCAGTGAGTTTCGCAGAAGTACTAAGCGTCCGACTCGAGCAAGCTTTTGAACCTCACGCCACTTGGGGCGTTGCTGCAATGTATGCAGATAGTCATTTGACCACAGCTTCCAAAAGCTATCGCGCATTTGTTGAATTAGCTGCCATCGAGTGAGACGCGTTTCCTTTTCGTCGAGCAAGGAAGGCGTGGGAGCGCTTGTAAGAGCGGTACCGATAAGAAAATGACTCGGTGTCATTGCACAATAATCATCTACATTGTCGGACGTCTGAGCGAGCGGTCGCGAGTTCAGACACGCTTCGATTTTACATAAGAGCGTGGTCAGCTCCTCGAATGTCAGCGTGTGTTCTCCGATGACGCGTTTCATGTGAAATTTCACGCTGCGGACGCACGCTTCCCATAGTCCGCCGAAATGCGGCGCGGACGGAGGAATGAAGTTCCAACGAACGCCTTGAATCGCGGTTTGATTCTGAAAGTTCGGATCGCGTACGGCTCTCTTCCATGCGGCGGATATTTCGCGATGAGCGCCGTGAAAGGTCGTCGCGTTGTCCGAGTACATATCACTGGGAACGCCGCGACGCGCACAAAACCGATCGAATGCAGCGACGAACGCGGAAGTCGTACAGTCGCTAACCAACTCTAGGTGCGTGGCTTTCACTGCCATGCACACAAACACGGCAATATACGCCTTTCTCGATTTGTATCCTCGACCGGGTGTAGATCTGACCTGTATCGGTCCGGCATAATCTACCCCGCAATGTAGGAATGCGCGTGCCGTCGACGTAACGCGACACGCGGGCAAGTCGCCCATCAACTCGCTCGCGATCTTGGCGTTTTCCCGAGCGCATATGACACATTGATGCAGAATAGTGCGGATTGTTTGACGCGCGCGGAATATCCAGTATGTTTCACGCAGCCGATGCAGCGTGTATTGCGGCCCAGCGTGGAAGGCGCGTAAATGTGTATCGCGTATTAACGCGGCAACTGCCGGATGGGCAGCGAGCACATCCGGGTGCTTTTTGTCGTGCGGAAACGTTGAATGGCGGAGGCGACCGCCAATGCGAATGAGCCCGTGCTCGTCGAGAAACGGGTTTAACGGCAGTAATTTACTGCGTTTCGAGATGCGCTGTGCGCTCTCTAGTTGAGCGTATTCGACTGGGAATAGCTGACGTTGAATGTTCCTTAGCCAAAAGATGCGCGCGACGTTAATTTCGTCCGGACTGAGCGGTTTCGGCTCGGTCTGCGACGGCGCATTTGACTTAACGCGACCACTTCCGCGAGCGCACCTAACAAATCGCATGACGTAAGCGGTGACTCGCACCAGCTTGCTCCACGACGAGAATCTCTCGCCGAGATCCCATCGATCGCGCGATTGCATGAGGTGCACGGGAGCGCGAACTCGCTCTTCCGGCGGTGTTTCCTGCGAATCTGATTGAGGCCTAGATGGCCATTGATCGGACGAAAGTTTGAGCCAGTCAGGCCCTGTCCACCACAAGGGTTGATTTATAAGATTTTCCGGGGCCACGCCTCGCGACACGAGATCGGCCGGATTTTGTTGTGAGGGCACGTGATGCCACTCGACGTTTGGCAAAAGGGTTTGTACCTCGTGGACCCGGTTTGCGACGAATGTTGGCCATCGGGAAGGAGGCTGCGAGAGCCAGGCTTCCGTGACCTTCGAATCGGTCCAACAGTGGTACGATTTGATCGCGATTGTGAGAGCAGATCGGTTCGCGTCGATTGCACGCGCGAGAAGGAACCGCGGCGCTCAGCTCCAGTCGAGAAATACTCATGGGTTTGAGCGGAGCTACCTTTGATTTTGACATGAGCATCGTGACTTCGACTGTTCCGTCGATGTGCGTAACTCGTAGATAAATGACCGCTCCGTATGCGGAGGCAGACGCATCGGCAAACCCATGAATTTCAGCGCTGAGCGTATCGGATCCGTATCCCGTCCAACGCGGAATCGAGATTTGTTTCAATAGCGGCAATTGAAAGTAATAATCTCTCCATTTTCGAAGGAGATCGTCAGGGATGACGTCGTCCCATTCAGAGCGAAGCAGCCAGAGCTGCTGCATGAGAATTTTCGCGGTGATGACCACGGGAGTCATCCAGCCGAGAGGGTCGAAAATTCGAGCGATAGTCGAAAGAATTGATCGTTTCGTGTCGGGGACCGACTCTATAAGCGTGACGTCGAGTTGAAAGACGTCCTTGTGGGGATCCCACTTGAGACCGAGCACTTTAAGACGTTCATCAGATTCGAGCGTTATGGCTGAAGCAAGGCCATGATCCTGAGGATCGATGCCTTCGAGTAATACAGGATTGTTACTCGCCCATTTGCGAAGATGAAATCCTGCTCTTTTCAAGAGAGAGATTAATTGATCTCGCGTTTGAAGCGCGAGAGGTGTATCGTCTGCACCGAACACACAGTCGTCGACGAATGTGTGCAGCTGCAAAACCGGAACAGCTAACGGGAATTTCGCGCCTTCGTCCTTGGCGACTTGTTCGACCACACGGAGGGCGGCATTCGGCGCGTTCGCGTTACCGTAGGTGACGGTCAATAAGAGATAGGCTATCAATGGCGAGGTCGGTGTGGGTCGCCATAAGATTCGCTGATATTCTACGTCGCAGGGGTGGACGAGAATTTGGCGATACATCTTGGCGATGTCGGCGGTGAAGACAAATCGATATTGCCGCCATCGCAAGATAATGAATGATAACTCAGGTTGCAACTTGCGGCCAACCATGAGATGATCGTTCAAGGACAGACCATTGGAGGTCGGATGAGAAGCGTTGAAGACAACGCGCAAACGAGTTGTCGAGCTATGCTCGCGTATGACTGCGTGATGCGGTATATAATATACCTGACCATCGGAAGGGTCGTCTCGCGGCGCCTTGACCATGTGTCCGAGACGCTCGTATTCCGCGAGAAATTCGTTGTATTCCTTTGCGAGATCCGGATTTGACTTTAGCCGCGACTCGAGACGCGAATACAACGCGATTGCGGACGATTTCGATTCGCCTATGTTGATAGGGGGCCCCGATTTGAACGGTAACCGCACTATATACTGCCCATTGGGGGCACGAGAATGCGTCGATACGAAATGCTCTTCGCATCGAATCTCTTCCGGTGAGAGATGAGTTTGCTGAGGAAGTTCTTCGACTTCCCAGAAACGTCGCAACTGGTCGGAGATTTCCGACAGCACCGTGCAGTGGTGCGTTTGAATGCGAGCCGGCCGTGACTGCGACGATACCGGCATCGGGCCGGACAAGAACCATCCGAATATAGAGTTTTGAGCGACGGGCTCATGAGGGGCGCGACTACGGACTTCCGGTAATAAGATCGCGCCATACAAGTCAGCACCGATGATGACGTCAATCGGCGCTGCGCTAGTCGGATCGTTGTCGGCTAGCGAGAGTTCGCGAATGTACGACTTCTTGGTTATATCCGGCACTCTGTGTGGAATGTAAGTCGTAAGCGACTTGAGAACAAGAGCGGAGACGGAGGGCCGCGGGCCCGTGCCGTCACGCGCTGACACGTAAACGGTAGCTGCGCTGCGTGCGGTGGCAGCGGTCTCGCCGATCCCAGTGATAGAGACGGAGACGCGCGTACGCGGGAGACGCAATCGCTGAGCTAAACGTTCGGTGATCAAAGTTGTGACGGAACCTTGATCCAATAACGCACGAACTATACCATGTCGACCGTTGAGACTGCTCACCTTGATCCAGGCAGTGGCTAGCAAAATATTCGATTTCGAAAAGCTCGTGTGAGCTAATAAATATGACGTTACTTCGTCAGTTGAATCTGTTTTCGCGTCCGCGGATGAAGGTGAGTTCTCGGTTGTCGAGCTATTGTTATTATTCACATCGGTCGTGTGAAGAAGCGTATGGTGCTTCTGCTGACATTGACGGCATGTATTCTTGCTTGAGCACGCATCGCGAGTATGCCGTGTGCTCAGGCAATTGTAACAACAATGAAACTTCTTCGCGAGATCACGTCGTTGAGCGACGCTTTTATTTTGAAAGTCCGGACACGCGGACAAGAAATGCGTCTTTTGGCACATGGGACACTTGTTAGTACTGGCATTAGCTGCGTGAGCTTGAACTGAAGAATGTTGTTTATTGCCCTTGACTTGAGGCGAAGCCGGGAGAATATTCTCGAGCGCACGTATTCGCGACTTTAAGAAATTATCAAGTTGCTCGTATGTGGGATAATCTAACGTATCTCCAAGTTGTAATTCCCATGCCTTACGAGTGCCTTTATCAAGCCGTTGTACTAGCAAATAAACCAACATGTCGTCCCATGTGTCAACCGCACGGCCGAGGTTTTTTAGAGACTGAATTGACACGCTTGCTTTATCGCGCAACGCGGTGAGAGCGACTGCGGAATCAGAGGTCGCGGGAGGAAGCGTATGCAGAGCATGTATGTGCTCGTGCACCAACCGTCGGCGATTATCGTATCGCGCGAGCAACAAATTCCACGCGATTTTGAAATTTGCATCCGTTAATGCCAGATTGCGTATGGCATCGCTGGCTTCACCTTTCACGCACGAATGTAGATATTGCAACCGATTGACTTCTAACAAGTCACGATTGTTAATAATGAGCGCGGTGAATTGATCGCGAAACGCTTCCCACTCGCGGAACTCTCCGGCGAATTTTGGTAAGTTAATGCGCGGAAGCTGAAACGCGGTACGCGGCGATGCGCTGATATTACATTGGCTTACGGGGGATGACCCAGGGTTGACTTGCGGCGGCGACTCCAACCTGCTCATCCACTCAGCCATGTGGTCGGATGTCGTCAGGAACGTTTCCTCGCACTTGTCGAAACGATCCTCGGTGAAGTATCGGCTCGTGGCGATGAACTCTTTGGTGGCGGCAGCCAGAATCTTGCCGTGAAGAAGCTCAAACCGAGCGTAGTTCTCCTTTAGTTGCTGCAATCGGTTACGAACCACTCCTAATGTGTAATTCGCCTTTCTTGAAGTTGTCGAGGGCTCGGTCAATCGCATGAATTGCGACTTTCTGTTGCGCCATGAGGTCCTCCATCTTGGTTGAGCGTCCGTCACTTAGGCGTATGGCACCGTGGCACTCCGATCCGGCTCGAAGGACCAGATTTTATGTTGGCGAATTTGCGATTGCCGGGCGTAACTCCGGCTTCGCCAATTGGCGTAAGAGGAGGCCGAGTCGACCCCGACAGGGATCCGGAGTGCGGAAAATGAACGGACACTGCTTTGTTCACGTCAAATATTACACGGCACTTTATTTGCAATGTACAGTTTCGCCGAGGGCCTTTACAACGAGGCGCGGCGTGGAGTAGAGTACGGAATGCACCTCTCGCTGTCAGCGAGGGTGAAAATGCAGACGCTCAGAGGCGTTCAGTTCGTCACCGCACTGTGAGAGCGGATCGAGCGCGCGAATGGCGCGGTTGCGAGTGTCTGCGAGACACTTGGCTGAGTGCACTGACGGCACTGTAACTGCAGCGCGGATGCACAACGGGGCGTAAGTCCGCGTGAACCGCCACTTGCGAGATTAACGAATGCACGACGGCGAGACCGCGTGAATCGGAGTAGAGATCTGTGCGTACGGGTGCAAGTCGGCTGGAACGACCGCTTGAACCGCTCGATTATCTTCTACTGAAGGGACCGGAGCTCTCGCGGGCCCGTTTCCGGAGCATTCCGTGACGCGACAATTGAAAGGGCCAATAGGCGCGTTTCGCAGGATCACGGGATCCTCGCATGTCCGGATCGATAACGCGACGCGAGAGACTGCGCGGTCAGGGGTGACGCGGGGGAGCGGCGCGAAGTCGCCTCGTTCAGGGGGCGGCTCAGGGATGGCGGCAGCGGTATCGATCGCGGTGATCGATCGCGGTGAAAATCCTGAACAGTATCCAATTACCGCACAATTCTGTACCACACACTTTATTCTATGCAGAAATTCTTTTGCACGCGCAATGGAACTGAACTCTCAATCAGTGATTCAGTGCTTTACCGTGCAGCTATATCCCAGCGAGAAATGACCCATCGAATCGACGTCTAATTGACGTCGAAAACGTATATCGAAAAGTAATTGAAATATTCATCGATCTCGATTGAAATGTGGTGCCACTTTCGATGACTTTTCAATTCAGAATAAATCGATTTCGACTCGATGTTGATTATTATTTCCTCACTGCAGATATGGGCCGATTCACCGTCTCCGATTAACATGATGCTCCGATTAAACTCTTCGGCTCTTTCTAAGGGGGAGAGATCCATAGACTTGCAAGTTGCGAGGAGAAGACGGATGAATTGATGAGAGGGATTATTTAAAAATGGGAGAATATCTCTCGGAGATTGAGGAAAGGTTTCCTCAATGTATTTGACTAAATAAGAGGCTTTACTACAGTACAATCCGCAATTAAATATTACATAATTAATATTTTGCATTAGGTTGCCGCAAGGGCAGCGTTCGGCTGATGACAAAGAACGAGACGTCTGTCGTAGCGTGGACATAAAGTAAAGCATACATAGAAAAACGCAAGACGTAAAAGACTGTAAAATATATAGCCTTTCGCGATTTACATTATTCTCTACTTTATTTTAGTCTATTAACAACCTTCCAAAGTTCCGATCACGGACTTATATCCAATTGCAGCACTGCTGTTTGGCGCCGTCGGTGCTCAACAAAATATTCAAGTCGTTGCTCGGTTGCCGGGTTGTTTGCGCACGCGTAGCAAATGGCAGCTCATACATATAACGCAAGTAATAAAAAGCTGTGTTTAGCAGAGAAAACTACTTTGCAATTGTTGTAAAATTTGTGAATGTGATTGGTGTATGCTTTTAATTTTGGCCGAAACTAAGAGTAATACACCAATCAAATTCACGAATTTTACAACTGCAGTTGCAAAGCAGCTTTCTGCTGAATACAATTATAATTAGTATAATGCCTGTATATAGGTGCCTATATATATATAACCTTTTTTACTTTCTGTCTTTAATATTTATTTTTAATTATTTAATTTTTTTATGTAATTTAATTATGTTTAAAAAGTAATGGCAAACACAGCAGGTTTGTCTAGAATTCTTAGATAGGTGAGCGACAGAAAGAGAGTTTCTTTGAAGTCAATTTTGTCTGTATTATGTGTAGTTATCTACAAAAAAAGAAAATATGTTGACGTAAAAGAAAAATTGAGAGTAACTAAAAAGTTGTTACATTATTTGAAATAAAAGCAAACCAAATCAATAATCTGTCCTGAAGATAGAATAGAAAATAAATGAACTGAAACAAAAAAACAGATCTTACAGGACGGAATTAAGATGTCTGGATTACTGATTGAAAATGTGAGTCCAAATGCTAACTGAAACGTAATACCGATTATGAAAAAAAAGAAGAAAGAAAAATGAAAAGAGAGAACGGCCTCCTGCATTAATGTCTATAAGATCGATTCTTAGGCTAGAATTTCAAGCCAGAGCCACAAGAATGAAAGTAATTCTCAGATCTCAAGACGAATATAAACTCTAGCAGAGGTACTTTTTTGACTAATGTCTGTCTTCAAATATGGCGTCCCAATGAGAATCTCTTAAGGGCCACGCTCGCTGGACCGGACTCCTCGCCTCGATCCTCCCTCTCGGACGCTAGCTGCCGCAGCTCTCCCCTTCCTGGCGGTGAGCTCTCCCTGGTGATCCGACTCTCGCTTGGTTGGTCTCCAGAACACGCGTCGCAATGATCAAGAAAGAGGTCACGGACTCGACACGTTCGAAGAAACGCAAGCAAGTGCGGCCATGACACCTAACGAGTGAGGAAGGAGGTGGGGGCTCTTTGAGAGTGGCGACTCGCGCATCGCGCCATCTAATGTGAAACGATCAGGCGTTGTAAAACGCGAAAAAAATTCGAGCGCAATATCTGAACATATTATTTAATTTTTAATAAGTCCAATTATTAATATTTATTTTCATAATTGAACTTATTTTTTATTTTGATAAATGTAAATACAAATATCTTATTGTATTAATATTTAATATTAATAATTTAATTAGTTGCTTAATTTAACTTCTTGTTTAATAAATGAGCCCGTGCAGTACTGAAAATGTACCTATTATATATTTTAATTTTCATAATTGTCAAATTACAAACAGGAATTTTGTTGTGACTTTTACAGTTATATAAAGTAACTTTTTAATGGAAATGGAAGCCTAAAAAATTAATATTGTAACGCAATTATTATAATGTTCAAATCATAAAATATTTACATTATCCATGTCTGTCAATACAATATAATTCTTTATTCATATTGCAATCCATATAATGACAATGTTATTATATATTTGACAGGCAAATCAAAATACCCAGATAACAATTCGTGCGGGGTCATATTATCTTCACGGCCTGATTATCACACCGTGCATGCACGAAAGCATCATGCTCGCTTCACGAAGTGATTTTGGCACACGTGCGCACATAGAAGGTCGCACTATGCCATCACGGGAGCGTCCCGTTTGACCACGTTAACATTGACCACGGTCCCGATTGACCACGTTGATATTGACCACGTTGCAATTGACCACGTTGCGATTGACCACGTTGTGATTGACCACGGTCCCGATTGACCACCGTCCCGATTGACCACGTTAAAATTGACCACGTTGCGATTGACCACGTTGATATTAACCATGTTGTGATAGACCACGGTTTCGATTGACCACGGTCCCGATTGACCACGATCTCGAATAATTTATAAAGTGAGGCTCACGTGCATGGGGGGGGGTGCAGGGGGGGGGCGAAGCCCCCCCCGCTCACGCATAAAGCGAAATACATCTCCTACCCGGGCACGCCGAAGGCGTGTCCATGGGGGGGGGTGCGGGGGGGGCGAAGCCCCCCCTGCCCACCCGTCAACCCAACCCACCCGCCCAGTGCACAGGGGGGTGCAGGGGGGGGCGGGAGCCCCCCCCGCCCACACTTCTAGGTTTACTCACACAATGGGGGGTGCAGGGGGGGCGAAGCCCCCCCGCCCACACATGCTCTGGGAAAGATGTTTTGATGCACTTTATGATGTCGGCCGTTGACGCCGACCTTACAGGGCTGACTCTAGGAACCTGGTAGACGTGATTCCGGGTCTTGTTCTCGGGGAAGGTGTCCACGTACTAATTTCGCTTTCCCGAATAGTGGGTTTGACGCCGACCCCATTTTAGCGTGTACTAGGTGTCTGTCAACGCGTACATTATACTTCGTCTTGAAGAAGACGTCTGCGTGCCGAATTCTCCTATCGTCGACGCTACATTGACGCCGACCTGACTACAGTGTTTACTAGGTGTCAGATAACCAATTGAGCCGACTTCTCCTCGTGGAAGACGTCGGGATTTCGTTTTCCTTAACGCGTACTCGGATTCTGATATATTATATAGGATCAATGGAGACCGTGGTCAATCGGGAACGTGGTCAATCGGAACGATGGTCAATCGGGACCGTGGTCAATCGAGACCGTGGTCAATCGGGACCGTGGTCAATTGGGACGGTGGTCAATCGGGACCGTGGTCAATCGGGACGGTGGTCAATAGGGACCGTGGTCAATCGAGACCGTGGTCAATCGGGACGGTGGTCAATCGGGACCGTGGTCAATCGGGACCGTGGTCAATCACAACGTGGTCAATATCAACGTGGTCAATCGCAACGTGGTCAATTTCAACGTGGTCAATCGGGACCGTGGTCAATATTAACGTGGTCAAACGGGTGCCACTCTGCCATCACGTATGATTACACGTGTGATGGTACAGTAATTACGCACACGTGATGGCATAGTGATTACGCACACGTGATGGCATAGTGAACACACACGTGATGGCATAGTGCGATCTTTTATTACGACACCCAAAAAAAAAATATTCTACTGATAAGTAGGGAATTCTTCTTGGCACTTCCTCTAAGCAAAAAATCTTACATGAAGAATATTTTTCTTTAAGTAATACGTATTACTTTATAAAAGAGTGGATGCGTAAGCTATAATCAAGAGTAAATTCCTCTATAGCAAATTCTACTATAATAATCCAATAGCCTCTTAAAATAAGAGGATATGCTATTAGTGGCACGCGCGTTTGTTAAAAAACGATTGTCTTATTAGCTACGCGATGTGTACGTCACCACACGAAACGCCCGTGTAGAAATTTGTTAGGGATAGCCTTACATAAGGCCCCGATCATTAGTTTAGGGATGCCATAAGAAAGATTTCCTTATTTTAACCTGATGAGGTCCCGATCATTATTTATTAGGGATTCCATAAGAAAGGTTTCCTTATTTTTATCTAATAAGGCCCTTAAGGATTTGATAAGAATGTTTTAACTTTATAAATATACTTTTTTCATAAATATATTATAAGGATTTGATAAGGATGTTTTAACTTCATAAATACTTATTTATTAGGGCTAACCGGATAAGGTCCCGATTATTTATTTACTAGGGATGCCATAAGAAAGGTTTTCTTATTTTTGTCTAATGAGGCCCTTGTAAGGATTTGATAAGAATGTGTGTGTTTTAACTTTATAAATATACTTTTTTCATAAATATATTTACGAACACAAAATTTCATAATGAGCCGGTACTGGTTTCTGACATTCACTCGACATTAAGAAATATTATATCATATATCCAATTCAAAATTTTATTATTCTTTTTAAACTGAATTTGTTTCTTAAGATGATTTTTGAAAAATTATATATTTGCGCTGGTTATGACATATGTAGACTATATATAACACTTACATCAAATTAAGAAGTAGTCTACCACGTAAGGCAGTTGGCTCACGATCCAGAGGTCCCGAGTTCGAATCCCACCAAGGTGTGTTTTTTCAAGTACGAGAAAATATTTATAATCATAGACTGCATCTTAAGAAACAAATTTAGTTATAAAATGGTAATAAAATTTCGAAAAAAAATAATTTTTTTTACGCTTATTACCTTATATAACAGTAAAATAATAGTTAAATAACACGTTATGTAACTAACACGTAAGTTACATGTAACATTCTGGTTTATATAACCTGTTATATTCGGTTACATTGCCGTTACATTACTGCTATATTACTGTGTTCACTGGGTATGGTTCTTGATTGCGAAGTAGAAGGTATGCTTCTTGATTGCGAAGTAGAAAGAATGGTTCTTGATTGCAAAGTAGAAGGTATGCTTGTCGATTGTGAAGTGGAAAGTATGCTTGCCGATTGCAAAGCGGAAGAAATGTTGGACTCATGTGAAAATACTAATATATTTGGCTCATCGAAATTGTCTTCATCCTCCAAATTATTTGTACCACCTAAAAATATATTATATATAAAATATCTTAACTTCATTTGTATATAAGTACTAACATAAATATTACAAAACATAATTTTTTTATACTATAAGAAATAATATAAGAAATAATATAAGAATAAGTAATAATATAAGAAAGGGAATAAAATAAAAAAGATTACTAACCAGATTCATTTGGTAACTCTGAAATTATTATTGGAACTGGAACATTTCTCAGAACTTCTTCATTTCCGGCAGCCAATGTTTCTACAGCATTCTAAAAGTACATATAGTAAAAAATAATTTTTAATGTGTGTTATATTTTAAACATACATACAAAAATACATGGACATAACAAATATATACAACAAAAAATAATCATATGGTTAAATGCAACATGAATCAAAATATTATATGTACTGAAAATTAAAAATAAAAGTTTTAAAGTAAAAATTATTCAATACAAAACAAAAGTTTAGTTTTTTCTCTGATTGATTAAATTTTACTTTTTTATGTTTAATTTTCAATACATAATTTCATACGATCTGTTAGCTTACAGTATACTCTTCAGGGAAACTATCTGGGACATCTGACAGACCTTGTACATATTCGTGTCCAATGATTCCTAATATCCTTTTGTCTAATTCCGACAATACTATATTTACAGGATTATTTCCTGTTGCTGCTCTGCCTGTTCTTAATTTTTGAACTTTTTCTGATACTTTTGATTTAAGATCTCTCCATGTCTGAAATAAATACCCAACCGTTCAAGTAAAAATATAACAAACTCAATTATTAGTTAATATATATATATATATTATATATATATATATATATATATATATATATAGTCTAATGTCACTATATGATATAGTTTTATAATAGACTGTTTAGTTACCAAAGCTTATTGTGTAGCATCCAATTAATAAAATATTAGTTAACATCGAAAGATCATATTTTTATGAACTATTGTATATTCAACATTTAGCGATAAAAACACAATTATTTAATTTTTGTTTACAGTCGTTTATTATCTGTATTTTATGAAAAATATTTTTGTAATAAAACCTAGGATCTTTAGGAATATAATTCCAACGAAAAATATTTTTTATAAAATACAGATAAATGACTAAACAAAAATCAAATAATTATGTTTTTTAAATATACTTTTAATTAAAAACAAAAAACAGAACTTGAATCGCCAGTGAACAATTAACAATTAGCAAAAGTATTATGATCGACTCAACTGGCAAATTTTATTGATCAATAAACGCTACGTTTCGACCGCAGATTTTGGTCCTTTTCAAGAGTATAGAAATCACTCACAAATATTAATTAATTAATTAATATTTGTGAGTGATGTGGCGGTCTACGCCACTTGAGGTACACGCCCGCGCGGTAACTCAGCGGTAGCTGTAGTACCGGCGACTACTCTGGCTCGACGCCGCTAGGCGCCGCATCGCCGGTACCGTTGCTCGTGTTTCAAGTTCGTCATCAACCTGTATATAAAGGGCCTTTCTACGATGCCAAACCAGATCTCCTCGGCGCTAGTCGCCGGTCGGCAGAAGCGCGTGAATGCTCACAAATATATTAATTAATATTTGTGAGTGGTTTCTATACGCTTGAAAAGGACCGAAATCTGCGGTCGAAACGTAGCGTTTTTTGATCATAAAATTTGCCAGTTGCGTCGTAATATCTTTGCTAACTTTTAATCAAAATTTACAATTAAAAAAGATGTCCAAAAGCAATCCATTATAGGTCCAAAAATGGATACGTTTTGGACATTCTGCGGACGTACAGAGTGGTGACAAATGGACGTTATATATATGTATGTGTGTATGTGTTTGTGTGTGTGTATGTGTCCTGCATACTTACAATTTTCCAAGATTTATAATCTTTTACTTTTCCATTAGGTGTTAAGGAATTTAGATGTTTTGCTAATTCCTCCCAATTTCCCTGTAAGGTGTTCTTGCCCTCCAATGTATAAAACTTTCCTGATGCCACGTGTGGATGTTGCTCCAAGTACGTGACAAGCGCTTTTATCTGTTGGGATGTAGCTCTTGCCTGTCTTTTTGCCATTTCGATGAGCCAAATATATTATTTCTGTAAATAATATTCTTATCTTAATACTTTAACCTCATTATTGTGTATAAGTATTAACATAATAAATGTACCACGCATAAATTTTAACATATGTATATATACAATTAATTTTTCTTGTCATTTCTTAAAAAGTTTTTAACAAATATGAAAAACAATGTTAATTACAATATATTAATCAAAATATATATTATACTTACAATTTATTTTCTTTTTCTTTTAGTCGGCAGTCGGCATGTCAACATAATAAAACTTGTGCGTTCCTAAACTCATTATAAAAATACTGAGCTTTGATTGGCTGAATATAACAATCTTTATCTTAGATATTATCTTAAAGAGTTATTTTAAACCGAGTTTTATCGTTTTGATAACGATGTCGCTATCCTATTTTGTATCGATGCTTGTCATTAGACAGACTTATAGAATAGCATTATCGTTATAATGTCGCTAGCGCAAGCGACGACTTTCGATATATAACGATAACGACAAAAGATACAGAATAGACCTCCAGAGGTCCCGAATTCGAATACCACCAAGGTAAGTGTGTTTTTCAAATACGATAAAATATTTATAATCATAGATTGCATCTTAAAAAACAAATTTAGTTATAAAATAGTAATAAAATTTCGAAAAAAAAAATTTTTATGCCGGGTGAATATCGGAAATCAGTGTTCTCTAGTAGAGGACTGCAGAGCCATGTAAACATGGAAAGTTTTTTCCGAAAGCTGCGCCCTCCGTGCAAGATAGGCTCTTGTGCGGAGCAAACTGGGCTCCGTCTTTCGGAAAGAGACGTTAAGCCGTTGGTCCAAAGGGTTAAGTGAGAGGAGAAGGGTAGTACTGGAATAGAGGGTTGGGAACGTCCCTACAAAACGCCTTGCAACCCTGCGGGGAGTCAATAAACGTACTTATAATTGCCAAAATCTTTTAAAGTCTACATAAATTTAAGAAGTGCTACATAATTCTATATAAAATGCTAGAATTGGAACACTTTTGTAAATTTATGTATTTTTCTATTGACTCCTGATCTATAAATTTTTATGAATAACTACAACTTTTTGGATATACTACAAACAAAATAAAAAATAAAATTTACTTCTCTCGTGCAAGCTTAATTAAATAAATTTATATTTTACTTAGAAAATTTGCTTACCACCGCTGGGATTGGAACCTGAAACCCCTGACTCTTGAGTCAGTCACCTTCCGCACTGTGCTACAACATTGATTGATGAAGACGTTTCGTATTGTCTACATATGTTACACTTATTGTTAGCAGAAAATTTGTAATTTTTAGTTAAATGTTACAAGTTTTTACACAAATCTTCCAAAATTCATCTATTATATTAATAACTTCTTAATTGCAGAAGTCAAAATACTTATGTTTTTATTTTCGTGTAGTCTGTTGTAAAGTCCAATAGAAAAATACATAAATGTACAATTTTTTACCTATATATATTTCTGATTCGTGAATGGTTGTAATTTTGCATACAATACTACAAGATCCTACAGAAAACGACAAAATCCTTAAGCCTTTTACAACTCGTGAATTCATGAAAATCTACATAAATTTGCTTTTTGTAGATGTTTATAAGATACTACAAGTTTACATGGAAATTAACAGACCTTCAACCAAACTTTCAACCTTTCCATGGAAAATTGTAGTATCTTATAAAAATCTAAAAAAGCGAATACATGTAGATTTTCATAGATTCACGATTCGTAAAAGGCTAAGAATTTTGTTGTTTTCTATAGGACCTTGTAGTATTATATGCGAAATTACAATCATTCACGAGTCAGAAATTTAATAAGGTAAAAAGTTGTACATTTGTGTATTTTTCTATTGGGTCTTACAGCAAACTATACGAAAATAAAAACATAAGTATTTTGACTTCTGCGAATTAAAGAGTTATTAATAATACATAATATTTCGTAGATATTTCTACAAAAAAATAACTATTTCTACAAAAAATTAAATATTTTAACAAAAATGTACAGATTTCTATTTTTAGTCACATTTTGTAGTTATTCATAGAAATTGTTTCCGCCAGGGTAGTGTCTCATGGTTAGAGGATATTCCTCTAGATTTTAAAATATCTTCTTGAGACCGTATTTCAGAGGAAAATCCTCTAAAATCAAGCGGGAGCCACTAAATGACAGATTATTTTTTTTTTTTTTGTGTATGACCCGCATGCATGCGGCACTCACGCATGTGAGTCATATGAGCATCATTTGAGGACGCATCTGTCTAGCACCATGAGTTCACGCCGTGCAAATTATCCGCACGACGTGCACGCATCGTGAGCTCACTTTGCGGGCATTTTGTAATCTGGGTAGCTTCGAATCGATATCGAAATGATGAAATATCGGTGTCTTAACAGAAAATACATAATTTGCCTGTTTACAGTCTGGCGTGATAAATGTATGTCACAAATAATCTCTTCTTTTAAAAAATGTCATAAAGCACAAACATCGAAATAAGCTTCAAATTTCGAGCATTATTTCGATATGATGTGATATCGATGATTTCGACGTCAATTCGACGTCGATTCGATGGGTCATTTCTCGCTGGGATCTTATGGATCTCTCAACCATAATATTTGTACTGCAGACCACATAAGAGAGATAGCAATAATCCTTTGGTTGAGGCAACCATATACGAGGGTATTGTAACCGATTGTAACCATATACGAGGGAATGTTACGTATCGTAAGGACTACGGTTATGAAAACTGTATAAATGGGCATATCTTAACAGCTACATTCAATGTAATATCAATTTAACTTGAATTCACGTACATTTCTTTTTCAATCATAGAGAATGTTGTTGTAACAACCGTAGCAATTTTCTCCGTGTGAATATCGGAAATCAGTGTCCTCTAGTATTAAGAGGACTGCAATCTTAAGTCTAGTGTCTCATGGTTAGAGGATATTCCTCTAGATTTTAAAATATCTTCTTGAGACCGTATTTCAGAGGAAAATCCTCTAAAATCAAGTGGGAGCCACTAAATGACAGAATATGTTTTTTAGGTAGATTAATATATAATTGATGATAAATTATAATATATCGTAAAAGATCGCACTACATATAAAAATAATATTTTAGGGTACAAGGTGAGAGCAATTGATTCTCATATGACCCGCATGCATGCGGCACTCACGCGTGCGAGTCATATGAGCATCATTTGAGGACGCATCTGTCTAGCACCATGAGTTCACGCCGTACAAATTATCCGCACGACGTGCACGCGTCGTGAGCTCACTTTGCGGGCATTTTGTTATCTGGGTATCTCCTCCTGAGGGAAAAACATATACGAATTCCAAGTCAACGTAGAACATTCTATTGCAATTGAGATAAAGGAGAGAAGAGATCGTTTCAACTAATCATATTTCTTTTCTTGTATTTTGATACAGCTTTTGTTTATGTACAACATTTTGTATGTTAATTCTCTTTTGGTTGATAAACAATTCGTTCAATATAGTGAACACGATGAATACGAACACACAATCTACATACAGTTCACTTCTTTAGTCGGTTACATAGTTCCTTATCTCATCCATCGTTGCGAGTTCGTTTTGTGATTCAGTATACTTTATCTAACAATCATTAAAAGCTTTCCAAAAGATAACTTGGAAATTAATATTGAAATGTAACATTGAAATCATTCAGAAGTATTTCTGAAACGTTTCATCAAAATCATTTATGACTCTTTTCACTGAAATATTTCTAAAATATTACGAAACATTTCAGAGAAATATTTCGTACGTAATGTCTAAAATACGTATCATGAAAGCTTACCGAAAGATAACTTGGAAAATAATATTGAAATGTAACATTGAAATTATTCAGAAGTATTTCCGCGCCAGTTCGCAACGACGCCGCTAGGAGGCGCATAATGATAAGACCAACTCGCAAGTAAATTTCAGTTGGGATCTAATATAACCAGGCCTCCGGCAAAGCAAAATCATGACTATAATCAAGAATATAATTTATGAAGGACAGGAAATTGTTCCGGATTACCCTGTAGATGAGAAAAGGTATCTGAAATATTTCAAAGATATTTCTGAAGTATTTCAGAGATATTTTTGAAGCATTTCTGAATTATTTTAGAAATATTTCTGAAGCATTTCAAAGATATTTCTTAAGCATTTCAGAGATATTTCTAAAGCATTTCAGAAATATTTCAGAAACATTTATGATATCTCAGCTTGGCGGACATTTCATATATCTGAAACATATCTGAAACATGTCTGAAATATTTTTTTGAAAGGTTTCATATTTCATTAACAGCTTTTTGAAAGCTTTCTGAAATATTTCGGTGCTGTGTGGGAAGTATATTTGCGTAAAATTAATTGTAAAGCAGAAAATGCATTTAAATGAATTTTAAACGCTGTAGCCCATCTCTTAAGATCCAATGTGAATTTTAAATTATTGTCGTTCTGATTACTCTGACTACAATCAAGAGATTCTTCTAGATTTTGACTTTCGTAAAGTAAATTTTTCAATTCATCACCATCGTATATTTGACTTTCGTCAAGATTGGTTGATTCCGCATGTTCAATTTCTAAATCATCAGAAAATTCACTACCGCTAAAAGAATAACTAAAATCATCTACAATATCTTTTTCGGTTAGTTGTACTTTGATGCAGCTTTTATCGAGTGCGATTGAATCGTTTGTATTAATATCGCGCGAGGTAGAAGGCAATGGAATCTGATCAAATGAACCGTCTTGTAATACGAAATTTTCCACTACTTTATCAACAGTATTAGAATAATGTGAATTACTACAAGACTGTAGAGAATCAGCATCACAAAGACTGTTAAATTTAATTTTTTGTCTTTTATGAACTTTGTTAGAAATTTCATGTAATTCCGACAAGGTGCGATCACGTGCTAAACGGCGAAAGTGTCTACGTGTGTACGATTTCCCTTTATTTTCAGCTTCAGACATATTTTTAACTGAGAAAAAAAAGAAAAAAATAACAAAAAATTAATAATCACATGACATATATCACATTTATGAAGAAACATTTCTAAAAGATTACAATGTTTCAAAGACATTATTCACGAGATTATTCACGCGGAGACAAAGAGCGCAAGTAATAAAATATTCTTTCAGGTTATGTGAATGAAAAAAGAACGTATAGCATAAGATATGAATAAACGTTGAAAAACGCACAAGCGTCATGATTCGAAATTCTAACTTACCTTTGATGTAGCGATCGATCCAAACTTCTCCAAAGCACAGGTACAATAATTAAACAACGAAAACGAACGTATACAATCGTTGACTGCGGCCAAAGGGCGGCCTGCGTTCCAGTGCGCGTGCTGGCTTTTTCCACAGAAATCTTGGTTATGCGCCTAAGGGACATTTCAATGTCGATTTCAATGTAAATATTTCGGAAAACTTTACTTCATATCACTTATCGTACCCATTATATTCACGAGATTATTCACGCAGAGACAAAAATATACTACGTTTACGCGAGCGTTACTTCTCCCTTATGAAAAAGTACACTCAACTTCGATGGTTAATCAGATAGCACAGTGAATTCGCAAAGTATTCTTCAAGTTTTCTCCTTTTCTGAATTGTAATTCTTTAGGAATTCATAGAAGAATACTATAAGAATAATTCAGGAAGTTACATGCACCATAATTGGAATTCTTGAAAACTTCTTGGAGTATTCATATAGTATTATTCCATATCAACAGATGTATAGAGGAGACCGGGGCTAAACCGCCAGTTTTTTTTCGGTGCCGATTTTTAACAACAAAATAAATAATTTTAGTTAAATGTGGTATACCACTGTAAAGAGTGAACCTTTAGCTGCAAAATTTATATAGAAAATTTTTATCTATGTTGCTTTGTTTAACCGGTATAGAGCAAAAACGACAACGGTGGAAAAATTGAAATCTCAAAAATGTCGGGGTTGAACCGCCTCCCCCCCCCCCGGGGCTAATCCGTCACAGTGCATTTTCAATACATATACGTACATCTAATCCTGAAAAATGATAGGATACATTTTAATAATTGTTTTTTAAGAGAAAAATATAAAAATTTATTAAAAATTTTTATGCAAAACATTTTTGTTACTTATTCCATAAAACAATTTAGGCACGTGAATACAGATCCTGACAAGCGCACGCATGTGTTGTGTGCCCTACGCTCGCACGCAGTGCACTGTTTCCCATATGCTCTGTTTATTGTCAACTTCTCTGAGCACACGCAGCACGTATTATCCAAGTCTTCGTCAGAATCCGACCGCTGCTGCTTCCTTGATTTCGATTTACGCCCACTGCTCGTCGAAGGCTACGGTTCTGTTTGTGTGGCATTTTTTTTTCAAGTCGTTCAACGTGCTTCTCCGGATCGAATTGTTTTGCGGCTGCGGAAACGCTCATTTTATCTTTTCTCACCGCAAGAACTGCCTTCTTGAGTTGCTCCTTGTCGACGGGAGTCGTTTTGCGACGAAACGTGGGTACCATTTCCCTCCTATACAAACTGACGCACGTGCAAGGGAAGATCAAAATCACGCTCGAGGGAAACCTAACCTGAAATCGCCGTGAGCTGAAGTCGTGCGCCCGGCACACCACAGTGACGAGACTGGAGGACTAGAGTTCCTGTAAGTAGAGTTGTGCCAATACCCATAGCTTTGTCTCACTCCCACTAACGTCTTGTCGATAAATGGCGGACCAATATAGCTTTGTCTCACTTCCACCTATAGCTTTGTCTCACTTCCACTAAAGAACCGGAAGCGCTGATCGGGAAATGGCGGAGCCAATCAGCGAAAGGAACACCATTGGCTCAACTCTTCCTTGACCAACTCTATGGCGGACTAGCCCCGGGTGCTTACTGGCGGATAAGCTCCAAACATAAGTTTCAGGTTTGATCGCCCACGAAATATTAGACATCAACAATAATGAAAAAGCTACATTGGATTCGTGTTCAGCATGCATTACTCTTTATAATCACTTACCTTGAGATTCGGTGATACAATAATATTCAAGATATTACAAAATTTCCACGCGCAGAAAATTTCACTTTCACCTTCCGAAAACACGTTTGCCCTCGTAAAAATCATAACACGGCAGGTAACCTGCCGAAACTCCGTTGGTCACATGGGTACCATAAGCAGCGTTTACAATGTTAATAGCGAGTTCGCACAATATACAGGTTCCGAGATATTTGATTTGGCGGTTCAACCCCGTTGGCGGTTTAGCCCCGGTCTCCCCTACTTTATGAATTCAAGGGGAATAGTGTTTAGAATAGATAAAGAATTACAAAATACTCAGTAAATACACCAACTAACAGTAACATTACACCAATATTATAATTTCTCACTCAACAGCGTAAATGCACTATACATATGTATGTATATAACAACATTGTTGAGTGGTAAATTATAATATTGACGTAACGTTATTGTTAGTTGATGTTCAGTGGATAACAGTCCTCTTATATCCAAATAAAATAATGAAAATACATTTAATTTAACCTCATTGAAAAAATTGTGTATAAACAAAAATAAACAAAAGATTATTTGTTTTAATTTTACTAAAAAATGGACTGTATATGCAAATACATTCTTTTTACATGCACATTTTTCTAAAAAAAAAAATTGTATATGATAGCTAAAAACAGATTCAGGAAAAAGTAAAAAGCATAAAATAAATTGTAGACATATCAAATTTTATTACACACATATATATTGTAGGTACACACATTTTCATAGAAAAAAGTAGCAGACGGCTTATTATTTATTAATTTAAGTATGACTTTTATCAAGTCGCGCATCTGTAAAAATTCCAAATAAAATGTCATACATACATACATGTACACACATATACAGAAAAAAGGGATTTTTCTCTGTATTCTCTTCAAATCTACGATAATTGCGGCTCCATTTGCAGCAATGTTCTAAACCAATAAAGAAATTAAAATTTTAATTAATAACTCACGCTGATCCTCATTTTTTCCTCCTTTTTTTTTTACGATCCGATGCGTGATTTAGCCAAGATTGTATAGCATCTTCTATGGCTTTTTTGTTTCCTGATGTGTGCAGAGACGCCACAGAATCTGTAACAGATCGAATATTACTTTACGTGGAATAAACCGTTTTGGGAGAAAAATGTGCGTGAAGAAGAAGCGTTGAAGAAGAAACAAATTTGGAAATTATTAATTCTCATTTTGGAAGATGTTACATGTACACAAAATTGGGAAAAAAATATTAATTAAATATTAAAACTATGAATGTTATACTTTTCATCTTACGACTTACTCAGAATAAGTTTTGAAGTAAGCAAATCTTTAAATCGGATCGTATTTTTCTGCCCGCTCCAGGAATATTGTACTGCTAAATCATCCGTCATTAGCCTTTTCATAGTTCGTCTTACGTGTTCCTCTATATTTTTACCGCCTTCTTGTTTTATAACGTTTCTCTATATAATTAAAATATTTTTTTGTGCTTTTATAAAGAAATAAATTATAATTAAATGAGAAATGTAATATATATTTATCCCGCTAATACGATGACGTATTAATAACATCACTGATGACATTAATACATTATTAATGTAATTCGTCATCATTGATATGTTATCATGTTTGCTATACGTTTGACTTTTCAACAATTACGTTTGTTAAATTTACAACCAAAGAATGACGGCAGAAACCGTTCTACTGACAAAATTTGTAGCCAGATACTTGCAAAATCCACTTTCGATAGATTTAACACATGAGAAATGTAATTTATACTTACAAATTGTTCTTGTTTTTTTCGTCCATCGCAAGCAATTTTTCAAATTCATCAAATTCTTCTTTTGTCTCTAGTTGTACAAATAATTCAACATTTTCCTGTCTTGTACTATCATTATTAGTATCATTTCCATTTTTCGATTGCATGATGTGATGTATAACCATATCCAATTTCCTATTAATCTTCCCTAGAAAGTTGCCAAAAATTATTATACTATCTTCTCTTGGAAATAAACATTTCCAAATCACTACAATAATTTTTAAAAATGAAGTACTATTTGTAATAACTTTGTAACAGTGTATGAATTTTTATTAAATATATACCAATGCAAGGGCAACAATTCATGCAGCCTATGTTAGATCTGTTGTGGTTCATATTTTTTGTGGTTTTTGGTGTCGTTATCACTGTTTGTGATGTACCTTTAAAAATAAACATCATTATTAATAATCAGTTTAATTTGGAACACATTAACACAAATTTATTTTGGAGATTATTTTTTAGAAATGCAATTGTTAACATAATTGCCATTGATTGATGTAGAAGATTAAAAATTATGATATAATAAATATAACTGATTGTGATAATATAAGTGACGACGTTAGATATTAATATACAAAAATAAGCTGATTTTAACATTTGTCTAATGCACATAATTATTTCAGATATTGAATTGGAGAATGCACTTTCACTTTCTATCATAAAAGTACCATTATCATATGAATAATCGTTCGAATATTTCGTTTAAAATAATTTTTGTATTACCTTCAGGAACGTTGGGAATGTTAATATTATTTTCATCATCCACGTAAAATGAAGTATCCCTTGTATCTAAGTCGTCCGAAACTAGAAAAATATAAAATTCTTCTTTCACTGTTACTTCTCATCTTTGCTCAATATAGATAATAATAAGCATACTCTTCAGATTGTTATATTTTAATTCAGACATAAACATTTGATTAATATTGCGTTAAAACACAAACTTCAATAAATTGTACATTTAATATCTTGTACAATTGCGTTAAAACATTATACAGATTTTGAATGAAAGTTGACATTTCTGGAAGCGTATGCGAATTGGGACGGGAATATACTTCATAATTACTAAAATTGACTGTTGTTTTGAACGTCGGGAGTATCTTGCAGCAGTATATTAATAATATGGTTATGTCTGAATTGCAATATAACAATTGTCTCACCTTGGTCATGAAGTGAAATAAATATCGGATTAGTATGCACAGGTTCAGCAGGCAACAATTCTGTTTCTTTTTCTAAGTCGACATTGTCATCTGCACAAAGATTTAAATAAATGATGGCACGTATGTTATACATACACAATCCGGCATAATAATGTTACATTTACTAGACATATAGTTCCATTCGAATTTCTCGACTACACGTTATGTGTCTATTGTTTCCAGGAAGTGACAGCGTTACCTCGAAGTAGCCTTGACATTGACAGCTTGCAATGTGTGACGTGACATTGTCGCGGCCAAAATTTTGCGACCCGTTTTCCTTCGGTCTCGCCAGCCGAAGGGGCGCTGCCGCAAATTACCTGAGACAGACGGTAGCTCCCGGTATCCGCGAAAGTACTTTCCCGACGAAATTTTCCGATGGGCGCCAGGTGCGATTACGCGCACCACGTTTCACTAACACAATTCTATACGCGAGTCCGCAACGCTAACTCAGGGCGTCAGTCCTTTATCGGGGGAGGTGAGGAAGGAGCGTAGCGCAATCAACACACGATAAATAATAACAGAATAATAATATATTTCATAGGGTAATATATAAGGACAATATATAAACGCCGGGAATCAAGACGAAACGAAGAACCCGGTCATCACGCAACGAACGAGCCCTCAAAGGCACGCACGCAAATACCCGGTAAATGGTCCGCGAGGACACATACACGAATACACGACGGAATTCGCAAGACCGTGGCCGCGAACAAACAACGCAATGCCCCGATCAACACAACGATACCGAATTATTTCGGCCGTATGGCCGCGAAACTCCCCGCTGAGCGAACGCGACGATATTTGCCCGCACGGAGACGACGCAATATATCCGCGAGGCTCCCCAGGAGCGCGGCGCAATACCTCTGCCGAAACGCGCCTTTAACGCGCCCGATATTCCGCGACAACTCGCCACGCACGCGACAGAATATCCGATAGTTCACGATAACGCGATACATCCGCGACGATATACACGATAAACCCGTCCGCGACAACGTACACGGCTTTCCACGCACGCAATACCATACAACGCACACGACACGCCTCGATTCACGAACACGCAACTCCACTGCGCCCGATCCGTCTCCGTTCCCGAACACGCAATTTCACATGAAGCACACGAATTGACTGTCGACCGCGTGAGCTTCCGAGGAGGGCTTTATGAGACTTTTCCGGGCTCGATCTCGGCCGTTTCGCGATCACACACCGCTGAAATGCACAGGCAATCTCACTGGCGCTCGCAACAACGGGAGCCGGTAGCCACGTGCAGGACGTAATCCGATCGATATAGCTGTAATCTAATCGATAAACACGCGCGATAATTAAGATCCGGGCCGAGATCGAGCTCTAATTACCGCGGTAGTACCGGAGTGGAGATCTTACAAAGGTCGCTCGCTGTTGCTCGGCTGCGTCGGGACACCTTTCCGGGGGTAGCTCCTCGGCTGCGGCTGATTCGACAGTGACGAGTGACCGGCCCGGCGGAACCACGCTGGGCCCCCGCGCATGCGCCTCAAGAATATCGGGCCGAGGCCCGCCGGCATTTAGAGGATAGGGGCCTCAGTATCGACGGCATACTTCCGGTTTTGCGCACGCGACTGCTTAAGTTCGAGCTCGCGAGACTCCCGGGAATGGGAGTCCGGAGCAACCCGTCGGCCCGGATCGAGGACGGGCTCGCGGCGGGCGACGGATTGCTGTCCGAGCAAGCAGGACGCGGTCGCGGACGCGGAGGAGCTACTCGCGAGTTTAGGAATAACGCGAATACCACCTCGTGGGGACTCGAGTCCGCGGGCGGCGGAGGCTCTCGCGGGGGTGGACGCGCGTGGCGCACGACCCCGGTCAACGGTGGAGCCACCGCGTTCGACCTATGAACTGCCCCGCTTGGATCGTGACGCGCATCATCGGGCGTTTGAACCGTCGCGGTCGTCCTATGAGCCTAAGGGCCGAGGGATAAGCTACGGTCGGGCGAGGGGAGGGGCGGAGGAGCCGAGTTATCCTTTCCCGTCGCTGCAAGCCGAGCCGAGGCCACTCGCGACGGAGAGACGGCCCGCGCGGGGGTCCGCTTCCGAGGCGTACAACCTCATGCGGAAGTGGAACCTCCACTTTTCGGGAAAGCGGGGTAGCGACGCTGAGGCTTTCCTTCTGCGGATCAAGGAGGCTCGCGCTATTATCCCGATCGATGACGCGGATTTGTTTAAATGTTTACCACTTTTTTTGTCGGACGTGGCGTTGTATTGGGTACGGCTCGAGGCGGGGAACTGGCGTAGCTGGGACGATTTCGAGGGGGCGTGGAGAGCGCGGTTCGGCGACCCCGACTACCAATATATGCTCCGGGAGGAGGTCCTGCGGAGGACTCAGGGGGAGCACGAGGCCGCCGCTGATTATCTGACTTGCTTACGCGCGTTATTCGGTAGGATGAGCCCTCCCTGGAGTTTGTCGGAGCAATTAACATTCGCGCACCGAAACTTGTTACCGCGCCTGCAGATCGCGATACGTCGGCAGGAATTTCATGATTTCCACGCGTTGGAGAACCTAGCGACGCGAGTGGAGCGCAGCTTGCTCGCGGACAAGTATTATCGACCTCCGCTACCGCCGGAACAGTCGATTTTCCCCGACCTGGCGTACCACGCGCCGAAGGGGAGGCCGAAGACCCCAGTTACGATCGCCGCCGGGGAGGCCGTGGGCCGGAAAGCCGGAAATAGAAAGAGGGCCGCGCAGGCTGCCGCCAGCGCGACCGCCGCTACCGTCCCCGCGAACCCGGCAGTTGCGAGTACCGCGGCGGGGATCGGTGTGGGAGATGCGAATATGCAGTGTTGGAACTGCGAAAAGTTAGGACATCGCGCGCGCGATTGTAAGGAGCCGCGACAGACCCACTGTTACCGGTGTGGCAAACGCGGATTCACCACGAGGACTTGCCCGACCTGTTCGGGAAACGCGGAGGGGAGCGCGTAGGACGGGTCCCTACGGCCCTGAGTTCCGGAACCGAGACCCGACCTGTGGATACCGATGCGGGAGAACTCCCGCACTCGTTCGTTACTTTCGAGCCTGACAAGTTACCGCCCCTCAGATATTTCAGAATTCGTGTAGGCAGACATTCGATATTGGCACTCGTAGACTCGGGGTCGAGCCGCACTTTGATCGGCCGTGAGGGAATACGGATCGCGGAAAGCCTAGGCGTGTCGACCGCACGCGAGACGGGGGCGCGCATTCGGATGGCGAACGGGCAGATAACCGCGATTCGAGGCGATGTCTCTCTGCCGATGCGTCTAAAGGGGAGAGGTCACGAAATGACCGTTGGGATATTGCCGGATTTAGCGGTTCCGTGTATCGTTGGCATGGACTTTTTGACAAAATTCGGCATCGCGCTCGACTTTGCTAAGGCCGAATGGTACTTTGCGGACAGGCCGCGTGATCGCTACCGTTTCGATAGAGAAAAGGCGTCTTCGGTTTGCGGGCTGGTACAACTAACACCAGATCAAAGCGATAGACTAGATTTTTTTTTACGGACGCTGCCAACCCCACCGGAAGACCCGGGAACGACCGATTTGACCGAACACAAGATCGACGTAGACGGTCACGCGCCGATTAAACAGCGTTGTTATTTAGTGTCGCCCAAAGTCCAAGAAGCCATCCGCGCGGAGGTAAATAAGATGTTGAAAGCCGGAATTATCGAGCCTTCGTCGAGCCAGTGGTCGAACCCGATAGTTATGGTGAAAAAACCGAACGGCAAATATCGGTTTTGTATAGATTTTCGCGGCGTTAACGAGATTTCAAAGAAAGACGCGTATCCGATACCGAACATGAAAGGTATCACGAATAAATTACGCACGGCAAAGTATATATCGACCATTGACTTGAGTCAAGCTTACTTTCAGATACCGTTAGCTAAAGAGAGTCGTGAAATCACCGCTTTTAGTGTCCCCGGGATGGGACTATTCCATTTTCGTAGGATGCCATACGGTCTGCATAACGCGCCGGCCACTTTCCAGAGGTTGCTCGACTCGCTTATAGGCCCCGAAATGGAGCCATTCGCGTTTAACTACTTAGACGACATCATTATCGCGACCGAGACATTTGAAGAGCACATGACGTGGTTAAAGCGCGTGTTAGACAAAATATCGGCAGCGGGCTTAACAATAAACCGCGAAAAGTGCGAGTTTTGTCGACCTCAGGTACGGTACTTGGGATTTATCGTCGGACAGGGGGGCCTAGCGACCGATACCGAGAAAATACAACCGATCTTGAAATATCAGGCTCCGCGAAACCTAAGACAGTTGCGCAGGTTTTTGGGAATGTCCTCGTGGTACCGCCGATTTATACCGCAATTCGCCACCCTTAGCGAGCCGCTGACCCGCCTTTTAAAGAAAAATAGGCGCTGGGAGTGGGGGGTTGAGCAGTCTCGCGCCTTCGATCGCATTCGAGAGCACCTTACGTCCGCGCCAATCTTCGCGTGTCCAAATTTCGAGGAACCTTTCGTGCTGCAAACCGACGCGAGTTCGGTGGGGCTGGGAGCCGTGTTAACGCAGAGACTGGAGGGCGAGGAACGAGTGATCGCCTACGCGAGTCGCGTGCTAACTGACCCCGAGAGAAAGTATTCGGTTACCGAGCAAGAATGTTTGGCCGTGGTGTGGGCCATCCAGAAATTCCGGCCCTACTTAGAGGGATATAAGTTCACAGTCGTTACCGATCACAGCAGTTTGCGGTGGTTGCATAACTTAAAGAACCCTACGGGTCGATTGGCCCGTTGGGCACTCGAGTTGCTTGAATATGACTACACCGTCGAATATCGAAAGGGAGCCCTGCACCACGTGCCGGACGCACTGTCGCGGATGTATGAGGGAGAGGCGGACGAGACCGTAAGCGTGAACGTCGCGGTAGAAATCCCAGGGTGTGAGGATACGTCGGATGCTTGGTACCGTAAACGATTCAACGAGGTGGCTACCGATCCCAAGCGATTCGCGCATTGGAGGATAGTGGAGGGGGTTATACTTCTTGCGGCCGAAACCGGTAATCTCGGATATCGTGGAGGACCTCGATCGGTGGAAGTTGGTTCTGCCGCGGGAACTTAGGGCGGAAGCCCTTCGCGAGTCACACGACGCACCTCACGCCGGCCACCTGGGGATTGAGAAAACGTACCAGCGTGTCGCCGTTTCATATTATTGGCCGAACCTGTTTAGGGACGTGGCGAAATATGTCAGGACTTGCGACATGTGCCAACGAACAAAAGTTGAGCAGGCGAGCCCGGCGGGCTGGATGGGGCGTCGCGCGGTGGAAGGGCCGTGGACCGCGATCGCCGCGGATATCGTTGGGCCGTTGCCCCGTAGCAAGGCGGGGTACCAATACCTCTTGGTCATCCAAGACCTTTTCACTAAGTGGGTGGAAATCCGGGCGTTGCGGGCGGCCACGGGACAAAAAATAAAGGAGGCCCTCGAGGATTTGATCATATCGCGATGGGGCACACCGAAAACCCTCCTGACGGATAACGGTACCGAGTTTATAAACAAGGTCATGAAAGGCTTCGCGGAGGAAAACGGGATAACACACGTGACGGTACCCCCCTACCACCCTCAAGCGAACCCCGTGGAAAGGGTGAATAGGGTCTTGAAAACCATGATCGTCGCCTTCATCGAGAAGGACCATCGCGAGTGGGATAGGCACTTGCTGCAGTTGCGTTTCGCGTATAACACGGCGAGCCACTCTTCGTTAGGTACCTCCCCAGCATGTTTAAATTTTGGCCGCGAATTGATACCGCCCGATGCGCTGCGCGACCGTCGCGAGAACGCTACCGAGGTGGAAGCGAGGGACCCGGCGGAATGGTCGCGGCGAATGGCGGAGATGAGCGCAATTAGGGAATGGGTGGCGGAAAACCTGGAGCAGGCAAACCAGCAGCAGGCCGCGAGATATAATTTACGCAGGCGGCCACGCAGGTTTCGTGTCGGCGAGTTAGTGTTGAGGCGACAGCATGTCTTGTCGTCTGCGGCGCAGAACATTGCGGGAAAGTTGGCACCGAAGTTCCAGGGGCCGTTCACGATCAAGCGAGTGATCTCTCCGGTCATTTACGAGCTTGCGCGGCCGGACGGATCACCTGTCGGGAAAATACATGTTCAGGACCTAAAACCGTACCACCTTCCTGACCCCGAGTAATAGGGTTCGAGTTACCGAAGATACCGTGAGTGCCGACGCGATGGCGAACCTCCAAGGATATCTCATTTGGCAGCGATTTTACGACGACCACCCCTGGGTGTGGTGGACCGTCGACCAGGACGACCCGGGCTTCTGGGCGGACCTGGTGGGAACGCTGGCCGAGGTGCGCGGGGCCCGACGACAAGACGCGGAGACCCAGTGCGGGGGCGTCGAGAGGAGGGACGGCGAGACGCAGACGGGACGGACGCGGGAGAGCGAGCAGCTGGAGAGGGCCGTGGCGGACCGAACCCGACTCGAGGACAGCCTCCGGGAGGCCAGAGCCGACCTGGCGCGATTCCAGAGCCGCCTCCGAGTCGCCAGCACGGAGGTCGAGGTCGCGCGCGAAGGAGAACGCCGGGCGTGGGGCCAGGTGAACGAGGCCCACCGCCTCCTCGAGGCCGAGAAGAGGGAGCGGAAGCTGCAGAGCCGGGCCCCGGAACGGCGGGAGGCCGCGGTCCAGGTGGGTGGCCATGTGGACGAGGCAATGGCCTTGCGTGGACGGCGTGGGGGCTGCTGGAACTGTCGCTCCGGGGGGCACCGCTACACAGATGGTCCTCTGCCCTGTCAGCTCGAGTTTTGTTACGGCTGCGGGGAGTCGGAGGTGACCCTACGGGGATGCCCCCGTTGTGCCCCCATGTACCTGCGGGCCCAGCCCTACACGGCCCCTAGAGGACCAAGGGACCGCCAGTGAGACCGCAGCCGCGGCCGACCGGCCAGGGAGTAGCGATCGTGCGAAGATGGAGGACCCTCCACGAGATTATTTTTTGTTGGCCTTTCCCTTCCCGTTCCGTTGACTTTTTTTCTTTGTCTGGGAGAGGACCCCTTTTGGTTTTGGTTCCCCGCGTTACCGGCGAGTTACCGGTGCGCATGTAATCTCTGTGAGCATTAAAGGACGATGTAAGAAATATTCTTGTGTTGTCTGTACCACTCTCCTCTACCTCAATGGGGGGGAAAGCTTCGCGTCGCGGGCGGGTTATTCGGTTGGAAATCGGTAGCGGGAATCTGGGATGGATACGAAGGGAAACGGGTTATGAGAGCTTCCCGAGCTAATTAAGGGCAAAACTAGAATTTTCGGTGGTAATGGCATGGCGGCGTTGGCCGGTGCCGGAGTGGTGATCGCTGTTGTCGGGGCCAAAATCCCCTCGGCACTCGTCTGGGAGGGGGGAGTTGTGACGTGACATTGTCGCGTCTACCTCTCAGACGGTAGCTCGGCCGAGGGGAAGTTCGGGGATGGCGCCTCGACACGATTAGAGGAGGGCTAATCGCGCTAATAATCGTTATCTTTTTTGTAAGTTAGATGTAAGTGCGACAGGTGGTGCCGGAGCGAGGGATCAACCAGGAGATCTGTGACGACTTTCAAGTCGCAACGAGGGAAGGACGGACGCTTGGGGAGCGCGAGGCGAAGTGGTTGGCCGACGGGCGGGCCACTGGAGCCCACCGCCGCGGGAGCGCAGGAAATGTCTCGCCCAGCACATCTGAGCCCGCCGCAGCAGAACGAGGGGTACGGCACCGCTACTGCAGAGCGGGTGCACGACCCAGGCGCCTCCACCGACGGTACCAAGGGCACCAAACAGCGTAGCCGCGGCCTGGCCAGCCCGGCTAATCCTGAAGTGGGCCCGCAATCGAACAGCCAGTTGAAGATACCGCGGGCAGGCAGCGGATTGAGCGGTGCCACGAGCAGAGCGGCACGCGCCACATTACGGCAGGGCGGAAAATTGCGAGCTTGAGGCGCATGCGCGGGGGCCCAGCGTGGTCCCGCCGGGCCGGTCACTCGTCACTGTCGAATCAGCCGCAGCCGAGGAGCCACCCCCGGAAAAGTGTCCCGACGCAGCCGAGCAACAGCGAGCGACCTTTGTAAGATCTCCACTCCGGTACTACCACGGTAATTAGAGCTCGATCTCGGCCCGGATCTTAATTGTCGCGCGTGTTTATCGATTAGATTACCGCTATATCGATCGGATTACGTCCTGCACGTGGCTACCGGCTCCCGCTGTTGCGAGCGCCGGTGAGATTGCCTGTGCATTTCAGCGGTGTGTGATCGCGAAACGGCCGAGATCGAGCCCGGAAAAGTCTCATAAAGCCCTCCTCGGAAGCTCACGCGGTCAACAGTCAATTCGTCTGCTTCGTGTGAAATTGCGTGTTCGGGAACGGAGACGTATCGTGTGCGTGTGGAATTGCGTGTTCACGAACGGAGACGGATCGGGCGCGGTGGAGTTGCGTGTTCGTGAATCGAGGCGTTGTCGTGTGCGTTGTATGGTATTGCGTGCGTGTCGTGGGAAGCCGTGTACGTTGTCGCGGACGGGTTTATCGTGTATATCATCGCGGATGTATCGCGTTATCGTGAACTATCGGATGTTCTGTCGCGTGCGTGGCGTGTTGTCGCGGAATATCGGGCGCGTTAAAGGCGCGTTTCGGCAGAGGTATTGCGCCGCGCTCCTGGGGAACCTCGCGGATATATTGCGTCGTCTCCGTGCGGGCAAATATCGTCGCGTTCGCTCAGCGGGGAGTTTCGCGGCCATACGGCCGAAATAATTCGGTATCGTTGTGTTGATCGGGGCATTGCGTTGTTTGTTCACGGCCACGGTCTTGCGAATTCCGTCGTGTATTCGTGTATGTGTCCTCGCGGACCATTTACCGGGTATTTGCGTGCGTGCCTTTGGGGGCTCGTTCGTTGCGTGATGACCGGGTTCTTCGTTTCGTCTTGATTCCCGGTGTTTATATATTGTCCTTATATATTACCCTATGAAATATATTATTATTCTGTTATTATTTATCGTGTGTTGATTGCGCTACGCTCCTTCCTCACCTTCCCCGATAAAGGACTGACGCCCTGAGTTAGCGTTGCGGACTCGCGTATAGAATTGTGTTAGTGAAACGTGGTGCGCGTAATCGCACCTGGCGCCCATCGGAAAATTTCGTCGGGAAAGTACTTTCGCGGATACCGGGAGCTACCGTCTGTCTCAGGTAATTTGCGGCAGCGCCCCTTCGGCTGGCGAGACCGAAGGAAAACGGGTCGCAAATGTATACAAGACAGGTTATTGTTTGAAATCAAATCATATCGTGCTCTTTTGATGAAATTATTAGAAAATATTTCTCACCATGAATATTTTAAGACAAAATTTTATGCAGATATAAAGGTAAATTCACTTGCTTTCGAACAATATACATTGGGAGCTGTCAATGTAAAAGTTACAATACTTCGGTATAACGTTGTTGCTTCCTGGAAATAATCTACAGTCACGATGTACGAATATGTAGACACATTGTGTGTGATTAAGATATTCGATTGGAGGTAGGTCCAGTAAATGTTAAGGCTATTATATCGTATTATATACACATAATAAAATTAAACATGCTACGCAAGTATCAAGAATGATGCTCTTTCAATTGTGGTACAAATACAAATACAACTGCTGCTTCAAACTTTAGTGAAATATGTTAATATCATAATGTTCATTTAGTTAATGAATATAATGACTTTTATTCCATCGATAGCATGTATATCTATATTGGGAATGAATCGCAAGTAATGTTCTTCTTACCAATAGGTACAAAATTCGATGACGATGGCAATGGTTGTAATTTGGATATATCAGTGTGTTTAGTCTTCCCCTGTTTTGGCGGATTATCATCTGTGAATGAAGCACACATGAAAATCATTGAAATAAAAAAAAATCACATTTCAATAATCCCTAACAGTACATAACATTTACTGGATGTCGAGAAAAGTCAGTGGACATTGGGACATTCAGTGAATTTTCTGGATATTCAATAAACTTTGTGTGCTGTTATGGATAATGTCATTAATAAATCTATTATTATATAATTCAAAATATTGATACGGATTTGTATAAAATGATAAAATGACAACATTAAAATAGTTACATACAACAAATAGAGAAAAAAAAACAATTGTACCCAACTTGATTAATATTTTTCGATCAACTTGATTAAAATATTCAATCAATATTAAAATAACAACTGGTACAGACATTTAAGAGTCATTCAAAATGGAATTTTACAAGAGTCATACAAAATGGAATTTTACAAAAGTCTTAGACTGATATAAAATAATTACACGTGTAGTAACGCATCAATTATGGATAATAATTATACTTCACATTGATATCATTTGTTTTTATAATCTCATTCGTGCGATTGAAACGTTTGTTATTGAAAAACTAGCATCGATACACGCACACACGTATTCCATATGCATAACGTTACCTTCGGATTCTGAGGATTGCTCACTATTAGTTAAGTCGTATTTTGGATTTCTTTTTCGAGATCGTTTTTGAGACAGCTTATTATTACTTGTGTATTGTTCATACAATATTTCGTCCTGGGAAGAGTATCTTGTGCATTGCTTTTCAAAATTTTTGGAATCCTCATAACTTTCTGCAATAAATTATAAAAACGATATAGAAAAATTTATAAGAAATCATAGAAGAATACAGATATTACAGGACTTTAAATTGTAAAACTTTTAGACTCTTACTTACCGAATGGTCCAAACAAACAAGCGTACTTGTATTTCTTCCAATCTGATTTGTATGGTACTTCTTTTTTTATCCACATTGTAAGCATGGATTTCTTTTCAGTAGGCCAATGGATAATTTTATTTATTTTATCCACCCAGTTAGCTGGGATCGTTTGAAACCACTTTTCAACATGAACGACATAAAACATCTGTAACCAATTGTTTATTTTATACTATCCTTATACTTGTACATTGATCACAAAACAAATATACAGATGTACAGAATAATATAAAAGAAAATTTGAGATTTGTTATATTAACAGTTAATTACTATAATTACTTTATTACTTATTTTGTTTCATCAAAGTATTAAGAAATAAAGAACATAAAATAGTAGTAAAAATATGAAAAGATATAAATAAGATACATAAATTTTCCAAAATATAAGAAGAGCAAATGATGAAAAATAATATGGTGATAGATAATAGTATACGTTTATTTATCCAGAACATTACATAATGTTTGTCATTTAAGAAATTAAAATGAACAGGAATGTATAAGTGGTAATACAAAAGCAGAATTTTCTAACGTTATTTTTACACCTTTTCCTTTAATATGGTCAACTGTAAATTTTTCTAATATTTGATTTTCGCCTGTAATCAAATGTACACCAAATTTATTTGACTCTAGTGGATAAAAGGGTACATCAGAAACTGTCATTTTATATCCTATACAGAAGATTTCCGAATTGAATGTTACAATATATTTTATATTATATATACTGTTGTCTTTCAAATAGCATATATTGTTTGGCGTTGTTGTACGCAAAGTAAACTTCTCAAAAACTAACCCTTCATAAGAACTATCACAATTATCAAACGGAATGGTCAATTTAGCCTTATTTTTAGATATTAAAAACGGATACGTTTTTTCTTCCAAATTATTGGCATTTGAAAGTGCAGCTGCCTCCGATATTCTTTTGAAAATTTGCGCTACTGGTTTATCGTGTTTACGCAGGTATCTCTATATTTTTCATTTCGTTCTCAAATGGAAAACAACTAAAATCATCCAGTGGCATTCCAAATGTACCTACGTCATCAGCAAGATGTATTAAATTATGTACGTTATACACAACATTATCGGTACCATACAAGCGTTTAAAATTCTGCACGAACCACAGTAATAATTTTTCTGCATAGTTTTTGTTACGTACGCAATTTAAGGGATCACATAAAATTCTAATTGCACAATGAAAAGCAGAAAAATGTTGAATATATTCATTTGGTATAACATCATACAAAATGAAAGGAGCGAAATACAAAAGAAACGAACGAAATTCTGTGGCTTTCCACCTATTACATTCATTTATGTTTGTTCTCGGTTTCCTTGATATTTCGGAGGGTACGTTTTGATTTAAACGTAATCGCTCGTTCAGTACTTTATAATTACGGCTGCTAATGCGACATTCTTTGACACCTTTTACCCACAATAATAATAATCTTTTCATTACACCAAGCAAGACTAAGTGCATATAATCGACTGGAAAAGCACTGACCATTCCGATTCCAAGTCTCTCCAATGGAGAAATTCCATTATGATGATAAGGATCAAGTTTATTCTGAAAACTGTGGTCAGTTCTTCGTTCACAATTACAGTCTAAAAATACTACTTTATTGTTATATTCCCCTCTTATTATACAACGTTCACATCCACATTGATGAAATGAGGCGTGTTTCGTCTGAAATGTTCGAGTAAACCTTTTTTAAGACCGTAATAAAGAAATTCTCCATCACCGCATGTTTTAATGATACATTCTCTCGGTGTATGTAAAAACGCTCGGGCATCACTTGGGATCTTTTCATTTGGATGATATTTTTTATATAATTTCCCACTCGAAATGTAATATTTCAGAAACATTTCTGCAAAATTCCATTTGAAATATTACACCTTTCATCAATATTTCAGAAATATTTCACGACCGTTTCTGCAACATTTCTGCAATGTTTCAATCGGCACAATTATTTCAAATGCAACTTTGCTGAAAGATTTCGACAATATTTCGGTAATATTACTGAAATATTTCTGAAACATGTCTACGAAATATTGCAGAAACACTTCAGAGATATTTCAAATACATTTTACACTGAGAAAAATGTTTTGTATTAGCAAACAAAATTTTGTTACTGACGCAAAAACTATTTGTTGATATGTGAAAAATGAAATATTTTGTTACCGGAACAAAAAAAATATATTAAGCCATGTGCGTATAGCCGCCGCGCGTTTGTCCGAAGAAATCCGCTCTCTCAGCCGGTCACCCATCCAAGTAGTATACCGGCGCCTTGTTGCTTGACATCGATGATCGAACAGGGTAGTGATGATCCTCTGACTCTGATGCTTCTTTCTTTCTTATACTTGCTTATTTTGGTGAGCATAAAGCTATTGCATAACAATATTAACAATACAGATATACGAATAAATCTTTTTTGCCAGTCAGTGTCGAATATTATTTTATATTAAATATTATTAAATATTTTATATTTTATATTAAAAATGCCATATGACAAAATTTGGAATATCAGAAAATTCTTAATAAAAGAGAAAAAATGCAATAAAATGCAATAATTATATAATAATAAATTTAATTTTTTATAAGTTCTAAAGTAGGCGGCAGTGTGGTCTAGTGGTAGAGCGCCAGACTCGTAATCTGAAGAACCAGGTTCGAGTCCACTAGAGCATGTAAACATGGCATTTATTTTCCGAAAGCTGTGCCCTCCGTGCAAGATAGGCTCTTGTGCGGAGCAAACTGGGCTCCGTCTTTCGGAAAAGAGACATTAAGCCGTTGGTCCAAAGGGTTAAGTGAGAGGAGAAGAGTAGTAATGGATGAGAATTGTAACCCTAAGGAGATCGATTAAAACTTCCATTCCATTATAAGTTCTAAAGTCTGCCAACAGCTTTTCGGAAATATTACAAATGCAATGTGAAACATTCAAAAATATAACGCGTACAATGTAAACGTAATAATAGTTTTATCATGTATCAGAAATGTTTCTAAACCATTACATCTGCAATATTTCTTCTGCAATATTGTAGAAATGCACTGCCTGCAATTTAATTTTTCATTACCTACGCAATCTTTCAGAAATTTTTCAGAAATATTTTAAATGCAATGTTGCGTTTGATACGTTACAGAAATATTATTCGTGCAATGCAAACGTAATATTACTTTTATAATGTTTCAGAAATATTCCTGAAATATTGCATCTGCTTCATTTTTTTGCAATATTACAGAAACTTGCAAATATTGTAAACAACTTTCTGAAAGATTTCAGAAATATTGTTAATGCAATATTATAAAAAATATGTTGCAGGTACATTTCTGAAATATTTCAGATGCATAGTTACAAATGAAATGTTAACGAAATATTTCTGCACCATTTCCGAATATTTCAATATTTCAGCAACATAACATGCCGAGTGGGTTTAATAGTTTTGACAGAGCATCATTAGAAATATTATTTGTAATTGCCCAGGATTGTAATTCTGATGAAAATGTTTCATTTATAAGATCTACAAAATTTGTTGTGTTCGTTGTCTTATCATTGTCCAGTGTATCTTCAATAAAATCAATTTTTTCTTGTACATATTCATTAGAATCATTTGAATCACTTGAATATTGTAGGATGTCATTCAAATCCGTAGATTGTGAATGAATAATAGAATTTTCCACTTGACACTTCTCAACGGTTTGTTCTTTACTTGGGATGGCTATATCTGTACTAGTTTCCTCTTCAAAGTTATAATTTTCAAAAATAGCTTCGTCGATACTTTGACGTAAACGTCTATTTCGTTGCCATCTCGATAATTCGTTGAATGGTTTCACTCGACGTTTCATTTTCGTAAATGCAAAAATGAATGCATAAATGGAAGCAGTACTTACTTCTGCTATTTTTCCTATTGTATGCAGGTGCTTCTTAATTCAACAGAACTTGAGTAATTTGGTAAATCTGCAATAATATATGTGAAATTATACAACATTATAATTGGAACATACAGGAAGAAATTAAGGAATGTGAAATGCAATAAGTCATATAGAATTTTACATGTTATTATTTATAACGAAGCCACCACGGGTGATTTTTATAAGAAGTTATGGCCATGAGTAACATTCAAAAGGTTATAGCCGTCGTTCATTATTTATTAAAAAGTTATTAACAAAAAAAAAGAAGTTTTATGGAATTAACGTTATGACGACGTGTATAATGTCGTAATAACAATGAAAATAAAGAATCATACTGCATGCGATTATTTCGAGGTTATATAGTAGCAATTTGTAGAAATATATTAAATGAATCTATAGTTCAACCGTACTTACCATTCAATAAAACGTACGTGGGATATAACGCTGCACGAGATCACACCGATCTGTAAGGGACTGGCTAATTTAATTAATGGAGAGGTTATCCTCTCTTTAATTAAAATAGCCGAACCGTAGTCAATCAGGAATAAGGGCCAGGAAGGGCAGACTAACGGGATTGATCTTAGCAGTGGAAGGTGTCCACAAAAGACATATATCTCCGAATAACAATATATCGGTTATACTTTGTAGAGCGAGTCCCGCATGTTGTGTTCTCGCAAACGACACTGTTGGATTGTCACTGGGAAATGACCTTTAAGCTTGGCGCGCTTCACGCCGTTATTATATTATAGAGGCAACAGCGACCGTGCATGCGTTAGCGTTTTGTTTTCTTTCTCTCTGCCCGTTCGCCCCTATCATCGGTCGCGCTCGCCGCAGTAAGCAGCACGTCGTTGTACAAGCAGTTACTCATGTTCAGTTCGACAAAAGTCTAAGTTCGAGTTTACGTTTTTGTACTGTTGGAAATATATTCCAGTATACTTTTACTTTCTCAATCTTATTCGCGAGGTTCCCGAAACCACATAATCCTGCTAAACAATCAACAGACACAAACTCAGTAACTCAAGCGGCCAATCCCGCGCGGTACTCACGCATGCGTAAATTGTAATTCCTCATGCATTCTCAGAGTATTCAAAATATAAGTCGCGAAGTATTCGTTATAATGAATTTTTGAGGAATACTTCAAGATGAACTGATTGTAGTTAATTCTTTAAGAATTCTTCAGATATTCATTTTTCTAATTCTGTATGTATTCTTTGAAATGAATTCTCTATGAACTTCTATACACCTATGTGCTATCTGGGCATGCTCATCGCGACAGCCATGATGTACATGATTATCCTACATACGATGCGTGAGTGCGTATACACGTGTGTAAATCGAGCAGTGCGGAGTGCTCTTTATTTACAGGATATTTATATATAAGTAAGTAACTATTATATTCTAAAAGTTGCATATATTAATGATAAGAACTCAATTAACCATACGTGCTCTGAATAGTAGCTGGTGATGCAGGATTCATTTTCCGATTTACAAGAGAGATTTACAGAAGAGAGGAAATATATATCAAATCTATCTACGTTCTATAATAGACTTGTTTTTGGACATATCAAAAATATCATCAAGGTTCGTCAATGCTATTATTTCGATGGTACCAAACAGTGTAACTTATTTCTATAAAATAACCTCAAAATTTGGCGAAATGTAAACGATAACGTATAAAGCTGGTACAATATGCATAGAGACGATTTGTTGAAGAAGTATTGTACGGCTTTAATATATCATCGTTTGCATTATCACAGAAAGAGTAATTTAGTATAAAATTAGTATAAAGTTGATAGACGTAACAAACGATCAGTATAAACCAGACCAAAACTGACTTTTTATTCATTTCTATATTTTTTTCACATATTTGTGCTATCACACTCCAAAGTATATAAATATATTATTGTAAGCATATTTTATATGTACAATAGGGCAATGAATATATCTTAACATACAGGATCAATTGTATCAAATTCAAGAAACCACAATTTGAAAAAATTGACCTTGGCTAAGATAAACATCAGTGAACAATATATCATAAGGAAAACTCTGTACAAGATATTAAGATTGGAGAACATCTTCCCTTAACTTCTATTGACAGTTTTCTTACTTTTGAGGAAATGCTAAAAAATGACCAAGAAACTTTTATGCAAGTCGTAAGTAAAGCTGCTATTATTAAATTATGTATATGTATATTAAACTATAACCTTTCTCTTACCTAAACTATATTGAATTCTTCTTGTTTTAGAGTCCCAATTGACCACGGTCCCTATTGACCACCGTCCCGATTGACCACGGTCCCGATTGACCACCGTCCCAATTGACCACGGTCCCGATTGATCACGGTCTCGATTGACCACCGTCCCGATTGACCACCGTCCCGATTGACCACCGTCTCGATTGACCACGGTCCCGATTGACCACGTTAAAATTGACCACATTGCGATTGACCATGTTAATATTGACCATGTTGTGATTGATCACGGTCCCGATTGACCACCGTCCCGATTGATCACGGTCTCGAATAATTTATAAAGTGAGGTTCACGTGCATGGGGGGTACAGGGGGGGCGAAGCCCCCCCCCCCCCCCGCTCACGCATAAAGCGAAATACATCTCCTACCCGGGCACGCCGAAGGCGTGTCTATGGGGGGGGGTGCGGGGGGGCGAAGCCCCCCCCCTGCCCACCCATCATCCCAACCCACACCGCCCAGTGCACAGGGGAGATGCAGGGGGGCGAGAGCCCCCCCCCCCCCCCCCCCGCCTACACATGCTCTGGGGAAGATGTCCTGATGCACTTTATGATGTCGGCCGTTGACGCCGAACTTACAGGGCTGGCTCTAGGAACCTGGTAGACGTGATTCCGGGTCTTGCTCTCGGGGAAAGTGTCTATGTACTAATTTCGCTTTCCCGAATAGTGGGTTTGATGCCGACCCCATTTTAGCGTGTACTAGGTGTCTGTCAACGCGTACATTATATTTCGTCTTGAAGAAGACGTCTGCGTGCCGAATTCTCCTATCGTCGACGCTACTTTGACGCCGACCTGACTACAGTGTTTACTAGGTGTCAGATAACCGATTGAGTCGACTTCTCCTCGTGGAAGACGTCGGGATTTCGTTTTCCTTAACGCGTACTCGGGCTCTGATATATTATATAGGATCAGTGGGGACCGTGGTCAATCGGGAACGTGGTCGATATCAACGTGGTCAATCGGGACCGTGGTCAATCGGGATCGTGGTCAATCGGGACCGTGGTCAATCACAACGTGGTCAATATCAACGTGGTCAATCGCAACGTGGTCAATTTCAACGTGGTCAATCGGGACCCTGGTCAATCGGAACGGTGGTCAATCGGGACCGTAGTCAATCGAGACCGTGGTCAATCGGGACCGTGATCAATTGGGACGGTGGTCAATCGGGACCGTGATCAATCGGGACGGTGGTCAATCGGGACCGTGGTCAATCGGAAAAGTGGTCAATCACAACGTGGTCAATATCAACATGGTCAATCGCAACGTGGTCAATTTCAACGTGGTCAATCGGGACTGTGGTCAATCGGAACGGTGGTCAATCGGGACCGTGGTCAATCGGGACGGTGGTCAATCGGGACCGTGGTCAATCGAGATCGTGGTCAATCGGGACCGTGGCCAATTGGGACGGTGGTCAATCGGGACCGTGGTCAATCGGGACGGTGGTCAATAGGGACCGTGGTCAATCGAGACCGTGGTCAATCGGGACGGTGGTCAATCGGGACCGTGGTCAATCGGGACCGTGGTCAATCACAACATGGTCAATATCAACGTGGTCAATCGCAACGTGGTCAATTTCAACGTGGTCAATCGGGACCGTGGTCAATTTTAACGTGGTCAAACGGGTGCCACTCGATTTGCAAACATCCGTAAACAAAAAAAAATTTTTTAAAGGTAAAAAAGTAACATAATGTATTTTGATACACAGAATGAATCACTGAAGATGTTACTAATATTTCTGAAATTGAACGAGAAATTCTTATTTTCCAGCAACTGTTTGGTAAAGATCCGGAAAGATTCATAATCCGTTGTTTAAAAGAAAAGAATAAGAGTTTGAAGGCAAATAGTAAAAGAGTTATATTGAACTAGAGCACTTGTATCGCATTGCCTAAAGAAGAGTTAGAAGGCCCCTTAATCTCCCTTATCCGAAGACTGACTTCAAAAACTTCCCCTTCTAGGATCAATACTTTCTGAGATAATTCGCAGAGATAATTGGCACACGAAATAAAACTCATAATAAAATCTGTATATGTATATGTATATATATTTTTTCATATAAATAAAACTACTTGTTTATGATAATTAGTGTAGTGCATATTTCTTGAAAATAAATACATATTGCCTGAAATGAAAACAAAATATGAATAACAACTTTAAATAAATGTTAGAATTAATATTACGGTAATCTTAATATAATATTGTAGTAATAAAGTTGATAGTACGTTTAAATTTTTATCTCAAAAACATTACAGGAATGATAGAAAAACCTCAGCGCAATGTTATTTGCAACGTTATGGCCCTCCCATTTCAACATTACTGAAATTTCGGAATCGTGGTCAAAGTATGTTCATAATGATGTTCTATACAACATTAAGAACTACATATTTAACAACATTACAAGTTCTAGAATGTCGTTGCAATAACATTGTAATAATGATTTTTTGGTTACTGGGATATATATATATATATATATATATATATATATAACCTTTTTTATTTTCTGTCTTTAATATTTATTTTTAATTATTTAATTTTTTTATTTAATTTAAGGTAAACATCCCTATAGCGGACCATTTAAGACGCCTGGAAAATTGAATTTTTATATATATTAACAAATCTTATTTATAAGCGGATACGACGAAACGAAAACTTGGATTCTCTAGTTTCTGGAAACCATCCAATAATTAGTTCCATCGGTAATAGTTGAGATGATTTTTTCGGAAAATGCTAGAAAAGGAAATGTCCCAGTACCCGGCCATCAGTTTTTGGTTATGTCCCGATACCCGGCCACTCGCGATGTCCCTATTACCAACCAGTCGCAGATGAAAGCAGAGACAACTTTTGCATAATGCTCGATTAACCTAAATTCGCGATTCGAGAGGTTACGTTCAAGACTTTTCCAATGTAAACAATCTATTGACTACATAATAGCAATAACGAACTCGTTCGACGAAGCCAAAGTAAAATGTTAGATATCATACTGTTACGTCCAACCCCGAGATTAGGATAAGAAAAGCTGGGAAGCAAAGGAAAGGCTAACCAGAGGGGTCGGGGTAAGGAAGGACGCAACTAGACGCTTAAGAATACTGCTCGCAGGTACACGCTCTCAGCCGCGTGGCGCGAGCCGAACGCACTTTCGATGGCTCAGGAAGGATCAACGTCCATGGAGACGGTAGGACGCCTTCCGTGAGCGGTGCGATCGTCGGTCCTCTTTTAAGTCAGGGTGTGTTTATGCGCACGTTTCTTGCAATATCCAATCACAGAACGTGACAGAAGTCCGCCATGTTTTTTTAATTTTGGTAGGAGATTCAAATTGTGTAATTATTGAGAATATGTTTAAATGTCGTTATGAAAATAAAAAATGTAATTGTCACTTGAATCGCCATTGAATCTAATTATTTTTTAAAATTACAATAGAAAATTAAGAAATATAGAAAGAAGAAATGAATTACACGGCATGTTAATGGTGAAATAATTTCGATTCATACTGTTTGTTACATCTTGCACTAAAAGTTTGAAAAATGGTGTCACAAAATTGTTGCATATTTAGAAATGGATTATTTATCGCTTTTCGCTAATTTTGTCACTTCTTATTATCTGAAAAGTAGATTGTAAAATTAATTAATATAAAATGACATACCATTACAGTTTGTGAAAATATTATTTATTAAATATTATTGTTTTAATTAATTGTAATGTAAATCAGATCATATTACAATGAAACGAATAAAATTTAGAACATAAAATGAAAGTAACGAAACGAATGACAAGGACATATTACAAGAACATGAATTAAATTGTAATATAAATGCTATCATATTACAATGAAACAGATAACATTTCGAGCTTAAAACGAAAGTAACGAAACGATTAAAAAAGTAAAAATTTAACGCATATATAAAACGTTTACCCGTAAGTATCGAGAAACGGCAATCTGTAACATCACATATCACAGTTATAACGACTATTTTGCAACGCAAATAAATTTAAAATTTATAAACTTTTTTGTTTGTGAATATCGACAGTTTCTTATTTGTTTTTAATTTAGAGCTTTCTGCGGAAGTATTTTTGTTCAGTATCCTCATTCTTATGTATGTTCGCGTCCGTTCTAAACAAGACACAACTTCACTAGGAATATCTTTTTCCATCATTCGTTTTAATACTTTCTCAGTAACAGTTTTAAAAATCCAAGGGCCTTTCTGCAATGTTCCTGCTCCGTGAAATTTTTTAAATTCCACATTCATTACGTTGGCAACGTTCAGTAAAGAAGCTGAAGGAGTAATAAGTCGTCCTCTAGATATGTAGCTAATCCAATCATCCTCGGTGTTCGTGGACATTGCAGTACACGTCCCCAAAGATGGATATTTATTTCTAAATTTGAATGCTACGTATCCAGCAACGTATTTCAGTCCTTCATCTTCACAAATTGTACCATCGTTGAATTCCTCGAATTGTTGAAGTAAATCTAATTCTTCTGAGATTTGAGTGTAATTGATATCTATAACAGATTAAGGACAATGCCAAAAAGAAAGGACAAAATAAAGATTTTAGCAACATGTAATACGTGTGAACCTGTTAACCACTCTTTTATTATGACACTTTTATATCTTTTATAATATAAAATTTTCATTTACTATATTGCAGTGAAAAACCTACATTAAGATACCTTGAGTCATTGGTTAAGAGATTTCAGAAGTGGTAACGTAATTTCTCACCTCCATAGGGAAAAATTATTACAATTTCCAACAAGCTATTGACACGTAATCTCACCCAATGTACAATGTTACTGTTTAAAAGCAATGATCACTAATTACGATTAGATATAAACTGTTGTAAAATGTTATAATTTTTCAATTGGAATGTTCGACATTACGTTATCTACTTTCATAAGACATAGACACGTAATAGGTAGAAATAGGTAGATAAGGTAGACGGAGAAAACTGAGCGAGGCTCGCGGTTTTTTGCCATAAATATAAAAAGAATGAAAAGTAATGGAAGAGATTCAAGTGCTGAGAACCTGGCATAGGAAAAAATATGTAAGTATCCTTTCAAAAATGTCTGTTATCATGAATGGTAAGAATGACTTATTTAGTTATAAGCTCTCTGAATAATAAAAATAATTTCATATGAAGTTAATTCATTCAGCATAGAGCCATACTTTTGGCGAAAAATTTTATGTCTCAGAGCGCTATCTACTTTTGACACGAACTGTATGTAACATAAAATATGAAGTTTTTCGTTAATTAAAAAAATTATATGTTATAAACAAAATCATACGGAAATTACTGAGCAATCGATATATTCCTGCTATTCCGTGTTGTTATTGACTATACTATTTAATTTGTCATGAATACGTTTTATTTGAAAGAAAAATTATCTACTCTATACTATATATATATTACCAGATATAAATATTAAAATATTTTTATCCTCCAAAAATGTTCTCAGCGTTTAAGGGGCAGTCGAAGTAAGCTCCAATTGTATTTTTTGTTTTACAACTGCACTTCTGAACGAAAATCGATGTCATATCTTATACAGATAATGTGATAGCTATTTCAAATATTACTCTCGTAATTTTTTATATATTTATATAATTTTTTAATCATATAAAAATAAAAAGACTTCAACTGACCCTTAATCCCGCTAAACATGTAACCTTCTTGTAACGTCACATTTCGACTGTAATTCAGCAAATCTAAAACGTTTTATATGTATAGGCAATAAAAGATTTCGTAAACGTCTCAAGTTAACGTTTTATTTGTGTCAGTCTGTAGAACGTATCAGAAACGTTGCTTTTCCGCATTTAATTTGACAATTCGGAACGTCACAAATGAAATGTTTTGTGACGTTCAAATAACTTTTGTATGAAACGTTTCCTTTGCGACTTTATAAACGTTACCTCAACGCTAACATTTGCGATGTTTCTAAAATATTCATTTCGCTACGTACTTTAAACGGTTCAATCAAAACGTAACTTTGAAAAACATTTTACTACTCTGCATTAACGTTGTAAATGCGACATTATTAGAAAATGTATAACTATATATATTATAGAGGACGCTACGAGAAGAAGTAGTGCGTAGTTCGCGGCGAGTCATCGTTCCGTGCGGGCGTGTGCCACGTGTTTAAGATTTCGACGCGCGGTTTCTATAACCGATTTCTATGTCGCCGCATCGCGGCTACTACGCTTGTTATTTGTCGCTTGAGTTACGGACAGGCGCCGTGATGCTAGGCGCAGGAAGAAGTGCACTGATTGGTAGGTTAGCGAGAAGGTCGCTAGCTACCGATACCGACAACGACCGTTTCGTGGCTTCGCGTTTCCTCCGGCCTCCACGTGCGACAGATAGGTATAATTAGTAAGTGCGGGTTCGAGCTAAAGAAAATCGGCACCGCGTGTTTTGCGGCTGTTCGCATTTATAAGATAGATAGCGAAAATTATTAGTGTGATGTGTAACGTACACGACATTATAGTATTATATACATAGACATTATAGTATAGTATTATAGAATAAATGTGCAATGACATTAAACCCATTTACCATCACAATACTGTATTTATTAAAATAAATTAAAATAATTTATTAAAATAAATTAATTAATAAACGAATAATTATTATGTTTTTCATTGATCGTATTTACGTATGTTGTATATCATATTATATATGCAGGAGTGATGGATTAGGCTGTAAGACGTCAGTAAGCTGTAAGAGCATAAAGCTGGTTTTCCAGTGTAATAGTTAGATTAAGGTCATAAGAAAAATGGTTGAGCAGACCATACAAAATGAGGTTCAACAATTCTGTTGACGGCCTAACTCTACGCCCTATTACACTGGAAAAACCAGTTTTATTCTGACGTCTTACAACCTAATCCACTATTCCTGCTAGTAGACCCCGCATTATACATTCGTTACAAAAACGTTACAAATGCAACGTTGCAAATTAACCGTGAAACGGAAAATTTATGTTCCTGGTTGTATAAACGTTGTTTTTGGAACGAAAGTTGTAACGTTTCCCTAACGTTTGATGCAAGTTTCACAAACGTCGCAAAAACGTTGTAAATGCGATGTTGCACATATAAAGTTTTGCAAACGCCTAAACACGTTGTAAGTGCAACGTCGCATATGTAAGGTAATTGAATCAGGACATTTCTGGTTCCTTTTATGTTATTAAAACGTTTATGCAACCAAACGTAAAATGTCGCATGGCTATATTGCGACGTTACAAAAACATTTCTGTAACAAAATATTGTTTAGCGGGAAGTCTTGTAATTTATTTGGAATGAGGATGTTACCACATCGTGGATCACTCTTATATTCATCACTTTCTTCGTCACAGTCTTCACGCGCAACATTGCTGAAACTACTCTCATTATCACTTGGTTGCTTCGTATGAGTATCTGTTGTTGTGAAATCTTCGTCAATCCCACTAGTTAGGCACACTTCAGAGATGGAGTCGTCGACAGCACTTGTGTTACTCCCCACTGTAAAAAAATCTGCGGAATGCTTTCCTAGTATATACCTTCTCAATCGATAACGAATATCCAAGGCTGTTGGCTTATCGTTTGTAGCTCCCATTGCTCGCAAGTAGGAAAACAGATTTTCAAGCACGTCTTGATTCAAACGATTTGTCATAATATAAGACATGTCAGTGTTGAACCTTTCTTTTAAGTCATTGAAAAGATTTACCAGCGAAGAATTACTAATGATAATTCCCTTTTGAAATGGAACCAACGTCTTCCATTTGCCGACTCTCATTTCTTCAATTGTTGACGTCGTTTTTCGAAGAACTTCATTTTGTCGAGAAAGATCTACGCCATAACCGTGTATTCCAGGATGAACTCCGTATTTTCCAACGCTGTTGAAGACATCGAACCAGTCATTCACCATTCTTACGAACGCAGCGGTTTTTTCCCATTCAAGACAAGCATCCATGATTCCACGCGAACCACACCATTCGATCGCAGCCGCATTTGTGGCTGAAAATAGCTGAGTAGCAAGCTTGACGTTTTGGCGTTGTGGTCCGGTTACGTTTAGATGAGTTTCAGATAATTTAAACGCAATTTTTAACTTGCCACTGTTGATTTGCAAGAGCCTCGACAGAGCGGCAGAAGTTACGTGATGTCCGTCTATGTGAAACCTGGAGTCTAGGAAATGATTACGTACCAACTTTACGAGGTGTGGAACATCAACGAATACATAGATCTTGACAGAAGCTTCACAAGGATGCATGAAATATGTCTTGTGATGTTCATCGTGTCCAACATTCAACGATTTCCATAACTTTTGATTGGCATTACCCAGGTCGCTCGTCATAACAAAAACAGTGTAACCACTTGCATGTAATTGGGTTATGACGTCTATTAATAAATCTTTCGTTACATCCTGGTCAAACCCGTAATAAACGGGCTGTTTCCACTTTTTAAATATTCCGCGTGCAATAAGCACTTGACACCTTTTGTGAGGACCAACGACTCGTTCAGTTTTTCTTTCGATTTGCATTTGATTTGTTAAATAAATCTCATCAAAACAAATTACTGTTGCTCTCTCCATTGGCGTCATGCTGCTACTTTTCGCTTTTATTATGGACAAAACGTCAGTCAGAATGCCTTCGTTGATGTTAAAATCAGTAATCCACTTGCGAAGAGTGGACGGTGCAGGCAAGGGAATCTGTTTCAACTTCCTAATATATCTATATGCTTTTGGACTGACGCTCTTGAATGATATTGCTGCGGCAATATCTTCTTGAGACCAGCGGGTCTTCTGCTGTTTCGGGTTCATGTACATTCTTATTTGAACCGGCGTAAAGAAAGGACTAAGCATGTTTTTAACTTTTTTTGCAACGTTTTGCTGCAGTTGTTTTTTTTTTGTCGCTTATTAATTGTTGCCAATCGACGTTTTAGTAACTTCGTCTCAGAAACTGAAGCAGCAAGTGCTTTTTTAAGTCTTCTGTTTTCTTCTTTCAACAGAAGCATCGCATCGCTTTCCTGTGTCACGCCTATAAAAGCAGAAAAACAAAAAAGATACATAACGTAATTTTTGTAACAATCGGTTATACATAAGTAACTTATATTAACATAAATATGAAAAGTGTATATAAAATTTCATAAAAAAGTAACACAAATTAAAAAGTAAAGGTTATGCAAAAATTACAAATTTAGTAACTTGAAAAGTATAATATATGAAAAAAGCAAACTTACATTGACCTTCCTTTTTACTCTTCCTTGTTGACCTAGACGTGCTTGGAGTTACTGTGTTGGACAAAACAGAGTTACATGCTGCACTCTCTGCCTGCATAGAAGTGCAATCAATTCGTCCATTCTTTGTACAAGTCGATGTTCTTACTGTCATAGAATGTGATAAAGCCAAATTTTTATCGTTGCTTGCGACAGCAACTAGCTGTACGAAATTCGACTCGCAAGGCTGATCCCGATTTGTGCCATGATCAGTGCCTGTCACATTTCTCTGTGTATCATCTGTTCCTACAAATCGTATCATTCATATTACAATTCAATACTTATGTTATAAATGATTTTTAATTCACAAATGTGTACTTAGAATTTAGGTTACATTTAGTAACATGTAAAGTTACGAATATTTCAGAAATTGTATTGGACTCACAAATGAATTGTGGAAAATATTGATTTGGAATACAAACACGTTTGTAGCAAGGATTATGGATAATATGTAAGGACCTGAAATATTGTCAATACTTAAGCGGGGAGCACACACTTCTGCACAACGCATAATGCGTAAGCATAAGAAAATTGATTGGTCCATACACGTGTGCATAAGGAAATAGACCAATCAGTTTTCTTATGCTTACGCATTATGCGTTGTGCAGAAGTGAGTGCTCCCCGCTTTACTCGATATTTTACTCAATTCTGTGTTGATACTATGATCTACTATTGATGCCATTGGAACCGCATCAGGAAGTAGTTTTTTTGAGACTCTTCCCGAGTCTCCTACTAAATTTTTAAGCCATGTCTTATCTTCGAATTGACCAGGTAGAAAATGTTCTGAACAAACTCGAGCTGCAAAAAACGTTACATAATTTTTATATATTTTACATATGCAAATTAATAAATATCTTATACATTTTTACAAAGCATGTAGCACGTTTTTATTCATATTAATTACACAAGTATTTTTTAAATTCATAAACAAAATTCATACAATAATATTGTACACTTACCAGAAGTAGGGTTAATGTTCTCTTTGCAGAAAACTTTCCACTTTTCTATCATTTCCGTCTTCCTCGGAAATCCCAAGAAAGTAATGTTTCGGTTTTTTGCGTTTCGCGTGTTGTTTTTACAATTTTTTATTGAACACGACGGCATTATTTACGAATTTTGCACTTTTGACTGTGTACTAACTCACGAAAACACACCGACACAAGAATCTGTTAGTATGAGTTCAAAATGGACGATTTTTGTCACGATGCGCAGAACAGACGAACCCAGCAAACACAGTAATCACCGAGTGCGTAATTTGATAGCAAATTGTCGCCAAGATGGCAACAAATTCGGAATTTGTTGCTATCTTGGCGACAATTTGCTATCAAATTACGCACTCGGTGATTACTGTGTTTGCTGGGAAAATGTGTCCGCAATACGAGCACACCTTATTACTTCCACCATGGATCGGACCTCGTGCGACTTCGAGAGATGGGACGAGTAATGGAGAGGTCTTAAGGGTCGGCAGGAGACCCAGGCAAACTCCGAATTGATATTGGAGACCTCGCGTGGCGACAACGCGAAACTCCGGTTTCAGTGTTACCAACGTTGAAAAACTAATTTCAGGTTCCATGTAGTGGTGTATGTCCGTACACGTACACACACCACTGAATTGCTTACGCGGACGCATGGTAGAGAGACATATGCTGACCCCATAGACGCGGCAACGCTGCACGGCGTGCGGCGTTGCCGCGTCTATGGATTCTTAGCAATACGGCCTCGGGCCTGAAAATGCTTTCTGGCCGTCCGTAGCAGAAGGCAGTAACGTACCAAGCTAACAAGCACCCGCTTTTTATAAATTACATATATTCTTATGCACACATGTGCGTACATATATCTAATATGTATCTAATTATTATGTGTATGTTTATAATTGTTTGATAACAAATAATAACAGTAACATACTTGAGAATGTGAATTAGTATACATATAGTATGTATAATGTTGACGCGGGTACTTATTAGACTTGACAATTTACTACATCTCTTGCACCTCTATAATTTTTTTTCTTTTAATGTAAATGAATGATGTAAAGCTCTTTCAAAGGATCTATCCATTCTTGATGGGGTAAAATAATAACTTTTATAACAAATACAATAAATATTAAATTTATAGTATTGATTTATAGAACTAAAGCCGTAGCGGGATAAGAGAGGTCAATGTGCCCCCACACGGATCAAGTTCATCTTTTTTTACTTTGATTGCTATCAGTGTCTCTTATAATTTAGTCAAATATTAGCCTTTAACATTGAACTGTTTTGCTGTAAAAAATAAAAATAAAAATTTCGAAAATAATTCATATCTTTTGATCGGCTCAACCGATTTTGATGAAATTTTAATATGTTGTAGATATCATTGAGACACATTTGTGGAAAATTCGGAAAAGGTTTCTGATGACAGAAACATTGATAAAAAAATAAATTAATGTTCTTGATTTTTTTCAGTCCCGATATCTTTCTTGTACAATTACGAAAAAATTTTTCTATATAGAATTCTATATAGAATTCTATCCCACACAGCACATGATATCATTCGTATATACTGAATTGATACTCAATGTACTACAGATATACAAGATATACTGATAATATGTTTATAATGTATTTTGCGGTATATATTTTACTGATATTTTAAGAATATCGAAATTTATCAGTAATATTCGGTCTATTTATCGAATATTTTCAGGATATGCTAAATTTATCAGAATAGTAGGGGAGACCGGGGCTATTTGTCTACGGGGGCTATGTGTCCACAGTACTGCTATCTCAAGTTTAAGAGACAGATGTCTCTACACTGAGAAAAAGGTTTCTTTGGACCAAATAAAACTCGTTAACAGATAATAAATGGCATGGTTGGATACGGCGAATCGAATATTTTGTTGAATCAATGGAATCGTTGGTTTGTGATAATAGTGAATATTCTGTTGCCCCAAATTAATGTACTTTAATAGTTAATGAATCTGATTTTGGCACGAACGAATATCTTTTGCATCAATTGAATATTTCTTAATAGTTAAGGAATATAATTTTGGCACAAAAGTATATTTTGTTACATTAACGGAAGATTTATTATTAGGTAAGGAATTCGAATTTAGCACAAAATAATATCAATTAAATATTTTTTAATAGTAAATAATTTTATTTTGCTGAAAATCCGCGTCGACGTTTGTAATTATATATATATATATATATATATATATATATATATATATATACATTTGGTTATGTCAGAGGCCCTGCTAGTAAGCATTCTCTGACTGGCGAACTAGAGAACGCTGGAGAAGCCCCGCTGGGCTGCTCTTTATATAGCAGTCGATGTCGAACTTTTCTTACGAGAGATTTAGCCGGCGATGAGCCGCGTAGCGGGCGCGCGCCGAACTTTCTCGCCGCGCGAGCCCGCGCTGTTGGTTGTGCTAGCAAGATTTCTTATCTATTAAGAAATATAGAGTTGGCTCAACAAATCGCATTCGTTTCACTCAAAAGAACGAACTTTATTTGATCCAACATCTACACACATTTGTATGAAATAAATCATGTCAACTATATCGCCGAGTTGACACAAATATGAATGATAAAGTAAATTAGCATACCAACAAAACATTCATTTATATTAATATAATTCGTTTGCTTGAAATAAATATTTTAGAAAAGTGTCAACCAAATATATTTAATTGGCATAAAGAAACCTTTTTCTCAGTGTAGACATATCCAATAAAATTATATTTAGAGCGATTTAAAAGAATAAAAATTGGTCTTTTCGTAAAAACAAAACGAGAATCTTTTCGTAAAAACAGCGTTAGACTTTAGAATAAATGTTCGCGCTCTCACTCGCTACTGTAAAAAAGTGACCTACGAGCAACTACTTGATCCTGCGATTCAAGAATCGTCACCAAATTTTATTTTAAAGATACACGTCAAGTTGAATATATGAGTTGTCTTAAATTATTGAGTATTTTCTATTTCAAAGGCTGCCGAGGATAAGGTAAAGGCCCCCAAATAAAAAAAAGATTAAGAATTTAGGGGACAAAGAAACTCATCACATTGATTTGCAACGGACTCAAAATCAGTTTGATGCCACTGTATATATAAAGAAAAGTCAGCTCTACGCAGGAAACTTGTCAAAAAATCTACACAAAGTGCCTACTACTTCTCTGACTCCAACAACTAGGCGGTTTTTTCAATTTATATATTATAATAAATAATATTATAACTAAGTATAAAAATTAATATATAATGTGTTTTTTATTATGTACACTGAGAAAAAGGTTTCTTTATGCCAATTAAATATATTTGGTTGACACTTTTCTAAAATATTTATTTCAAGCAAACGAATTATATTTAATATAATGAATGTTTGTTGGTATTGCTAATTTACTTATCATTCATATTTGTGTCAACTCGGCGATATAGTTGACATAATTTATTTCATACAAATGTGTGTAGATGTTGGATCAAATAAAGTTCGTTCTTTTGAGTGAAACGAATGCGATTTGTTGAGCCAACTCTATATTTCTTAATAGATAAGAAATCTTGCTAGCACAACCAAACAGCGCGGGCTCGCGCGGCGAGAAAGTTCGGCGCGCGCCCGCTACGCGGCTCATCGCCGGCTAATTCTCTCGTAAGAAAAGTTCGACATCGACTGCTATATAAAGGGCAGCCCAGCGGGCTTCTCCAGCGTTCTCTAGTTCGCCAGTCAGAGCGTGCTCACTAGCAGGGCCTGATATAAGCCTTTTTGTTTACGAAGTGTGCTCCTCATCCGGGGCCTTCGTTTATACCTGCTTTGCAGGACATTAAATTTTCTTCGGTAAGATTCGACAGAGCAAAATTCAAAAATTTGTTTGCATTAACGCAACAATACTAGGAGATATTCTCTAATAGATACTGGCAATGTGATCAAAATATTTTTTTAATATACTCACAATATACTAAGAAATATTCTCAGTATATACTGAGTAGGATTCTAGGGCAGACATTAGAACATCCTCAGTACATTCTCAAAATATCATAGACGTATTTCGAATATCAACAGGATATACACAATCTACAGTTGCGATATACGGAGTACATTCTCAGGATCTACCTGTGCTGTGTGGGATATAGAATTTTGGCATAGTATTCTACAATAAGTATTTTTTTCGAACCAGTAAAATGGGTGAAAGTACTTATCTTTTTTTTTTCAAAATTATCACAGCTTTTTGGTACTATCGCCATATTTTTGTTTACAATCTTGGAATGGAATCCTACAACAAGTAATTTTCCGGAATCGATTAAATAAATAGGTGCAGGTACTAAAAAATAATAAAATAAAGTAATTGAATAATTATAAAAGAATAAACTATAATCGTATTAAATCAAATATTTTTAAATGAAGTACACATACACATACACGTATACATACACTCAAAATAATGAAGTACACATATACATTCATTCACATAATCACTCTCATACTATTATTTACAGTTATATTCATATGGATGAACTAATCTTCATCACTATCTTCATTGATAATAGGCGTGATGCCGTCTGTTTTAAATATATTAAATATTAAATATATAATATATTAAATAAAATAAATAAAGTAAAATACAAAAATTAAAATAAAAATAAAAAATTAAATTAAATTAAAAAATATTAAATATATAAATACTAAATACATTTAAATATATTTAAAACAGCCGGCATCACGCCTATCTATATATATAAGTACCGTCCGTCTGTCTGTCTGTCTGTCTGTCTGTCTGTATGTACGCGAACTACTTCCACATTTATGGACCGATTCTCTCGAAATTGGTCTCAAAATGTTGCAAATTTTTCGGGGATGAAAATGTCGCGGCTTTTTTTTGTTTTACGCCCCCCCCCCCAAACCGATTTTTTTAATTTTTCTAATTTTTTGAGAAATAATCGACTGAATTCGAGAAATAATCGACCAAATTTCAAAGAATTGTACATGAAACAGGGGTAGAATTTCCCGGGGAGTGCTATAAAGTGTATAGTTTTTGTTATTGATTTCTGGAAACCGATTTTTTAATTTTTTAATTTTTCGGGAAATAATCGACCGAACCTCAAAGAATTTTTAGGAAAAAATTGAGTGAAACTCAAAGAATTATATATGAAACAGGGGTAGAATTTTCCGGGGAGTACTATAAAGTGTATAATTTTTCGTTACCGATCTTTTGGGAAACCGGTATCAGAAATTTTTCTAATTTTTTCGGGAAATAATTGACCGAATCTCAAAGAATTGTATATGAAGTAAAGGTAGAAAAAACTAAAGAATATAATAGAATTAGAAAAATTGCTAAAAATAAAAAGGTTTCCGATTTTTGTTTAAAAAAAATGTACGTGATTGCTCTAATTTCCACAAATTTTGAAATATCAAGCTGAATTTTTTAAATAATTTTTATTTTTATTTTTACTTTTTCGTTAACGATTTTTTGGAAACCGGTTTCAAAAAATCGGTTATGAAAAATTATACACATCATGACATGTTCGTCTGTATGTCTGTCTGTGTGACCGCAAACTACTCATTCATTAATGGACCGATTTTCTTCGAAAAAAACGGTAACGAAAAAATGATGTGCATAATTTTTCATAACCAATTTTTATGAAACCGGTTTCCAAAAAATCGGTAACAAAAAAGTAAAAATAAAAATTATTAAGAAAATTCAGCTTGATATCTCAAAATTTTTTAAATAATTTTTATTTTTATTTTTATTTTTACTTTTTCATAACCGATTTTTTGAAACCGGTTTCCAAAAAATCAGTAACGAAAAATTATACACATCATTTTTTTCGCCAAATGGTTTATTTCCGAGCGGGAAATGAAGAGCAAGCTGCTCAAAGAGAGCTCACTCGAGATACTACGTTGACTGCATGGTTTAAATTAAATCAATCTGATGAAAATGCGGTGCATTTTCTTTACACAGATATTCCTTATCATTATATCTATGGTAAAAAAGAAACTAAGTGGAAGTCACGTAAAAAGGTGGTGATAAAATAATTTCAAGACTTTATACAGTAAGTATAAAAGATATTGAGAGATTTTATCTCCGTCTTCTTCTACTCCATGTAGTTGGAGCTAAATGTTTTGAAGATTTGAGAACTATAAATGGAGTTCTTTATAAAACGTTTAAGGATGCAGCAATTGCAAAAAATTTGGTAGAAGCTGATGATCTTTGGGAAAAAACGCTGGTAGAAGCAACAGATTCCAAAATGCCCGTACAACTTCGAGAGCTATTTGCCTACATTTGCATCTATGGAACTCCAACAGATGTACTAACTCTTTAGAATAAATATAAAGATCACATGATTGAGGACTTTGTACACAACAATGTTGTCAATCCTGAAAATATGGCTTTAAACCATATACAAGAAATTCTGAGAAATAATGGAAGTAGCTGTGAGAACTTCCAATTGCCAAATCCAATTCCAGTGAATATTTACGTCACAGAATATAATGTAGATGAAGAAAGAAGACGTGGTGACTATTTATTATCAACATTAAATGTTGAACAAAGATACGTGTACGATATAGTCATGCGAGCGATTGAGAATGAACCTCAGCGGTTATTTTATATTGACGGGTTTGCAGGAAGTGGAAAAACCTATCTATTTAACACATTTCTGAGTGTTATTCGAGGAAAAAACGAGATGGTTATTCCATGTGCTTCAACTGGCATTGCAGCCACACTTCTAAAAGGAGGAAAAACTTATCATTCCCTATTCAAACTTTCAATACCAATTGATGATGGAGCTAAATCTAATAAAAGAGGAAACTCTCAAGCTGCACGAAAACTGATCTCTGCCAAACTCATCATATGGGATGAGGTGAGCATGACGGTTGGGCATGCCTTAACAGCAGTTGATAAACTCTTCAAGGATCTAATGAAGAATCCTAGACCATTTGGAGGAAAAGTTATTTTATTTGCAGGAGATTTCAGACAAAATCTCCCAGTAGTACCTCATGCACATAAAGCAGCCATAATTGAGTCGACTGTCAAATACAATCCTATATGGAGAAATGTAATTCAGGTTAAATTACAGCAAAATATGAGAACTGCGGATGAAAAGGAATTTGCAAATTGGCTAATGTAACTAGGAGATGGTAAATTGTCAAATACGGATGGATTACATTTTGATACAATTGAAATCCCCCAGGATTTTATATCAAAAGAATCTATTATTACTGAAATTTTTGGTGAGAATCACCATGGAACAGATTAGAGAAAATCCAGATCGAGCGATTCTTTGTCTTGAAAATGAAGATACTTTCAAAATTAATGACGAAATCCTTCGTCTAATGGAAGGAGAAGAAAAGGAATATCTCTCAATTGACTCTATTATGAGTGATGATCCACAAGAGCAACAATTGAATTATCCGACTGAGTTTTTAAACTCTATGACACCTTCTGGAATGCCAGTTCATCGACTTAAAATAAAAGTCAGTGTTACAATTACCTTATTAAGAAATTTAAATACTAAGAAAGGACTTTGCAATGGCACAAAATTTATTGTTACTGATTTGAAACATAATCTTATTTATGCGGAGGTTCTGACTGGTCCTGCCCGAGGCCAGATTGTCTTCATCCCAAAAATCGATTTCATTACAAATGACTCGGAAGTTCCATTCAAGCTTAAACGGAGACAGTTTCCTATTCGAGTATCATTTGCTATGACAATAAATAAATCCCAAGGACAAACTTTACAAAAAGTTGGGATTTGTTTGCCACATCCTGTATTTGCTCATGGTCAACTCTATGTGGCATTTTCTAGAGCAACCAAAAAGGAAAATATCAAAATTAAGATAGATGAAACAAGCAATCAAGGACACCTCATTGAAGAAAATCCAAAATCTTATACAAAAAATATCGTATACAGAGAGGTTTTATAAATTAAAGAATTAAAAAAATGTATGAGAGCTAATAATATAGCGGGTAAGCGGTGTGTACTTTAGGAGTAAAAAAATTTTTATAAGTAAATAAGAAATGTATTATATGCCAAGTAAAATATTTATAACGTTTGTAATTTGTATTTAAATCAGTGCTTAAAGCAACCAAAAGAGAAAATGTTAAAGTTAAGATAATGAAATATGAACTTCAACTCGACATAATTGAAAAAATTCTCTTATATGATGGTTGCGACTATATATATCTATATATATACAGATAGATCTATATTTATATATAGATCTATATATAGTTTCCTAGCTTTTCGGCCCACGCGCTAGCTTTGAGGCCCGCGCGAAGCGCGGGCCGAAAAGCTAGTATATATATACATAGATATTTTTATATTTTTTGAATTATATCAATATATATCTATATATATACAGATAGCTCTATATTTATATATAGACTATGGGGAGCTCCTACTGTCGTATCGGTATTCTACCTTAATCTACTTAGTCAGCTACTGCTTAACCTATGGTGCGTGCGTAGGAGTCGGCCCAAGATTTTTGTGAATCGCAAGAAGGTAGAGAAGGAATGTGACACGAGCTTTATGTTTTAACATATGTACATATATTTACACTATTTACATGTGTTTCGTGTGCTAGTGTGAACAGCGATATTTCACCAGAGTACCTCTCCGGTACTTTGTTTGGGTCGAGGCGTCACACTGTGGTCTCCTAGGGCTTGTCTGTGTCCCTGTCGAACGTGGAGAGGAGGTTGCCGGCATCAGGTCCTGGGTAGAAGTGACGGCATCGCGTGTGCTCTTCCTGGCCCTCGCTCCTCTAGGCCTTTGCGTTCGCTGGCGTTTTGGCTGAGGAGGCGTCGCCTCGTGCGTCGGCGACGTGCTTGTCACGGTGGTGGTACTGGTGGAGAGCTCCGGTTTGCGTTTCCGGTTTACCACGACCTGCAGTGGCAACGGTTGTGTCCGCTGGCGTTTCGTGGGGTCGCCATGCCGGGACCGTTCCTTCACTAAGCGCCGCGTTTCTTCCTCGCTGAGGAAACCTTCCGGGCGTCCTGTGCCGGTGCCAGGCGACCGGGGACGGCGTCCTGGCTGGCGTCTCGCGCCTCCGTGGGGTGATCCTGCGCCGTGGTTAGGCTGCTTGGCGTCTTGCGCCTCCGTTGGGCGACCAAGCGCCGTTGATTGGCTGGCAGGCGACTCGCGCCGTGTACCGGCGTCTTGCGCCTCCGTTGAGCGACCAAGCGCCGTTGATTGGCTGGCAGGCGACTCGCGCCGTGTGCCGGCGTCTTGCGCCTCCGTTGGGCGACCAAGCGCCGTTGATTGGCTGGCAGGCGACTTGCGCCGTGTACCGGCGTCTTGCGCCTCCGTTGGGCGACCGAGCGCCGTGAGTTCGCCGGTGAGCTTTTGTGTGTACTCAGAGTACCTCACGCACTACTGCCGACGGGCAATTGCTTGCCCCAAAAAGAGATACGTGCTCTCCTATGTAGGCGTCTAGCGCCGAAAAGAAGATATCAGGCCCCGTAGGGGGTCCCCTGATATAGCGGTCGAGACGAAACTTTGAACTTGAGAAGATGCCCCGGCGATGCGACGCCTAGCAGCGTCGATGTGAACTGCCGGTAACGCAGATCTCGCGCGGGCGTATATCGTTGGTGGGGCGTATGCCGCCACATAGACTATATATAGTTTCCTAGCTTTTCGGCCCCCGCGAAGCGCGGGCCGAAAAGCTAGTTTCATATATAATTCGTTAAGATTTGGTTGATTAGTTCTGGAGTTATAGAAATTTCGGTAAATTTGGCACATACACACATACACACATACACACATACACACATACATACATACATACAGACATTTTTTAAAACTGCAATTTTTCGACGTTTTAGAACATTCTGAACACATTCAGAAAAATCGAAAAAAAAAACAGCTCGATATCTCAATATATGCGGAAGCTAGAGCAACCACGGACATTTCTAAAAAAATTAAAAAAAATTTTTTTTAAAAGAACCTTTTTACCGATCATCGCCAAATTCAATACCAACCTTCCTTGAATGATACTCTATCGATTAAAAAGAAAACAGCCCGATATCTCAATATTTGCGGAAGTTATTGAAATTTCGGTAAATTTGGCACATACATACATACACATACATACATACATACACACTGTGACGTTGCGGCTCGCCGCGGCGTGACGGCGCCCCGCCGCCGTCACAAAGCACGGAATTTCGCGCCGCGGGACGACCCAGGGAGGCCAACGCGAAATCTCCAGAGGGCCATAAATATAATCGCGATAGCCATTCTGATTCTTTTGTTTTTTTTTGTAAAATACGCGGCGCCTCTACCGAGCCACAACGAGCTTCTGCAGGAAAGTCACCGCCACCGCCGAGTCGGGGAGGATTTCGGACACGAGGATGTACGGCAGGAGCGGGAGCCACGGGGACCGCGGGTGGCGCCAACGAGGCAGACAGGCACGGCGCATGCAGCAGCGGCAGGCGAGACGGCCGATAACAGGGCCCCAGGTACCGGGGTACACCTGACTGTAACCATCGGCCTCCACAGCATACCGGCTCGCGGGGTGGATGGCCACCGCCCCAAGGTCGAGCTGGAGGCGTACAAGGCACGACGAAACTTGTCGAATGCCGAAGACAACGGCGAATCATCTGCTGCGCCGCCGAGGAACCGTTGTGCGCCCTCGAAAAACCCGCTCGCGCCGACCCTGCGCTAGGGTCCTGCACAATTGCGAGCTCGCGGCCCGATTGGTCCGCGCGCCCCGAGAGGGGCGACCGCATCGGTCTCGTTATCGAGCGAATTTTCGGCGACACTCTCTGCTCGTCCTGCGGCGTACGCGAACCTCGCGCTATTAGAACGCTATTAACAGCGAAAATACTTGTCCGACCCTCCGGAACCGGCGATACTTTTGGTGGACGTGACGACGGCGAGGAGTCCGAGGAGGAGGATTTCTACCGGTGAGGTTGCCCGCAAGTAATACCGAAATGTAAGCCATGACGCCGCCCTCCGGTGCGCGCTCTCGCTCAGGAAATTGTGTGTAATACCGCGACCCGTACGGTTCCTTGAGACCGAGTATCGAAATTGCGATCGACAGCGAGAGCGAAGGCCATCGGGATGGTAGCGTGGCCGCGGAATCGCGACCGTGACCGAAACTTCTGGAGATCTCGACCGAAACGTAGCGGAGTTAGACCTCCCGTGCGATCACCGGGATAATTACGTTCCCGTATTACCGCGTTAGATTCGCGTTAGAAATTATGGTTTATGTCGTTCGCGTTAGGAATTATTTATATTGTTCGCGCTAGGAATTATCCGTGTCGTTCGCGCTATGAATCATTTGTGTCGTTCGCGTTAGAAATCAGTCGTGTCGTTCGCGTTAGAATGGCCCTCGTGCGATTAGCGTTAGGATATTATAATCGCGTCAGGTTATATTAGAGCTGCTCGCACTGGGACTCATTACCGCGCGCACCAGCCTATCTTTCGCGTCATTAGCGTGAAGATTAGTGATGTTACTCGCGTAGATTGTGCGGTATGCGTGCTGATCACGCAGTTATCGTTCGCGTTGTGCCGTCTGGGCGACTCGCGGGGCTCGCATCCGCCAGTCCTTTCGAGCTCCCTGAGTATTCGCGTCAGGATCGGAGGTGCGTTCAGACACTTGCGTTAGGTATTCGTTGCGTTACTTATTGCGTCCAGTTATTACTCGTGATAATTCCGCCCTTTCCCTCGAATAGTGGGATCATTTCGCGTTATGTCGAGCGCCTTGGCGCCTCATCGATGGCATTCCGATACTCGCGTGCGCGTGCTTGCGTGAGAGAGGTATTTGCGCGGAAACAGAGTTCGTGCCGATCGAATCCTCGCGTTGAGAGGTCGATCGTACTCTAAGTTTCGGTAAGAAATCGTTCGCGTGACCGACTAATTAGGTTAGACGCTGACTCTTGTTAAGATATTCTCGGCGTTCATGCGCTCGTGCGTTTAGAGATTAATTGCGTGGATGTTTTGATAGCGTTCCTTATTACTCGCGACAACCCGTGTTTTGCGTTAGTTATCGTATTCTTTATCTGGTCGACTGTATCTGCGCCTCCTTGTTGCGCTCGACCAAAAGTTATTTACGTGAGATTTCGATACTTGGCGACGGAATTCCCGCACGGTCGGGATACGGCGTTCACGCGCTCCGGGCGTGACTCCCTCTTATTTCACGATATTTCACGTCTCAATTCGCTTCTTAGCGACACTGATATTTTGCGTTACTCCGGTTATTTCAAAGGCGCTTGTTTCTGTGACCGCTATTTCGTTTCTATCGGCGAGCTGAGTTTTCGGTTGTATTATTTGTGGCTCGAGGAAAGCGCCTTCCGCGCGTTTATATTAACAACGGTAAGGCTCCGTAATTTCTAGCGTCCGCGTTGTTACCAATTCTGTTCATTAAATCCGGACGCCCGCGTCAGATATTATTTACTCGATCTGTTTGGCGATTGCACGAGGCCGAATGGGCCCTCATTCGGATTTCCTCGAGAGTTACTCTTTAATAAATGTTACTCCTTATTGTTAACGGATTGAGTTGCTAATTTACGTGTCACCCCGCCGATTATTGCGCTGCCCTTCATCACCCCGCCCCGCCACTAGGTCGAGCTAGCCATTCCCTCGCACCCCGCCTCCTTCCGTCTTGCGTTTTGTTTTGATTTTCGCGATCTCGCGGACGCGAATTTACGCGTCTGGCGCCCAACATAAAAATCGTTTCGTGGAGTGCCGGAGGTGCGAGAGAATTACCGGAGAGGCCTATCATCCCGCTCTCCTTTATCCTTTTGATCCGGCGCACGCCCCGGACCGCTCCGGGAGTGAAAAAGTCGTGACAACACATACATACACACATACATACACACATAAACACATACCGACATTTTTTAAAATAGCGATTTTTCGACGTTTTAGAAATTCTGAATTTTAGACATTCTGAACACATTGGCAAAAGCAACTAAAAAAATTTTTTTTACGAAAACAAAGCTTCCTCTATGAGGAAGCAAAAATAAATAATTATTTATTTTAAAACAATGTGCAAGTTTCTACTTGCACACTTTTTTTAATCCTAAAACATCATTTTTTGAAGTCTCAATTATTGAGACTTGAGATGTTCTAACTGTCCCCCTTAGAAAAAGAGAAAAATTAAAGAAAAAAATTGTTCAAAATAAGGGAGAGATAGAGAGCGAGAGAAAGAGAGAATAAGGTATTTATAAAATTTCGGAGAATTCGTACATACATAGAAACCTTATAAAACTGGATCTAATCAACCAAATCTTAAATAATTATATATGAAATAGGGGTAGAAAATACTGAAGAATATAATAGAATTAGAAAAGTTGCCAATAATTGATACTAAATTGTCAAAACCAAATAGCCCAATACTTCAAAATTTGCAAAAGTTATAGCAAACACGGACATTTCTAAAAAAATTCAAAAATTTTTTTAAAAAGAACCTTTTTACCGATCATCGCCAAATTCAATACCAACCTTCCTTAAATGATACTCTATCAATTAAAAAAAAATTCAGCCCGATATCTCAATATTTGCGAAAGTTAGAAAAACCACGGACATTTCTAAAAAAATTCAAAATTAAAAAAAAACCCCTTTATCGATCATCGCCAAATTCAATACCAACCTTCCTTGAATGATACTCTATCGATTAAAAAATACTTGCACACTTAAAAACTATGAGGAAGCAATGTGCAAGTTTCTACTTGCACACTTTTTTATTATCCTAAAACATCATTTTCTGAAGTCTCAATTATTGAGACGAGATGGTCTGACTGTCCCTATTAGAAAGAGACGAATAATGAGTAAACTAAGGTTTAAAGTTACCCTTTCACCGACCCTCGCAAAATTCAAAACAACTTTATTTTAATCATACTTTATATGAAATTACATGTACATCTTGTACACTTTTTAAGCAAAAATCGATAATCCCTTCACCGATCCTCAAAAAATTCAAAATTTTATAGAGAAAAAACTTTCTTACCGATTATTAGATATACTGATAATCAACCTAATCTTAAAGTATTATATATGAAATAGGGGTAGAAAAGACTGAAGAATATAATAAAATTAAAAATAGCCCAATAATTCAAAATTTGTAAAAGTTATAGCAACCACAGACATTTCTAAAAAAATTCAAAAAAATTTTTTTAAAAAGAATCCCTTTACCGATTATCGCCAAATTTAACACCAACCTTTCTTAAGTGATACTTTATCAATTAAAAAAAAAAGAAACGGGCACAGTAACAACTGTGCCGCAAGCAACAACGTAGAACTACGTCAACTGTCACTATTTCATGTTGAAGTATTCAGCGAAGGAAAGTAGACGTAGGGCTACGTCAACTGTCACTATTATTCAGCCAAAGACAGTTGACGTAGCCCTACGTCTACTTTCCTTCGCTGAATACTTCAACATGAAATAGTGACAGTTGACGTAGTTCTACGTTGTTGCTTGCGGCACACTTGTTACTGTGCCCGTTTCTTTTTGTTGTATCGACAAGAAATTTAGCTAAACTTTCTAACGCTACTGTATCGAAGAGATAAGAAATGGAGGGTTCCGACTTGTTTTATCATAAATGGGACTTCTTAAGCTTTAAAATGAGATGTCAATTATTACTCTACGATTATTAATTTCGAAGATCTAAACGTTCAAAGTGTGACATGTTTTCGTTGCATCTACAAGAAATTTAGCTAAACTTTCTAACGCTACTGTATCGAAGAGGTAAGAAATAAAGGGTTCCGACTTGTTTTGCCATAAATGGGACTTCTTAAGCTTTAAAATGAGATGTCAATTATTACTCTACGATTATTAGTTTCGAAAATCTAAACGTTCAAAGTGTGACATGTTTTCGTTGCATCTATAAGAAATTTAGCTAAACTTTATAACGCTACTGTATCGAAGAGGTAAGAAGTAGAAGGTTCCGACTAGTTTTATCATAATTGGGACTTCTTATGCTTTAAAATGAGATGTTGATCATTATTCTACAATTATTAGTTTCGAAGATATAAACGTTCAAAGTGTGACATGTTTTCGTTGCATTCGTTGCAGGCTGTGCCCCCCCTTATACCCTTACCCCCCCTTATACCCTCCTACACCCCCCTTATACCCCCCCCCAATACCCTCCCCCCCTAATTCCTCCCCTTATACTCCCTCCTTACTGTCGACAAAGACGTAGTTCTACGTCAAAATTCAGCCCGATATCTCAATATTTACGAAAGTTAGAGCAACCACAAACATTTCTAAAAAAATTGAAAATTTTTTTAAAAAAGAATTCCTTTACCGATCATCGACAAATTCAATACCAACCTTCCTTGAATGATACTCTATCGATTAAAAAAAAAAACAGCCCGATATCTCAATATTTGCGGAAGTTAGAGCAACCACGGATATTTCTAAGAAAATTAAAAATTTTTTTTAAAAAGAACCCCTTTACCGATCATCGCCAAATTCAATACCAACCTTCCTTAAATGATACTCTATCGATAAAAAAAACAGCCCGATATCTCAATATTTGCGGAAGTTAGAGCAACCACAACATCAAATGTGCACATACACACATACATATACGAACATTTTTTTTAGGCGATATTTCGACGTTTTACAACAATCTGAACATATTGGCAGAAAAAACTCAAAAACCAATCTCTTCGTTGGTTTCTTCTACCCCTATTTCATATATAATTTTTTAAAATTTGGTTGACTAAACCCAACTTAAACGCAATCGAAGGTTCATATACAAAATTTACGAAAACAAAGATTCCTTTATGAGGAAGCAATAAAAAATAAATCAATATTCAAAATTTATTAATTTACAAATTTTTTACTTTTCAGGACGGTTCATCATAATGGAGATGTATTCCAATTCTACCAATCGAGACGAGTTTAATGTTCCACTAATAGATCAAGAGACACGGTAGTGTCTCGCGTCAAGCCAGAGCGCAGCGAGACCGACCGTGACTCTTTTACGCGACGCGACGGGTTGCGAGTACTCGAGATGTTGAGATCTCATATAACGAGTGAACGGATCAAGTTCTAAGTAGGCTTGATCGATAGCTTGGGGTTCGAATTGGGGAGGGTATCTCCTATAATATTTTCCGCTACGTGCCCTACGAGCGGAGATATTGCGACGCAAAAGTCGAAAAGTGAAAAATTTTAAGATACTTGTAGTACTTCTAACGCCGACGTCTTTCAACCAATCAGAGGAATCAGAGAAATGTCACTTTCACTTTTTCGACACTGGCGCGCTACTATCGCCAGTTTCGAAATCGGTATGTTATTATTACGTGTGCGTACTGCGCTCAGTGCAGTTAGTGCAGTTAGCCAGTTCAGCGCGCTGTCAGTTAGTTAATAAATAATAACCTAGAAATAGTGACGATCGTGAACGTCGCCGTGTGATAGTGATAGTGTATAATATACGTGTGTGTGCTGCGTGCAGTGCAGACAGTGCTGTTGTGAGCGCACAACGTAGTTAAGAATTATTAATGGCACTTGGCAAAACCAAGTGCCTCCGATACGAAATCCAACCCTAGCGACGAAGACCGCTGACGCGAGGAACTGCACTAGTTTCGGGAATGACCAAATATGGTCATCCCGGACATCACCTGTCCGTTAGACTTGATCGAGGTATCAAAAACGCTGACAACTAAGTCAGCAATACCGAACGGATAAAGCTTCTCGACGAGCGGCGGGCAGTCGTCAGTTAACAATGAAACCGTAACGTGCGTCTAAAACATAAGGGAGTTCGCGAGTATCGGAATTAGAATAAAAAGGAACTGTTGTAACATATCAACGGGAAATATATTTGGCTCCATTTCTGTACACATTGTGACGACTTATTCTCCGACCCAGTATCCTCGAATCCTGTGCCGGAACACTCCCCGTTTACGGCACAACAATTGGTGGCAGCGGTGGGATACTGGCCACCGGAGAACATCCCCGTCACGTATGTTCCCACCACGAGTATTCGCCTGAAAGAAAAGAGCGAAATAGTGAAAATGGTGAAGTCAGCTCTGACGGAAGCACCCGGTAGCAGCCCGCTCAAGAGGAAGGAAGCACCCGGTAGCAGTCCGATCCAGAGGAAGGAAGCACCCGGTAGCGGCTATCAACGACACCGGAGAAGGCACCGACCTACCTCAACGGTGACTCACCGGCCCCGCAGCCGAGCCACGCAGCGACGGTCAACGACCAGCACAGTAACGAGCAACATGCGACTATTAATGTAAGTCGAAAAACAATTGTAACGCGTAAATTGGTAGGGCGTGATAAAGCGATAAATGTCAGAAGGCGAAATCACCCCATTCCGCCCCGTTCGAAACGCGTCGTTCCTCCACAGCGAACCCGCGCGGCGCGCGATTGAACTTAGCTCGCGAAGCCCCATACGTGTCGATAGACATATTAATCGCGAAGCATTAGACCGCGTGCGACAAAATCTAGACTCGCGATTTACAGACGATAACACGTCGGAACTGCACCCAAACGTCGTCGTAGAGCGAGAATTTTCGTTCGGTGAAATAGACGCAAGTTTAGCGCGCGAAAATAACGATTATAATAACACGATCGATAACGAAAACGACAGCGACGTACTACGACTAGACCCCACCATTAGTTCCGGTCTATCGGACAGTAACTCCGGGAGAGGAGAATTTTCGCTGACGTCTTACAATAGCAGCATATTCGATCCGGCCGAAGAGGATTGTACCCCCCGAGCCAACAGGATGAGCCAGCAACGAGCTGCCGCGGCCATTGCGCCGCGCGAGGATATATCACCCGCGCAGATTAACGCGGAAATGGAGCGGCTCAGGCCAGCGGCTAACAGGCGACCGTCCGAAGCCGACCAAAACCGAGCCTCTGAGCAGCCACGAGCGGACCAAGGAGCACTAGACTCCGTAATCAGCGACATGTTAAAAATGATGCGCGACATGCAAGAACGCATGAATCACGCCGCGGCCGTAGATTTCGACCGCTCTACCGAAGTCCTTCGCGCCATCCGCGACCTCCATGACCGCGTGAGCCGGTTAGAGTCCGCCACGTACGACCGTCCCGACGCACGAGAGCGCCGGGTACGCAGGGCCCACTGGACGTTACTTACGGGCGGACGACGAGTGACGTCAGAAATCAACTAGGGCACAACGTCGGGTTCCTTAGCCTAAAGGAAGCCCGTAATATGATTCCCGAAATAAATGGGGAATCTAGAGAGCGCGTTCGCGAATTCATAAGCGCAAGCAATTACGCGATGAAAAGTATACCGCCCGCGGACGAAGCTATGCTATTAGAAGCAATATTATGCACTAAATTTAAAGGCAAGGCAATGACCGATTTTGATACTCGCGATATCCGCGATTTTGAGCAATTAAAGCGTGAACTCGAAACCGAGTACTTAGGGAAGCGCGGCATGACGCACCTACAATTAGAGTTCAACTCATTAAGGCAGAAAGCGGGAGAGAGCGCGCAAGAATTCGGAAGACGCGTTGAAAAATTAGCCTGCGAGCTATATGAGGCCATGGAGGAAGGCCTGGGTCATACCCAGGAGCAGCAAAAAGAAATCCTGGACAGTATCAAAATGCAAGCGTTGCATAATTTCCAAATAGGGCTGCATGACGACATCAAGATGATAGTCCGAGCGCAGAGGTATCAGAGCTTACAGGAAGCAATAACTGGCGCCAGCGCGGAGGAAAAGGTACGAGACCCCTCTCCGCAGAACGGTCGGCCGACAAACAAGAATAAATCAGGAACCGAACAAGCGCGATATTCGCAAAACTCGGCGATACAGTGCCACAGATGTGGAGAGACAGGCCACTACGGACGAGACTGCCGTACGAGCCGATACGCAAGTAAATTCTCCTTACCGAAGGCTGCGAAGCCAGGAGGAATAAATAATCGAGTGCTCATACTGCAAAAAGGCAGGGCATACAAGAGAAGACTGCTGGTCACTTAACGGACGATCCGAAAAGGAACGGACTCGCCAATCTAAATATAATACACGTGAAAGGGAACCGATAAATGCGACAGAAAAGAGTCGAGGAAATAAGACACCGAAGCCGGATGATGAAACGTCATATAGCGACAGCAGCAGCAGCAGCAGCCGCAGCAGCGGTAGAGACCAACAAGAGAGACGGAGAAAGCATAAGACGCGACGCGCGCAGGAGTATAAGGTTACTCAAGTGACGAGCGCAACTAATAAAAATTCTAATTCTAATCTCGATCTCGTAACACTCCCGATGCGAGAAGCAACTAAGGGAAAACTAAAATTTTTGCTCGATTCCGGGGCCGCCATCACCTTCATAAAGGTAGGAAGATTAAAAGATGCGACTCAAATACGAGAAAAGGAAATAGCGCTGACCGGCGTAACTGGACATCAACTATCCACCCTCGGAAAAATACGAGCCACAATACCCGTAGGCAAGGAAACACTACGGCATACGATGTACGTAGTACGAGACGATTTCCCAATGGACTACGAAGGCATCCTAGGAATCGATTTCCTGAAAAAACATCGAGCCGTCCTCAACCACGCCGAAAACCGACTGAAAATCGGTACTGCAAAGTTTAAACTCCAACCGTGTAAAACGCTAATATTACTGCCCCGCAGTAAGACAATCTTACAAACGACAGCCGCAGATCGAAATAAAAAAGATAAAATAAAACGTGTAAAACCTGACTCTGGAATCTTTATCGGAAGTTGCACGGTAAAACCGATAGAACTTTTCTGTCCAAAAGGCACAGTAAACGTAGCGGAGAAGTCCGTCGAGATGATCAAGCCGCAGGAAACTCTAAAAGAGGCACCGGTGACTAACACGGACGCACGCACATTACCCGCGAATGCAGAGCGCAAATCAAGGAATAAACGACGCGAGAAATTACAGAAAAAACGCATGAAAATCTTAAATAATAAAGAAAGAAAGGCATTAGAGCAGAAATGCGACGATTCTTGCAGTATATTACGTTTAGAAAACGTTACGCGTACACGCGAACAGACTAAAGGTTTTTATTGATAATTAAAAATATAAAGTACCCACCGAAAGCAACTAATAATATCGTATATTCTGCAGACTCCGCGACCATAACGGTAGCCATAATAAGCGTTATAATTGTAATCATTTAGATGATAAAGAAAAAAGGGAATTATTAAGAATCTAAGGAGTAATACCACAGCGTAAATATTAAGAAAGAAAAATAGATTGTAACCCCCAAAGAAAAAGAAAAACATATAAATAAAGAAATAACGAAAAACTTCGAGCATCTCAGTTTTTCTTTTTCCGCGGGGGAAGGAATGTTGTGAGCGCACAACGTAAGTAGGTATACTATAGGGGTTTCAACTTCATCCGAGAGGATGCCGGGGGCCGGGCGGGATGTAAGGCGCCGTAGTGGGGTCGCGGTGGGTGAGAGGACGGTGGGGCGTGGCGGGGTGTAAGCTGTCGTAAGCGGTGGGTGAGAGGACGGCGGGGCGGGGCGGGGTGGTTCGACGTAATCGACCCACGAAAATCGATCGTCGTCGTCGTCGATCTTTCGCCCGGTCCTCGCCTCGTCGCAAAATTTAAGTCGCGCGAAGCGAAAGCGCGCGCATTATTTTTTTCCTTCCTCATCGCAATAATCGATCGTTCGTCTTGCGGACGAAAACAATTTCAATGTCCGCCAGTCACGCTGTTATCTGCCGCCCTATCGACCCTGTACATCCGCCGTCGTTGATTTCGTGATCCAACCTTGGTAGTCGCGCGCGATGACTCATTATCCTTGGTGAGTCCTTCTCGTCCGACGCTGTTTGTTGTTTTCAAAGTTATTTCGCGCGTTTAGGACGGCGGGGCGGGGCGGGGTGGTTCGACGTAATCGACCCACGAAAATCGATCGTCGTCGTCGTCGATCTTTCGCCCGGTTCTCGCCTCGTCGCAAAATTTAAGTCGCGCGAAGCGAAAGCGCGCGCATTATTTTTTTCTTTCCTCATCGTAATAATAATAATAATTGAAATCGATCGTCCGTCTTGCGGACGAAAACAATTTCAATGTCCGCCAGTCGATATTTTATTCCGCAAAACATCGTCTCTTTCGCGTCGCAGCTCAAAGTTATGCGACGCTGTTATCTGCCGCCCTATCGACCCTGTACATCCGCCGTCGTTGATTTTGTGATCCGATCTTGGTAGTCGCGCGCGATGACTCATTATAACGCTGTTTGTTGTTTTCAAACTGTCGCCCTTTTGACTCCGTGCGACGCGAGCGCGAGATCAGTCTGTAAAAATGTAAGCGCAAATTGATATCGCGACGCGGGTCAGAGATCGATTGTATACGATCGGAAATAGATATCGCGATGCGAGTCAGTTGATTCTGCAATGTGCGTGGTGGAAAGTAACAATCTTATCGTATTCATTTGCAATAATGTCTCAACGCGACGATGGATCAGGTCTCCTTCGATCTCGAAATTCCGTCCGACGATTCTTTATCATCTGACGATCTACGTTGCAGCGAGTCGTTGTCGTCGTCCGACACGGACAGCGTTGAATTGGTCGAAGTCATCACGATTAAGGAGAAGAAACGATGGAATCTGGCCACGTATAGTTTGAGAAGAGAGATCGGTTTTCGATCTCCGCGTGAGGAAATGTGGATGAAGACTGTAGTGGCTCACACCGTCAGAGCGAATTCTTACCTGCGTGGACTTCCAAGGAAGTTTTCGAAGGGGAATCGGAGAGAAAATTCTGTCGAGAAAATTCGTCAAAGAGTTAAATTCGATTTACCTGTGGACAGCGAAGGTTGGACGATGTGGCTCACCACTTGTCCTTACGCGTCGAAGCATTCTTGAGTTGTCAAAAAAGAAAAAAATGCAGGAGGAGGATCGCGATCTCATCGAACTCGCAACGGGCGTCGACTCGTTGGACGCGTATCGCGATTGGGAACGACGGTGCGACGAGAGTCTCGCGTCTCTGCGGGAGAGATGTCGAGAAAAACCTCGGACGACGCACACCGGAACTTTGAACTCTCTTGTCGCTCGAGTGGCGCGATTCGAAGAAGCGAGAAACGCTCTGCATCAACGTTTCGTGCAGGTAGGTGCCGGTCCGAGCAGAGGATTTTTGTGGACGGAGATCGAGACGGCTTTCAACAGTCGCGTACTGACCGGTGCGGTGATAAATTCGAATCACGTTGATTCTCGACTATTTCTCGAGGACGCGAGGGACACTGTGCTCGAACAAGTGCGCGTCAATCACGAGAGACACCCGTGTTTGAAGGTTAACACAATTTTCAACGGTGAGTTCGTCGCGGGAGCTCAAACTGCCGTCAAAAGCGTCGCCACGAAAAATCGTCAGCTCTTTCCCACGTCCGATTTGCGAGAGTGGTACGACAGATACGTGATCGACGGCACTCTGACGGTTCTGGAGGAGTTTCAGGAACGCGACAGTGGCTGGGCATTGTCGCGTATATTGAACTTGAGGGTGAACGTGAACAAGTGTAATCCCTTGCACGCTGGATGTTTGGTGGAAATACCGCGATGGATAAAGCTGAAGAGAGCGGTGATCAACGTGCGTTCGACGGACAACGCGTGTTTCGCGTGGGCGGTAATCTCCGCTCTGTATCCCGTTCAAAGAAACACGGACAGGTGTAGTTCGTATCCTCACTATTCGACGCAATTGAATCTCGATGGAATCAAGTTTCCTATGACTCTGAAACAAATTTCAAGGTTCGAACGACTCAACAACGTGTCCGTCAACGTTTTTACTACTTGGCGGAGGGAACGGAACGAGATCGTCCCTTTGCGGTTAACCGACGATAAGAAGGACAGTCACGTCAATCTGTTCTATCTGCAAGATTCGCGAAACACCTCGAACGTCGGTCATTTCGCGTTGATAAGGAATCTATCCCGATTAGTGGGGTCTCAGTTAAACAGGAGCAAGATCATGAAGTACATATGCGATCGGTAGGTATAAAAAAGGAGTTCCCCGAATCAGATGTTTGCGGACTAAAAATCATGCATATTTTTTTTTTCAGATGCCTACACTACTTTTGCTCGAGCGAGAAATTGTCCGTTCACAGCGTCGACTGTGGAAAGATGAACGACTGCGCTATCGTTCTTCCGAACGACGACGACGACAAGTGGCTCTTTTTTCGCGATCACAGTAGGAAGACTCGACTTCCCTTCGTGGTGTACGCCGATCTAGAATGCTTGTTGGAGAGAGAAGAGATACGCGGTAATAATGTCCAGAGATACGCTTATCAGCATCACAGAGCGTTCAGCGTGGGATACTACTTGTGCAGCGCGTACAGTGATGAGATTGCGCCAACGTACAGATTTCATCGCGGCGAGGACTGTGTGTCGTGGTTCGTCAACGAGCTAAACGTTATCGCGCATCGTGCGAAGGAGATACTCATGACGAACGTGACCATGGCGGAGCTCACGCTGGACGAGACACGAAATTTTTGGATCGCGACGAACTGTCACATGCGAGAGACCGTTCGAATCGGAAGGTCAACGCGTGCGCGATCACTGTCACTTGACCGGACGTTATAGAGGTCCCGCGCATCCGCGTTGCAATCTAAATTATAGAGACTCGTACGTTATTCCTGTGTTCTTTCACAATTTGTCCGGTTACGATGCCCACTTTATTATTAAGGATATAGCTAACAGCTTCGAGGGTAGCGTCGATTTATTACCGCTCACCAAAGAGACGTACATATCGTTCACGAAGAATGTGAGGGCGGGCGTTAACTGGGGAAACTGTACGTAGTTGCGATTCGTGGATTCGTTCAAATTTCTCAGCACCAGTCTCGAGAAATTGGCGTCGTATCTCGATAGGAACAAGCTGAGGATCATGCGTTCAGAATTTTCAGAACTGAGCGAAAGCGATTTCAATCTGCTCACGCGTAAAGGCATATTTCCGTACGAGTACGTCGACGGCTTCGATAAGTTGCTGGTGACGAAATTACCACCGCGCGAGGCTTTTTATAGTTCGTTGATCGGCGAGACCGCGACCGAGAGCGATTACGAGCACGCGCGGAATGTCTGGCGTTGTTTTCGCGTGGAAAATCTCTGCGAGTACAGCGATCTTTATCTTAAAACGGACGTGCTTCTCCTGGCGGATATTTTTGAAAATTTTCGCGATTCCTGTATCGACACTTACGGACTGGATCCCGCGCATTACTACACCCTACCGGGCTACACGTGGGACACGATGTTGAAGTACACGGGGGTGCGATTCGAATTGCTCACCGATATCGACATGGTAATGTTCGTGGAGCGCGGTATACGCGGCGGTCTGAGTCAATGCTCCAACAGGTACGCGCGAGCCAACAACAAATACATGCGATCACGCGACTCTTCGCAACCGTCGACGTATCTCATGTATTTTGACGTTAACAACTTGTACGGTTGGGCGATGTGCGAGCCATTGCCGTACGCGAAGTTTCAATGGGTCGATGACGCGGAGAGTCTCAACGTAATGTCCGTGACATTGGACTCAGCTATCGGTTACATTTTAGAGGTCGACCTTGCATATCCGCATGAACTCCACGACGCTCACGCTGACCTTCCGTTTTGCCCAACGCACGATAAGCCTCCTGGAAAACGGTGCGATAAACTCCTCGCCACTCTGCGCGACAAGTCGCGCTACGTGCTGCACTACCGTAATCTGCAGCAATGCGTGCGATACGGAATGCGCGTCACGAGGATTCATCGCGCTCTGCGATTCGCGCAATCTCCGTGGCTTCGCGGATACATAGAGCTAAATACGGGATTCAGAACACGCGCTAACAATGATTTCGAAAGAGAAATGTATAAATTAATGAACAACGCGGTCTTCGGAAAGACAATGGAAAACGTGCGAGATCACGTCGACGTGCGTCTCGTGACGCGTTGGGATGGGAGATACGGCGCGGAGGCGATGATCGCAAAACCGAATTTTCACAGTCGAAGCGTTTTCGCGGAGGATCTGATGGCCGTTGAGTTGCGCAAGCTTATGGTGAAGTTGAACAAACCCATCTACGTCGGTATGTGCATTCTCGAGATATCAAAGACGCGCGTCTACGATTTTCATTACGACTACATGGTGCCGCTGTATCGCGAAAGATGTAAGATAATGTACACGGACACCGACAGTCTCATATATTTTCTCGAGTGCGACGACGCGTACGAGGATATGAAGCGCGATATCGCGAGATTCGACACGAGCGGCTACCCCGAGAACAACGCGTACCGCATGCCGCGCGTCAACAAAAAGATACCCGGTTTGATGAAGGACGAGAACGATGGCGCGGTCATGACGGAATTCGTTGGACTGAGGTCGAAGATGTACGCCTTGAAGGTCGAGGGAAAGAGCGACACGAAGAAAATAAAGGGCATCAAGAGAAATGTGGTCGCTAGAACGATAACGTTCGACGACTACATGTGTTGTCTGAACGACGCGATAGAGCAGTCTAGGCGTCAGTCGTGTATTCGATCGACGTTGCATGATGTGCACACCGTGTCTGAGTTGAAACTCGCTCTCAGTCCGTACGACGACAAGCGATACGTCGTCTCCGACTCGTACGACACTCTGCCGTGGGGGCATTACAAGATACCGTCGTGAAAAGGAACTTTTTTTTTACCAATAAAGTACACAATGCGTTTTATGGGTTAGATTTATACGCGCGATCGTGGGAAGGCAGGAATGTTTAAACTGTCTAGTCCCACAAACGTTGATTGTATATATCGTAGGGAGCTAAAGTTTACATTAAGGAAAAACAAAATAATGTAGGAAAAAATATATATTAATTTTTTCGTTAACTGCAACATAATTGTTCCATTTATTTATCCATTAGTGACGTTACAGAGTGTTGAGACGCGCGTGACGTTCCGCCCACCAATCGTACAACTTGCACACGTTCTCCATGGCGCAGTTCTTCGCGTGGCGTCCACAGAGGTAAGATCGGATCGCAACGAGGGTCTCCAGTCGACCAATGTCCTCGTATTCGACGTCCATTGACTCAATTTTAACGTTGAATTCACCGACGGCGTCGCCGAGAATGTCCTCCAGCCATCCTTTCTTTTCAGCGCCCTTCACGTAGACGAGCTTGAGCGTCTCGCAGTTCAGCCCCTCGCACACGGTGCGTTGGATGATCGTTTTCGCCCGAACGTAATTGACTTCTCCATCGTTCCATTTCAAACCATGATGATTCGCCGTCAACCAGCATGCCCGAGATTTTTCCGCTCTCGTCAGGAGATTCCACGCCAATGGCGCGCGAAATATATGGTGAATGAGTTCCTTTCCGTTTCTGAGCACGGCCACTTTTTTAACTGCGAACTTTTCCCGGATAACGAATCCCTGCAGATCCACGAATATCGGTACGTCGCGCTCGGCGGACATCGTCTCTCTACGGACACTGGACAGTCGCTATCCCCCACTCTGTTTGAATTTTTTTTTTCGCTTGTTGCGATTACGTTCTTCTTTCCTTTACACGATTTTACGGACTATGTTGGTCAGCGGATTGTACTCGACCACGCGATCGTGAATGATTAGACAGTAGGCCGTAGTATTGGAATCTATATTGCGTTTGCAATCGAACTCTATGCGAATGTCCACGGTGGCGCTTTTGACAGATTCGTTCTGACGAGAACAGTCGATCACCACGAACGGACCCCATTTGTCGAATTCTTCCATCGTTAGGAGCGCGTTCTCGCGCTCGCGTCCGTAATACGACTTTTGAAATTTCACGTACATGTCGTACAGTATGGCCGTTCTATGTTTCTCAAAATCCAAGTTCATATCGTCGTAGGGATAAAAATCTGAATTTAGGTACAGTTTTACGTTGGTGAGATTACCGTTATCGAACTCGGAGGCGTGTTTCAATAAGTTGTTAGATTTCCCGGTTTGCAGCGCGAAAATGACGTATCGCGGTTTCTCAAGCTGCGTCGCTGCTTTCACGGCCCACGAATGCTTGTTCGTGGTCTGCAGTAACGGGTACTCGTACAGCTCCCACGAACGGAAGCTCATACTTAGATATCGTCCGATGTTCTCTCCAATGTTCGTAAAAGGGACAATTTATTGACGTCGTTCAGCACCACGTGCGGCATTCGCCACTGCACTTTCAATAGAGTAATCCCAGGATTCTTGTAGCGTTCCGGTTTCGTGATGATGCAATTGGCGTCGTTTCGGGAACGTCTCAGAATGAGTTCGTGTCGCGCGTTTATCACCACGCGTTTGTAATCCTCGCAAAAACCTAGTAGTTCTTCGAGGGATACGCAGAAATTGAAATCGCCGATTTTGAATCTCCAACGAGGTACCCCGTTATCCTCGATCAAAATCCATCCCGCATTTTGCAGCTTCTTGCTCTTCTCGGCGGACAGCGACACGAAATTCTTGATCGAGCTCGTTATTCCGACGTTTCTGTTCCTGTCGATCTCCACGCCGTTGAGTTCGTATCGAATCTCGTCGAACATAAATCCCACGCAATTGTTGTCCATCGTCGTATCCGAATTCGTTTCCAGAACGCCATCGTCGGAGAGTACTCCCTCGATGTACAGAAAACTTTCGCTGGGTAAAGTGTACAGATCCTGCTGCTGTATCGGTATTCGTATTTCGTCGTTATGTCTGAACGTGCTATTGGCATATGGATTGTAAGTGTGAGTCTCGATTTTGATGATGCGATCGTCGAAGATCGGTTCACCTCCGATACTCAGGATGTCGACCATGATCGTTCCTCACGACGAATCCCAGAAATCGCAGAAAGGCGACGTTCGCGACGCTTAGTCCGTTTTTTCTCTTCTCTCTTTGTCTTTTCGTCGGAGCGTCGAATGATGACGGTCGCGGGGCAACGGTGGATGTGGTTCTCGCGAACGAATCGTTCAAAACGAGCATCTTTCACGCACGCACGCACATATCCGTTCCTGATTTTTTTCTTTTATCTTCTGCGTCGCACGTGTAGTCGAACCGTTATCTCTTCCCCGCGAAAGTCGATCAATCGTCCGATTTGATCCACGACGCGCAACGTTAAATCGGTTATGCTCCGCGCGATGACCGGAAGGTAAATGATCTGCGTCGGAGTCTCCGACAGTTTATATCCCGGTGGAACGTTCGGCGCGAATTCGTGTATCGTGTGCGCCGACTTGCCGTTGCTATAGGCTCCCGCGGTGACGTTGCATTCCACGCGAATGATGTTCACGCGCATAATATTTACCGGTTCGTCGGACGCGTACCATTTGTTCGGCTCTAGTATGCGACGTGTTGAGAAACCTAACAAAGAACCAACGTTGTTCGGTTTGGTGAAGTCAACTCTATAGGCGCACTTGATCTCACTTCTCATGGTGTTCTCGTTAGCGCGCAGAATTATGGAGCGTTCGCTTTTCTCGTGGTCGTCATTGTTATCGTCCACGTATATGTAATCGTCTTTCTTCTTCTTCTCGCTTATACCGTTCGAAGAAATCGCACGTTTCTTGCGGAGGATACCCGTTCTCAGGTATCTACCTATAGCGTCCAGTTCGTACGATCCTTCGGGAATAGCGATCACGTCGTCGATGTCAAAGTAAAATCTATTGTTCGTGGAGTCAATGTTCGGTATCGTGTTGTACGTCTCAAAATTCGCGAGACCTATTTCGTATTCGCCGTCGCTCAGATCCAGAGCGGGAAAATGGCTGGCCGAGAGGACGCTGCTTCTTCCTGTTAGCGAGAGAGTCAGCGACATAGCGAGATTGTTTCTCCCTTTCTCTCTGTCAGAGACGTTTCCAGTCGACTTCTCGGAGGAACCGCAGACACAATTGACCGCAGATGCTCTGATCAAACGTCTGATACAAACGACGGTTGTACACGATATTCGCGTCACTCCCGAGATATCGCTCGAGTTCCCTCGGGGGTCGAAGATTTCCAAAACTGTCAAAGTAGATCGCGTTGTTTCCCCTCTTCGCATAGGCGACCCAGTGCGTACCCGAGCCTTCCGCGTTGTCGAGATTCACGATTCCGCACTCATCGCGACGCACCTTCGTCGGTAACGCGTTGCGCATGAACACGCCCCTAAAGAAAGGTATGCGCGAAAGGCGCGCGGACCGATTCAATTGTTCATTCGTCGTGACGCCCAACGGCGACAAATCGAGCGTCATCGTCGTAGTAGTAGTAGTAGTCAGCGTCTTTTTCGGTAATTTTTTTTTACCCGTTCTCGTCTTTCTGCTCGTCACGCCGCTACCGCGTTTGTACGGCGCGAGATACAGTCCGCGACCCTCTAATGCGCGATTGTGACGTTGCAGTTCCTCGAGCTGACGTCGAGCGGCCTTGCTGTCGTTCACCGCCTTGGCCACGCCAGCAGCTCCACCAATCAGGGATCCGAGCGCTCCCAATATCGGTAGAAAAGGTAGAATGCCTCCGCGTTTCGCCACCGGGAGAATTTTCTTCCTCGTTACCGCTCTCCTCTTCCTCTTTCTCATGCCCATGCCCAATTTCGTTTTTGCTTTCATAGCAGCCCATACAGCGGTCGCGGCGGCTCTCTCGCCAAGGGTTGTGCCGCTTGCCGTGATACGCTCGCGCGCCTTTTCAGCTAGCGCCCGATCGGCAACGTGTCGATCGGCGAGGTCGCCGCTTCGCGAGTAAGCGATATCGTGCTCGCGACACGCCTCGTCCAACGGATTGATACCTCGATCACCGCGCGCTAGTCGCTTGGCGAGACGAGTACCCGGTCCACAGAATTGATAACCGGGAATGTGTAATTCGATGGGAAGCGCGTTTATCGCTCTGCCGAGGAGGCCGCTTCGCGCCGCTGCGCGCGACATGCGCCGCAATCCCTTATGAGCGATGGCGGACCGTCTATGTGCGTTCTCTGCCACGGACGATTGTAATGTTCCAAACACGGACGACAGTCCCGTACGTCGGGATCCGTCCTCAGATGAACGGGCAATTTGTCCCACAGTTGATCGACGTAGTCGGAAAAGTCGCGGAGCAGAAGTGTCTTCGACACGAAATGTAGTTGCTCGGCGGACAGATCGAGAATATCGCGCTTATCCGCCAGGAGGAGAAACATCGCGGTCACTGGGGACGTAAACCGCTCGAACGTACGTATAAATAGGGCTAGTGTGCGCGCACGCGCGTAACAATGCGATTCGTGAGACAACCGTCGGCGATAGGAGTGTCGAATCTCGATTGCAAGACGCGACTGACGTCGGGTTTAACGTCAAGAGAAACGCGTCGACACGATCCTCTTTTACCGATCGCGATACGTTGCGTCATCTGCGGCCCTTCCAACTGCAGTAAGACAAACGTGTTGATAAGCCTACTGGAAAGTCAGCACGGTCTGCGTTTCGAGAACGTATACGTGTACTCGAAATCTCTGCATCAGCCGAAGTATCGTTACCTCGAAAGACTGCTCGAATCGATGGACGAGATTGGTTATCGCGCGTTCTCCAATAATCGCGACGTCGTGCCGCCGAGCGAGGCGCTCCCCGATTCGATATTCGTGTTCGACGATGTGGCCTGCGACAAACAGGACGCAATCAGGGAATACTTCGCCATGGGTCGACATTCGAATATCGATTGTTTCTATCTCTGTCAAACGTACGCTAAGATACCTAAACATCTGATACGCGACAACGCGAATCTGCTGATTCTGTTTAGGCAAGACGGGACTAATCTGAGACACGTGTACGACGATCACGTGAGCCCCGATATGCAGTACGAAGATTTCTGCGCGTTGTGTCGCGAGTGTTGGCGGCGCAGGTACGGTTTCGTGGTGATAGACAAGGACAGCGCGCTACAAAACGGCAGATACAGACGGGGATTCAACGACTTCGCCGTACTGTAGAGCGATCAGTAGCTGTCGAACGTTCCGAGAGCGATGAGCGACGCGAGGGACACCGCCGAACGAGAGAAGACTGCGCGACAGATCGCTAAAACGCGCGCGTCGATACGTAGAAAATACAGAGCGTTGAAAACTGGCAGTATGGAGAACGAGATCGCTCTCGAGAGACGATTCAAACCGATCGTCGACCCGTTGAAACAAATCGTCGAACACGTCGAAAGAGGCGAATCCAAGAACGACAATGCGACGACGACGAAAGGAATCGTTAAAAAGAAACGCGAGGATAGCGAAGGTGACGACGACGACGACGACGGAAAATTCACGCGACGGATGATATTGAGACCTAAGAAGAGAAAAACACAAACGAGCGCCGAGTCGGAGATGCCCGCGATCCACTCCACGCCTCTCGAACCGCGAAAATTATCACCGTACGAGCCGATGGAGGAGGAAGTTTTCGAGACGCACCCGTCGCCGTTGCCCTCCCTCGAAACGTCCGTGAGGGACGTTCTACGAACGCCGCAGGGCCACGAGGAACTGCACAGTAAATTGGGCCCGTTGGGACAAAGATACGTGGGTGCTCTTCTAAGCGGGGACCCGAAAAACGAAATGGATTACGTTTACGGTGTGTACATAGGGTTTGACAGCACGATGCTCGGTGACAAACGGTTCGACGTGAACACGGACGATTCCATGATTGTGGACGGGGTGAGATACGCGGGCACGCCCGGCTTGTATGAATTAATCTTCAAGAGGTTTCCCGATAAAACAATTTACACCCAGGATGACTTGCAAAAATACAAAAGTATACTGTTGGCGACAAACGCTTACAGACGCAGTTACGGTACCCTTAACCCCATCATGGGTAACAGAGGGCGTAAATACAGGAACATCGTCGGTCCGTTGATATCGCGCGAGAGAATCGGCAGTAATAGAAAGGGCGCTGGCGTAACCAGATTACCGCCGATTATGAAATTAAACAACAATGCAATAGATTACATTTATTGGGACGACTCTAATGAATTGGTGGATCGTCTTCGATTGCTCGAGGCCTCTCGTCGAGCGGGCAACGACGCGCACGGTAACGAGATTCAATCGATAATCGAGGAGCTTCGCGAGATCGGTCTTATTATATAAATTGAACCGTTCCATCGGTCGCGACGGCAGTGCGATTCTCGACGAGATCGGCGCAATGTCGGTGAACAAATTCGGAATGTCTCTGAGGAAACGCGGCGACGGCGATGGATTCGCAACGGAAAGATCGCGATCATCGATCGACTCTCTGAGAAACTACGTGCGAGACAGTGCGCTCTGCTTGAACGAGGATTCCTACGACGCGAGGGAGCGCAAGCTACGACATCTAGCCGCGCCGGAGATCGACAGCGACGCGACGAACAAGAGTTACGTCGAACGCGCGCTTCGAGAATCGGGAAAGGAGATCGAGTCGTTTTACGAAAAAACAAATAAGTCAACGGTGGAAAGCGTGGTGAATAGGATAAACGGCGACGTGAATGGACTCAGAACTGCGATACTAGACGCGCAGAAGGCCATCGGAGAGACTACGAACGAGACGAATTCTTTGAAAAATGACGCGAATAAGACGAACGGTGTCATGAGCGGACTGAGAATCGCGCTGAACGATTTTCTGTCCAAATTCCGCGAGATTGAAAGAGTGATGGTGACGAAGGAATCGCTCGCGAGAGAGATAGCGATAGCGAAAGCGGACATTCGCAGTAACAGGGAGGAACGTCAATAAGGAGGTGCATGAGCCGTCTTTTTTTGCGCGCAGTCGAGAGAGGAAGACACGCGCGCAACGATGAGCGCCGAGAAGCGGAGACTCGTGGAGGAGCTGCACACACCGGCGCGGAGAAACTTCCCGCGACGTCGCGTCGTGATGCGTGGTTACGACGATCTGTGGCAGGCTGACGTAGTTGAGATGCGTCCCTACGCGCGACACAACAAGGGTTACTACTACATACTAACGGTTATTGATGTATTGAGCAAGTACGCGTGGGCGTTACCGCTCAAGAGCAAAAGCGGAAGCGCGGTAGCCGCGGCCCTGTCGAGGATATTTCGCGAGGACGCGCGATATCCGAGAAATCTGCAAACGGATAAGGTAAAGGAGTTCTACAACGCCAACGTGCGAGGGATTATGAGAGAACGCGACATAAATCACTACTCGACGTACTCGGTGATGAAGGCGTCGGTGGTGGAGAGATTCAATCGCACGCTGAAGAACGACATGTGGAAACTTTTCACGCTCAACGGCTCGTACGCATGGGTCGACGAGCTGCCGCGTCTGTTGTCGAATTACAACCATCGCAGGCATAGAACGATCGGAATGCGACCGGCGGACGTGACGCCCGCTGTCGCCAAGAGACTCCTGTCCACGGTGTACAGTCGCGCGAAGATCGCCGCTCCGGGTAGATTTAGGATGAACGATCCGGTGCGCGTGAGCAAATTCAAGACGCTGTTCGAGAAAGGTTACACCCCCAACTGGACTACCGAGATCTTTCGTGTCGCCAAGATACAACGTACCAATCCTGTGACGTATCTGTTGAAAGACTACCGCGGTGAACCGATAGCCGGAGGATTTTACGAGCACGAGTTGCTGCGAGTTTCCGACCCCGACGTCTATCTCGTGGAGAAAGTGTTGCGCAGACGAGGCGATGAAGTATATGTAAAGTGGTTGGGAATGGACAGTTCGCATAACTCATGGATAAAGAAGACAGCCGTGTTATAGTTCTTTAATGTGACGCGTATTTTATAAAGATGCAAAATCTAACATCATATGCGATTGACCTCTGACCCGCGTCACGATATCTATTTCGTTTCTATACACCGCGTCGCGATATCTATTTTTTTCCCAATCGTATGCTGTGTTATGGTTTCTATGTTCTCCTTAATGTAAGCTTATTCTTAATAATGATAAAACAAATTATTTCCTAATAACATATATTTTATATTTTAATCTCCACTGTACATATTTTTTTATACATATTATAGTTTTTATGTTCTCCTTAATGTAAGCTTATTCTGAATAATGATAAAAACAAACTATTTCCTAATAACATATGTTTTATATTTCAATCTTTACTTTACATATTTTTTTAACAATAATTTACCGTTGATCATCGTAATACAACTCAAGTTCATAATTTCGACCTAAACGATCGAATCTTTTGAACACTTCCTCAAAATCCAACCACTTGCCGATACATTCTCGACATTGGTTGGCCGGTCTAATTACGCATAAAATTTTCTTACATGTAGCGCATTCTATTTTTGTGATCATATCGAGCCCGTACAGCTCGTTCATGATCGCGTGCCAGGACCGCTTAAATACGTAACCCGGCTCTCGACGATTGCGACGAAACGGGTAGCACGCCTCGCACAATCTCTCTCGCGGGAACACTCCCCATACATACAACGGTAACATTCCAATCACGCAATAGTATCGATTCAGCAATCGATATGGATTTAAATAATCGTCGCGATCGTCGTTGAACAATTCAGGCGGGATTCCGTCAGCCTCCAGCGATTCTGCCGGTGGTCTCATAGTTTCTGTAAAAAGTATACTTTTTATATTTTTAAAATCATTAAATTTGCAAATAAAAGTATACTTTTTATATTTTAAAATCATTAAATTGCATTATCATTACAATATTCATATCAGCATCAGTCTTCTCCACAGATTTATACATACAGCACATCAGCATTATCACATCATCATCGATAGCATCATCAGTATCCATCCATTATCGGTCGGAATCAGCATCATTATCATCATCATCGCATATCATTATCAATCATCATATATTCATCATATCATTCATTATATTATCGTTTCATATTCGTCGTTGTCGTTCGTCGTCGCGTCGTTCGTTTTCGTCGTTTTCGTCGTTTTTCGTCGTCTTATTGTTGTTATTATTATTATTATTATTATTATTATTATTATTTATTATTATTATTATTATTATTATTATTATTATTATATTATTATTATTATTATTATTATTATTATTATTATTAATTGTCTCTTACCTTTATCACTTCTACAAAGTCTTCTCTTTCAACAACTTTGATAGTGTCGAATCCTTTCGGTAGGAAATGCATATATACTCAATGGGGAAACGAAAATAAATTTTATCTTTGAACCTAAGTTCCTGTTTGTCCTAAGTTAGCATGCAAAATTAAAAATAAATTCGAACGTCAGTTCCTGTTTTTTTCCTACGTATAACTTTATATGAAGAAGATGAAACATTTAACATCATATACGATTAACCTCTGACCCGCGTCGCGATATCTATTTCCGATCGAACGCGATTGATCTCTGACCCGCGTCGCAATATCATTTTGCGCTTACATTTTACAGACTGATCTCTGACCCGCGTCGCGATATCAATTTGCGGTTACATTTTTACAGACTTTACCGAGATTCCTGACACGCGTCGCGATATCAATTTGCGCTTACATTTATAGACTGATCTCTGACCCGCGTCGCGATATCAATTTGCGCTTAATATCAATTTGCGTTTACATTTTACAGACTGATCTCTGACTCGTGTCACGATACATTTTTACAGACTTTACCGAAATTTCTGACCCGCGCCGCAATATCGATTTGCGCTTACATTTTTACAGACTTTACCAAGATTTCTCGCCCACGTCGCGATATCTATTTACACTTATTCGCGTTGACGGTCGACGCTCATTTTTTTTTCAGCAAGCGCAAATCTTTGGAATAAATATCTTTTATTTATTTATTTATTTATTTATTTATTTATTTATTTATTTATTTATTTATTTATTTAATTATTATTTATTTATTTATTTATTTATTTATTTATTTATTGTACATGTTTAAACAAATTCAACTTCATCTTTGACGCTAACGTCAAAGCGAAATCGTCACGGTCTTTTCTTTCTTTCTTTCTTTCTTTCTGACGTCTCACGAATTTACTCCCACCCGCGTTAGGATCGACGGCGAAAAAGAAACGCATCGCTCGATACGTCGGTCAATCGCACTTCGGTCGGGCGGTGACGCATATCGCTTCTCGAAGGGGCGAGGAGGGAAAAGCACCGTTTCCTCGCGGCAATGTCGCTCGCGCGCGTAATCGCGTGCGCGATTATTACCGTCGTTGCGGTAAATTGTGATTCGGATCAAGATGAGACTGTGATCCGTTATCTGCAAAAATATGGCTATCTGGATGATGACGGTGTACAGCGATTTTCATCATCGGACAACACTACGCGGGAGTTCCACCGAGCCATCTCGCTCTTTCAAGAATTCTATGGACTACCTGGCGACGGCGAATTAAACGAAGAGACGCTGAATCAAATGCGTAAACCGCGATGCGGCGTCGTGGACATTTCGGCGCTCACGTTCGCCCCGCTTTCGAACAAATGGCCGAAGAAACATCTCAGATGGAACTTTCATCTGGCCAACGACAGGATCTTAAATACAGCCCGAACCGCGTTCAATCTGTGGGCGGCGAATTCGTCGTTGACGTTCGAACGCAGTTTGCTGAATCCTGACATTCTGATATCGTTTCGCGAGGGACGTCACATGATGATAAAGTCCCGAGTAAACGAAATGTGTACTGCATCATTCGACGGCCCTCACGGGGATCTCGCTCACGCGTTCTTTCCCACCGGAGATCCCACATACATCTCGAAGGTGCACGTGGACAAAGCGGAACAGTGGCACATACAGCTGAATAAGCATCCTCCGGGAACGTACCATTTACTTTACACGCTGACGCACGAGATCGGGCACGCCTTAGGCTTGCCGCACAGCCCCCGCGAAAATTCGGTGATGTACGCGGCCGTGCCTGATAGTACATTTCCCGTTGTACTCAGTCTAGAGGACGTTCTTTCGATTCAACACCTGTACGGCGCTACGGAAAACGCTAAATTTCCAAAACTAACGACCACGACTACACCGGCGACTACCACAACAACAACAACAACGATGACGACGACGACGAAAGACGTCGAGACGGATCTGTGCACCTTGCAAAACGTTGATGCCGTACTGATAATGAACGGTCGATTGTACATCTCGCACGAACGCTACATGTGGTCGATCGATGTAGACGGAAAAACTTTCAAGAAACCTTTACTATTAACGGACTACATGAAATTTCTTCCTAAGAATTTCACGCGTCTAACGGCAGCGTATCGGACACCCTCGGGCAATATCGTGCTGTTCGCGGACAATATGAGCTACATGATTACTTATCCGCGTATAAAGCTAATGTCAACTTGGCCGAGACCCTACGCAGATCTCGGAATTCCCGACGCGACCACGAAGATCAACGCCGTGCTGAACACGAACGAAGGACGAACTTTCATCATATACAACGACAATTTGGTGGGCGAGATAGACGATTGTTCGATGACTATCGTTAAGTTCTACCACATTGAGATGATATTTCCGGGAATACCTCACAGCGTATCGTCGGCCTTTCGATACATCGACGGTAATTTATACTTCATCAGTAAAAATCGATTCTACAGATTCAACGAATTCACGAAAACCGTAACAGCATCCGGCTTTGATCTGGGAATCCTCGGTATTACCTGCCCGAGAGACGGACTGATGATGCAACTGCGAGATCTATTGAGTCGATTCGTTCGATTTGACGTAAAGGAGACGTCGAACAGAGAAGAGGAAGAATAGAACAATTCGATGTAACCCCCCTTTTACGTACCGCTCCTGAGATTATTAACGAAAGGAGGGGAATCGTAATTTATTTATTTATTTATTTTTATTTTTCAAACTATATTCCACCTCAACTTTCCTCGAACGATTCATTCTCGCGTGATCCGCCAACCGCAACGGAGAAAAAAGAAAGAGAGAGATGTGCTCGACGTTACACGCCCCGTATTTCGAACAGCGTCAATCCGACGACGATCTCGAGAACTGTATCGGTAGCGCGAAAAAAAGAAGAAGAGTCGATGAGCAATCAACGGAATTAGAGAAACGTGCCAACGTAGACTCCTGGAAAAATACGTGGTGAGTTCACGACGATCCCGTACCGCTCGCCTACGATGTGACAATAATTTTTTTTTTTTTTTTCTTACATCCAGTCAGGAGGAAAATGACGACGACGACAGTACATCGAAACGCGACGCCGAACGTCGTCCGGTGCGAATTCTGGAAAGAAGATATCTATTAACTAAGACGGGATACAAATTCATAGACGTCGGTGTCACAGCCGTACTCCCATGCTACGTGCACATCGTCATAGGGGATTGCCACGGCAAGGAGATCTCGCTCTCGCCTGAAACGTGGAAGGAACTCGTCGATCGCAAACGCGTGGTATTATCCCACCTACAGCGCGGAAAGAACGAGCGCGCTCCACCACCGATGTGTCTCAAAAACGGACACCTAAAATTACGATTTGGCAAAATTAACAATCTGTCGACCCTACGCCTGGAAACGTCCACGACTCGTCTGATCGTTTCGATGAACACCGTGCTCCTTATGTTCGACCTAGCACTTTGCGTCAACAACCTCGTGAATTCATTGCGCGCGATAACCGGCATAATCGACGCGAAGCTGACGCGCTTCGTCGCTATCGCGGCCACCGTATCAGATCCCGCGAACGTCCCGAGAGCGATACGCGAAAGCGAATTCTTTGATCGCAATAACATCGTTGATTGCGAGTTAGCCGCTCTGTACTTCGGAAATAATGAGAAATTATTATAATTACACATCATTTAAAAAATAAAGAGAGAAGAACATGTGGAACTTTGACCGTTACTGCGATTTCCTCCTCCTCCAAGATATTCTCTGTATGTTTTTAAAGAAAAAAGAAACGTATAATTGTCATCTTGAGACACACATGTATTTATTTATTTATTTATTTATTTATTTATTTATTTATTTATCTCATCAAGAACAAAAAAAACGTATCCGTATTCGCACGATATATGCATATGTATATTTTAAACATCGCTCCGGCCGCTTTCGTACACGACGTTCCTCGTCTCCTTCATAACCCCAGGAATCTTCCTCAAGTCGTCCGCAGCTTGATCCAAAAACTGACGCAATAACTGTCGCTTGCGATCCGTACGCGACGTCAAGATCTGAGATCGCAATTTCGCGTGTTTCCACCAATCACGCTTCTCCTTATTCGCGATATCCTTGAGGTTGTAGACGTCTAAACGGATCAACTGCGATCCGATCTCCCCGGGCGACTTCACGGTAAACATCTGTCTATCCTTCATCCTCGATATATACTGCGGCATACGATCGAGATCACGAGTGGACTCCGCCAGGTCGAACAACGCGTCGAGCCCGCCGCCGCCGCTGCTGCATCCTGCCTCCTCCTCCTCTTCCTCATCCCGCTTCTCCACGCAGTACGAATGATCCGTCGAAGTCGCGGCGAGGATATCCCCTCCCGCACCGACGGGTAGACTTTTGACGTATCTGTCATGATGGTTGATCCATTCGTAAAAAGTATCTTGCGTCATTAGATCGCCCACTAACGATGAATACAACTTCGATGGGAGTCGATCGCGAATGAAATTATACATATCGTTCACGGAACAGGTAGGATTCTTAGAACCTTCCTTCAGCCATAATTTATAGAGCTCTGTTATGACACTCTTTATGTTGCTGCCCTCGCGCATACGACTGACATTACAATCGCTTCGATTTTGATTTGTAGTCGTCAGGTACTTCGAGACACTTGTGAGCAACAGTCTCAAATTTCGCGGCGCCGAACATTCGGGATTCCAAATTTCGCGCAGCAGATCGAGCAAGGTGAAAGTGACCGACTCGACATCCTTCGACGTGAGTTCGACTTCTACGACCTGATCCTCGAACGGCTCGTCCAACAACGACATCAGAGCCTCCTTATCCTTCAATTGACTCTCCATGGCACTCTTTTCCATCACACAGGCGCATCAACGTTCTCGCGCTTTCACAAACTTCAAACTGCCAATCAATTTCTGCGAGGATTCGCGTACTCCCACACTTATATAGTACCACCGAGAACAAGGCGATCCCTGATTCGGCGGTGGATGCACGGGGTCAAGTCACGCGAAATAACTTTGAAAACAACAAACAGCGTCGGACGAGAAGAACTCGCCAAGGATAATGAGTCATCGCGCGCGACTACCAAGATCGGATCACGAAATCAACGACGGCGGATGTGCAGGGTCGATAGGGCGGCAGATAACAGCGTAGCATAGCTTTGAGCTGCGACGCGAAAGAGACGATGCTTTGCGGAATAAAATATCCACTGGCGGACATTGAAATTGTTTTCGTCCGCAAGACGAACGATCGATTATTGCGATGAGGAAGGAAAAAAAATAATGCGCGCGCTTTCGCTTCGCGCGACTTAAATTTTTGCGACGAGGCGAGGACCGGGCGAAAGATCGACGACGACGATCGATTTTCGTGGGTCGATTACGTCGAACCACCCCGCCCTGCCCCGCCGTCCTCTCACCAACCGCTTACGACAGCTTACACCCCGCCACGCCCCACCGTCCTCTCACCCACCGCGACCCCACTACGGCGCCTTACATCCCGCCCGGCCCCCGGCATCCTCTCGGATGAAGTTGAAACCCCTATAGTATACCTACTAACGTAGTTAAGAATTATTAATGGTTAATTGGCAAAACCAAGTGCCTCCGATACGAAATCCGACCCTAGCGACGAAGACCGCTGACGCGAGGAACTGCACTAGTTTCGGGAATGACCAAATATGGTCATCCCGGACATCACCTGTCCGTTAGACTTGATCGAGGTATCAAAAACACTGACAACTAAGTCAGCAATACCGAACGGATAAAGCGCCCGCCTTCTCGACGAGCGGCGGGCAGTCGTCAGTTAACAGTGAAACCGTAACGTGCGTCTAAAACATAAGGGAGTTCGCGAGTATCGGAATTAGAATAAAAAGGAACTGTTGTAATATATCAACGGGAAACAGTGATCCCAGGTTTGAGACGGCTGCAACGCCGAGCAACATAGCCGTGGCTGTGGAGGGGATAGGATCGCGTCACGTGACGCTGACGCACACAAGCCAAGCGCCCCGTGTACATGTGCGCTCGTCGCTCGGCCAGCCTCGGCCAGCTAGAGAGAGCAAACATGCTATGCTCTTTCTCTTTCTCTCTTGAACCGGCGCGTCGCGCGTCGTCAGCTTCACATCAGACGAAATACGTGTATTAGCGGCTTGACTGTCGCGTGCCTCTTTCTACACTAGATGCGATCAGATGCGATACACTATCATATCGCTTAATGATTTTACAATTTAAAAGTTAAAGTCATTAATTAACCCTATTTCCTCCAACGTTTTTTCCGCCCCTTTCTTCCAACCATGCACTTTCGAGTCACACGTGTTTTTTATAATGTTAATAGCTTTGAAAAATTCCCCAAAAATTATTATAATATCTTTGTACCTTCGACTAAAATCAATGTAAAGAACATTTGGAAATCATTTATTTAAATATTTTTTTACAACAATTATATGTTGACAAACACACGTTACGACTCGTTTTACTTAAAAAATCATAACTCACGAACAAATTGACGAAATTAATGGTTCAAAGCGCAAATTAAAGCTAAAAGTAGTGCGAATAAGAAAAAAAATATGAGATAATTATTAATTAAATAGGAATACTTAATTTCGTCGCCGCAAATTTGGTAATTTTTAAATGGTACAGAAGGACTTAAGGACTTTAAGAATGCTAGAAAAAGAATTTCCGAATAAGAAAAGACGAATTTGAAGTGTGACAGATATTTTTTATGTAAAAAAATTAAAATTTTTTATATAATCGTAGCTCCTCCCCACCTCTTCCGTCTGCCTCTG
>JASTWL010000351.1:0-200095 GCA_035220575.1 Temnothorax rugatulus
AGAGCGTGCAGATAGATGATGCACAACCAAGCCGGCGGAACGAGAAAGAAATTCCACGTGACCAGACCGTTCGGGACACTCGCCCTAAGAAGGTATTCCTCTTAATTAATTACTTGGAGCAGCTCGTTTAAAATCGTTCGCGATTCGCGTCCCGGTCAAATTCGCCGTATCTTCAATCCACTTCAGTATGAGTGAAGCAAACGAGAAAAGTCCAGCAAACCGTGGTCGTGAATCATCATCGTATTTCGTTTTTGAGAAAATTAACTTGGATATTAAGTTCGCCTAGCGCGCCGCGCGGCCAGCGAGCGAGAGCGGTCACCATACAGACGTGGCTGCCGCACCGAGTACCGATTCTTCACGCGTACAAAAATTAAACAATTATTTTCTCGATAACGAAACAAAACACATCAATGAAAATTTTTTGTGGTATATTGGAAGCTTGAAAGTTTCTAACAAAATTTTTTTTTTATTTTTCGATCGTCTCCCTGACAGTTAAAAAAATTATTGAAAAATAATTTGTTTAATAAATAGTACGAAATAACTTTTTTTTATGTTGTAAATAATTTTATCATAAAATATAGTCCTTTTGTGACAACTTTTATTTAAAAAATTTTTGTATTGCATTTAAAGGAAAAAAGTTATGCAATTATTAAATAAAAAGGCGGTAAATTTTCCATTATTCATAAATCGAAAAAATTTGCAATTAAAAAAAAAATATTTGACACCATATTTTATCTCGTCAGAAACTACCGATATGCAAAATTTGATCCATTTCTGAGAGGTGACTGATCCGGTTCACGCGGAATGGCCCATATATAACCCTATATGATTATATATGTTCATATATGCTTATATATAATTATATATAATTATATATGATCATATAGAGATAAAATTCATATATAATTGTATTAGATATAATCATATATATTTATATATAATTATATATAATCTTTTTTTCCCGGGTAATCCTAAGAATACTTGCATTCGCTGGTTTATTGCTTCAAATGACAAGTAGGCCAGTCATTAAAAACAATCAATTCACTTTAATTACAAAAGTTTTCAAATTTTGATGGAATATTATAGGTGAGATGAAATAACAATAAATCTCATTTTGCAACCATTTCCGAGGTTCGAAACATTGCAAAAAATGTTAATTTATTATAATTTTGCGAAAAAAATTGCAAACGTCCTGCAAAGGAGTATACAAAAAGTAGACCCAAATGGGAAACTCATCACAGCTCAATGAATTTTGGCAGAAACATTTATAACGGCTTCAGAATGATGCCGGAAAAAGATTTTTTGTTGATTTTTGTTGTACTCCTTTGCAGGACGTCTGCAATTTTTTCGCAAAGTTATAATAAATTAACATTTTTTGCAATGCCAAACCTCGGAAATGGTTGCAAAATGAAATTTATTGTTACTTCAACTCATCCAATATTCCATCAAAGGTCGAAAACTTTTGTTAAAGTTAAATTTTCGAATTTTAATGTCTTTATCGACTGGCCTAAAGGCAGGAAACCCGATGTCCAGCTCGACCGCTTCTGTTTAATCCGGAGCGAGACCATTCCGCCGACGAGATGGCCACTAGCATAAGTAGTCAAGGTCCGTCCAGGAGAAAATGGTCGGTTGCGCGTAATCACCGTCCACACTATGGCGGTCGAATTAATCCGATCGATCGTTAAACTTCTTCATTTTGCCGACGAGCGACGTCGATCCGCTGAAAGATTTTTTTTTTTTACGCAGGAGAAATCTTCTACTACTGGGATCCGGTTCCCCGGTTTGCCCAGTAGCCCCCGAAGGGGAAGACCCCCCCACCTCCGGGGAGAGGCGAGGGGACATCGACTACGATACTGCATGCATAGCCTACCGGCTAAAACTCCTGCGGGTGTCTCTCACGGCACTTGTAAGGGGGAGGGGGAGGGACCTCCGGGAAACGCACTGATTCTTCCAGGGTTCCCCCAAGGAAGGAGATCTCCTCAAGGATCTCCTCGACATCTCCTTCACGATAAGGCTCGAGACCACCTCCAGTACTCTCCGCCTAAAACTGTAAGCTGGAATTCTCGCGCATTTTTAGCGAAGGCCTTACCTGTGAATTTTTTTTTAGCGTTAAATTATTTTACGAGAAAATAAAATTCGAGGGTGATTAAAAACAATTAACCTCATCACACTTGCAGCGGTAAAATAAATAGATCGACTTACCGTTCCGCTCTCTTTGCGACCATGGCTTTCTTAAAGTCGCACGAACTGTAAGATTAATATCTCATGTTGCTCCTCAATTTCTGGTTTTTCAATTCTTACTACCACCAACAGAAACGTTCTTCAAACTCTGAAAAGAAATGTCTTGCAAGAATTTATTATACAAAACTTGAATTTGAAACTTCTTCGGTGTATGATAGTCTTTTAAAGAAATTAAGAAAAGTGCCTGTTTTTTTTTTCTTCTTTTAACCAAACACACGGCGGAAGTTGGCGTCATAGCCAACCAAATCGTCCGCCGCGCGAAAAAAGTTAAATTCGACCCAACTTTGATTGGCTACCGCGTCGCTCCTTGCTACGTGGCAAGCGTCTCCGCGTTCCGTGTGCAGAAGCTATATGTTTTCGCGCACAAGAATCAATCTCGTCGGCATCTTCAAGCACGAACAGATATATCATATTTAGGCCCAGTTTCACAAGTGTCGGTTAACTTTTAATCTTACAAGGAGAGGACCAGGTAGTGCCCTCACCGATTTAAATAAATTTTTAATATGTTGTAGGGTTAACCCCCCACTAATTAATGGTAAAGTAGCACGATGCAATACTCGAGCATTCGCAAGATGTTTGCATCGAAAGTTTTCGTTTAAGGGGCTTCCCTAGTGTAACAGGGCCTAAAATGAATGATTTTTAAAAGGAAAACGACAAAGCCAATTGATGAACAACTTTTCTCAAATATTTTACTATATTTCAAGAGTGCATACAAATTTTTTCAAAATTTTATATTTGTTATTAAGCCCGTGCCAGCCATTTTTTTGGAGCGCCGCGAAAAAACGGTGACCACGATTGCAGCCGTTGTAGTTATCTGAAACAAAAAAACAAAAGGATTCTTAATCTACTTGAGTGTGGCTATCGTCTGAAACAGAATCATGAAAAAATATTGAAAATTTAAAAAATTATAGCGATTATAATTATTTTAATATAAATTATTTTAATAATTATAATCGCTACAATTTTTTAAATTTTCAATATTTTTTCATGATTCTGTTTCAGACGATAGCCACACTCAAGTAGATTAAGAATCCTTTTGCTTTTTTGTTTCAGATAACTACAACGGCTGCAATCGTGGTCACCGTTTTTTCGCGGCGCTCCAAAAAAATGGCTGGCACGGGCTTAATAACAGATATAAAATTTTGAAAAAATTTGTATGCACTCTTGAAATATAGTAAAATATGTGGGATAAGTTGTTCATCAATTGGCTTTGTCGTTTTCCTTTTAAAAATCATTCATTTTAGGCCCTGTCACACTAGTGAAGCCCGTTAAACGAAAACTTTCGATGCAAATATCTTGCGAATGCTCGAGTATTGCATCGTGCTACTTTACCATTAATTAGTGGGGGGTTAACCCTACAACATATTAAAATTTTATTTAAATCGGTGAGGGCACTACCTGGTCCTCTCCTTGTTAGATTAACTCACTCTTCGTCTCTTTCTAAGGGGGACGTTAGAAGGAGACGAAAAGTGAGTTAATCTAAGATTAGAAGTTAACCGACACTTGTGAAACTGGACCTTAGTTAATTTGATTTGCTTCAAAAAATCCACGTCCGTAAAGAAGAGGATCTTCTTCTTTTGTTCCCTCCAATTTAATCCTTGTTGCTGGGGATTAATATAAGATGGAAATCTGGATGTTTTCATAGTCAGTATGCCATTTTAGTTAGATAAGTCGTCCAGTGGAAGACCTTCCAAGTTCTGTCTGCAAATTGTTAAATATTAGAGGCGCAGAGTTTATCGTATCGCTAACAATAAGTTATACAAATATATTTACTAGAAAAAAATAGCTTTATCTATAAATAATTATTAAAATTTGTCTTTATACAGCATTTATTGATTATTTACAGATGATTTGTTACAATATCGTATCTATACCAACGTAGTCTCTTGCTGTACACTTTTTTCAAAGGTTGCAATCTTTGAACTATAAAATTCAATGTTTAGTATTGTAACGGCCTGCCTTTTGGCTGTTTATATCGAACGCGGACTAGCTCGCCGGACCAGGAGTTCGATGGTAGGCCCAGAGACAGAAGGCAGTTTTGATACGAAACGTGGTTTATTACGGTAGTTCAAATTACAATCATATTGTCGCGATATGTACAACGGAGATGCCTGCGAATCATGCGGCTAACGCGGGCGGTTTATTATCTAGACGAGGGTCGCGGTAATTACAACGTACGGAAACGCATTCGGTTTATGCGGCGGACGCGAGCGGATTATATTTTATAAGACGGTCGCGATATTACAAAAGTACGGAAACGCAATCGGTTTACGCGGCGGACGCGGGCGGATTATACTTTACAAGACGGTCGCAATAATTACAAAGTATTCGGTGTATGCGGCGGACGCGAGCGGATTATATTTTACAAGACGGTCGCGATATTACAACAGTACGGAAACGCAATCGGTTTACGCGGCGGACGCGGGCGGATTATACTTTACAAGACGGTCGCGATATTTACAAAGTATTCGGTGTATGCGGCGAACGTAAATCAGGTGGTCCGTATCGGCGCGACGCGGTACGCGTGCGAGCGGGCCTTCAAGCCGGCCAATGGCTGGTCGGCCCGCGGCGCGAGATTCGCGGCGCGGGCGCGTGTATGCTATACGGCGCGGTCTTTCTCGCGAGATGAGTTTACGAATTACGCGGCGCGTAGGGAAGGAAACGAAACGGCCAGGGACTAGGCTGGCCGATCGGTGGTCTAGGAGGTCCGGCTGTTCCGGTGGCAAGAACACTTGTCGAGAGGCTGAGCACGCTCGACCCCTGGTTACCGTGGCAGACGGGGCTTTTCTTGGGAGGAAGGCGGTCAGCGCTCGAGAACTCTCGAACGAGGCACAGAACGCTGTACCCCGTTTCGTAGGCTGGCCTAGGAAGCGGAAAGGTACTCGTCTCCGAGGATAGCGGAGCACGGGTAGCTAGACTCGGATCGGAGTGTGTCTATCGTTCGCGGTGCCGGCAATTTATACTCGCCCGGGCGGTACGCTAGGGAGGGGAGGCCGATTCCCGCGCGAGCCGCGCCGCCGACGGAGCGGAGCGGAATCGGGGTGGCGGTAAGCGCGCTCGCGCTCGGAGGCGATCGGCTCCCCTCGGTCTTCTTCGTAGACCCGGGGAGATGCTGGTGCCGCGGAGTGCCGCGCACACAGCGGTGTTTTTAGGCGTTTAAAAATAAGGTGGGCGCACCGCGCCCTTACCTCGCCCGACGGAGATCGTCGGGCGGCATCCGGCAGCTCGTCGCCGGGAATGATGCATGTGTGGGGGTGCATCGTTACATCACCCCCCCCCTCAGGATGCCTGAATCTAGAGGCATATGTTGCTGGCCGGTCGGGGTAGCCGGCTGACCTGGGCTGGACCTACCCCGTGGTGTTCCGGGACTTCTCTTTGATCCACCGGATCGATCCGTCTCCGTTGAACCGAATATGCCAGCGTCGGTTCCCGAGTCGTGCCTTGTACTCGCGGGAGACGTGGCGTGCGAAGTGTGGCACGTCCACGGTGATCCCGGGCGCGACGAGGATTGGTATCGGCGGAGGCGGCAGTGGGCCCATCACCCGAGCCGGGTTGAGGGCTGGCCGTGGTCTTAGCGGGACCGTCGGCTGGCGCTGCTGCAGGCGCCGTGGTAGCGGTGGCGGTGGCGTGGTTAGCCAAGCCTGCTTCGCCCTGTTGGCCGTGTCGGACCTCTGGACGATGGTGCCGATGCGGGGCCATGCCCGTGGAGGTGCGTGTCTCTCCGGCGTTGGTAGCGGCGTGGGCTCGGGATCGCCCCGGTAGAGCGTGGCCCATCCGTGCCCGATCCCGGGGTTGGCGGGATCGTACGGCTCTGCGTCTTCGTTGAGGATCTCCTCGATTTCCCGCAGGACATCTCGCTCCGTAGCTTGCTCCGTCGCTGTGTCTTCCGTCATGGTGACAGTCGATCTGACGGATCGGTGGCCGCGTTGTTCGCTCGCTTCCTATCGTCGCCGGTTTTCCCGGCTCGCTCGGGGGGGAAGGTCGTACCATCTTTATTTTGTTCGGTGTGACAATAATATTCCACGGTGATCTTACGTGTCGACAATACGTTTCACGGTACCTTACCATAATATTTTTGTCGGCGCTAATAGTTTCGGCGCGGGTCGCCGGCGTGGATTCGCAACGCACGGTCGCGGCGGCGGTCTCGTCGGCGGGTTCCCCTTCCAGGTCGGAATCATGTAGGACGGGTGTCGTATCGGTAGGCGCGCGTTTGAGATCCTGTACATGCACGTGACGGTACCATTTTCCCTGGCGGCTACGGAGGTCGACTATTACTGGCGAGATGATGCGTCGCACTTCGAGCGGACCGATAAATTTTGGCGCGAGCTTTGCGTTGAACGCGGCTTCTTTGTTCGACAGGGGCCGGTCGCGCTTCCACACCCATTCCCCGATCTGCGGTCGCCAGTCCCGGCGGCGAAGATTGTAATATTTCTCTTGGCGTTGGAAGGCGCGGGCTAATTGAACGCGCACGAGCTCGTATGCTTCGTTCAAACGGCGGTGTATCGGGGTGGCCGGGCCGGCGGCGGGCGGCAGGCCGTTTTCCCCGGGACGGCGTAATTCGCGGCCGTGATTTAAAAATGCGGGCGTGTACCCGGTCGCGTCGTGCGCCGCGGTGTTATACGCGAACTGGAGTTCTGGCAGGTGCTCGTCCCACGTTCGATGTTTCTTAGCGTACTGCGCGATCATCGTTTTAATGACGCGATTAGTTCTTTCTACGGGGTTGCAGTGGGGTGCATATGCCGGCGTGAAACGTTGTCGGATACCGCACTCGTTTAGCAGCTTCGCGAGCTGTTTCGACTTTAATTGTGTACCATTATCCGACAGGATCTCCTCCGGGCAGCCGTGTCGGAGGATAATGGTCTCGGTAATGTGCTTCGCGATCGCGGGCGCGGTGGCGCGTCGTAGCGGGCGGAGCTCGACCCATTTCGTAAAACGGTCTTGCATATTGAGTAACCATATGTGCCCGGCGGCGGATCGTGGTAACGGGCCGACGAGGTCGATGGTGACTTGTTGCCATGGTCGTTCGAGTGCGGTCGGGTGCAGCTGGCCGGCCGGTTTTTCTTGCGCGACCTTATGTGCGAGACAGGTCGGGCATTCGCGGACGTACCGGGCGATATCGCGGAACATGCCGGGCCAGTAAAATCGTTGCGCGATCCGCGCGATCGTTTTGGCGATCCCCAAGTGGCCGGCGGTCGGGGCGTCGTGGTACCGCGTGAGAATCTCGGGGCGCTGGTCCTTTGGTACGCACTCTTTCCATTGTTCGTCTGCCGGCGTATCTTTAAAATCGAGGCTGTGGAGCACGTGCTTCCACAGTCGGCCCTGGTCTATTCGGAAATCGGGTGCCTCGTGTGGCGCGTTTTCGGCTGTATGCCACATGCGCGTATACCACGGGCACTTCGGGGTGGTGACGCTGAGGAGCTCGGATTGCCTCGACAGCGCGTCCGCCACCTTGTTCAGGGCCCCTTTTCGGTATTTCACGTCGAAGTCGTACTGCTGCAATTCAAAGGACCAACGTCCTAATCGGCCGGACGGCGACTCTAGTTTCTGTAGCCACTTTAACGATTGGTGATCTGTGATCACCGTGAACCGGTATCCCTCGAGGTAATCGCGCATCCGCCTAATTCCCCATACGACTGCCAGACACTCCAGTTCGGTAGCGCTATAGTTTCGCTCGGCGTGATTCAATGTGCGGCTAGCGTATGCGATGACACGCTCGCCCTCCGGGAAGTACTGCGTGAGGACGGCCCCCAGCCCGGTGGTGCTGGCGTCCGTCTGGAGATGAAATTGCCGCGTAAAGTCCGGACAGGCGAGGACCGGCGCGGTGGTCAGCGTGCGTTTGAGGGTGTCGAACGCGTTTTGCTCGGCCTCCCCCCAGGCCCAGCGGGCCTGTTTGCGTGTCAGCGCGGTGAGCGGCGCGGCGAGGGTGGCGAAGTCTTTAATGAACCGGCGGTACCAGCTCGCGAGTCCTAAAAATTGTCGGATGTGTCGTACGTTCTGGGGCACGGGCCAGTTCGCGACGGCGCTAACCTTGTCCGGGTCGGTGCGGATGCCGTCGCGGTCGACGATGTGGCCGAGATACTTTATACGGTCGGTACAGAAACGGCATTTTTCCGGGTTAATCCTTAGCTTCGCGGCTCGGAGTCGGCGGAAAACTTCGCGCATAACGCGTAGATGCTCCTCGAACGTTTCGGTGGCGATCACGATGTCATCCAAGTATACGAACACGTGCGGCCATAATTCGGGACCGAGGATCGAGTCGAGCAAGCGCTGAAAAGTTGCCGGGGCCGAATGCAGCCCGAACGGCATAACCCGGAATTGCATCAGCCCCTTGCCGGGGACCGTAAACGCGGTTACGGGCCGGCTCTCCGGCGCGAGGGGCACCTGCCAGTACCCGTTTTTGAGATCGAGGGTTGACAGGTACCGAGCCCCCCTTAATCTATCTAGCGTCGCGGTGATTTGCGGTAGCGGATACGCGTCTTTTTCGGTAAGCTCGTTAACCCAGCGGAAATCAATGCAAAACCGCGGTTTGCCGTCCTTTTTTCGCACGATTACGATCGGTGAGCTCCAGGCGCTGTGCGACGGCTCGATGATGCCGTCCTGCAGCATTTTTTCGACTTCTGCGTCTATGATCGCCTGCATCGCCGGGTTCCGCGGTCGATACCTCTGCTTAACCGGACGGTCGGTTTTTACGCGGATTACATGTTCCCCGCGATCCGTGGGGCCTTGCACCCCTTCGAACTTCGCGAGTTCGTCCGCCAGAAAACGGCGGAGGCGGTCCTCCTCGGTCGCCGCGTCTTCTTCGTGAGTTTCCCCGACGGTGGCCGCCATCGTGTCGGCGCTGGGCAGAGGCGGGGGCGGAATGGCGAAATCCATCTTGCCCCACAGATCTACGCCTATCAACATATCGCAGTCGAGCTTGGGCATGATTTGGAACCGGTGCCAAAACATGCGTCCTTGTACGGTCACGGGGACCGTAATTAAACCCGGGATGTCCGCGCGCGTCCCATCGGCGAGATATACCCGCCCGGTAATTGTCGTGATCGTGAAGTTTGCCGCCAACGTTTCCGCGGTGCTCGCGTTCACGAAGGAGGCTTCGGACCCGGTGTCTAAGAGAGCGTCGAACGTTTGGTCCGCTACGCGGACGCTCAGGTGCGGACGCGGTTTGTAGGTTAAGCGGAGGACCGGGGGACGGCCGCCTCTTCCCCGGCCCGCGCGGCATTTCCCGACGGCGGGTGGCAATCACGCGTAAACACGCCGTCCCGCCCACATTGTGAGCAAAATCGTTTGGGTGGCCGGCGGCAATCAAAACGGGTGTGCCCGCGCTGTTTACAGCGCCAGCAACACTCGTGTCGGTTGTAGGCGGTCGCGGCGAGCGCGGGTAGCGGGGCGGCAGGCTGTCGCGCGCGAGTCTGCTCCTCTATGCGCTCGAACTCCTCCGCCTGGCGCAGGATCTCGCGCGTCCGGGTGACGGAATCGCGTCGGATGTAGAGCTGGTACCGCGGGTGCATATTATCGTAGAGCGCGTCGAGCCGGTCTTCCTCTGTGAACCCGGTTGCTCGGCGCATCATGGTGAGCATTTCGGTGGCGAATTTGCGGTACGGTTCGTCCGGTCGCTGCATTCGCGTCTGGATTTCGCGAATGAGTTGAGCGCGGTATCGTCGCGGGAGGTAATATTCGCGGAAATCGGCGTGGAAGTCCTCCCAGCCCTGCCATGTGTGCCGGTTATTCCGGTACCACAGAAGCGCGTCGCCCTTAAGTAACTCCGGAAGTCCCGCCAGTATTTGCGCGCCGGAAATCTGGTACGCGTCCTTAAGTTCCTCTAGCCGCTCGAGAAACGCGACGGGGATCTTTGCCATCAAAATGGCACCCCCATTTCCTTATTTGATCCACGACCTGGCCGGGGAATCCGGCCGGGCGATCGCTAACTGCCGGAAAGAAAACTTCGTACGGTGTTGCCGGAGCCGGCGTCGAGCCGGTCGTCGTCGGCGCGAGGAACGTTCCCGCCGGCTGTATAATGATCGGAGGCACCTTTTTCGTCTCGTCGCCCCCCGCGGCGTCGGTTCGCGTCATCTCGGGATGATCGGTCGCATGAGCACTCAGGCGTTGCCGCAGCTCGTCCATCGTGCCGACGGCGTCGAGTTCGCGTCGCGTGAGCTCTTCGATTAGCTCGTTTTTCGTGAGTTTATATATCCACGCCTTTGGCATTGCGTATCCTGTCTTTTGTCTCTCGGAACGATCAAAACGGTCCCTGTTCGGGCGCCATGTAACGGCCTGCCTTTTGGCTGTTTATATCGAACGCGGACTAGCTCGCCGGACCAGGAGTTCGATGGTAGGCCCAGAGACAGAAGGCAGTTTTGATACGAAACGTGGTTTATTACGGTAGTTCAAATTACAATCATATTGTCGCGATATGTACAACGGAGATGCCTGCGAATCATGCGGCTAACGCGGGCGGTTTATTATCTAGACGAGGGTCGCGGTAATTACAACGTACGGAAACGCATTCGGTTTATGCGGCGGACGCGAGCGGATTATATTTTATAAGACGGTCGCGATATTACAAAAGTACGGAAACGCAATCGGTTTACGCGGCGGACGCGGGCGGATTATACTTTACAAGACGGTCGCAATAATTACAAAGTATTCGGTGTATGCGGCGGACGCGAGCGGATTATATTTTACAAGACGGTCGCGATATTACAACAGTACGGAAACGCAATCGGTTTACGCGGCGGACGCGGGCGGATTATACTTTACAAGACGGTCGCGATATTTACAAAGTATTCGGTGTATGCGGCGAACGTAAATCAGGTGGTCCGTATCGGCGCGACGCGGTACGCGTGCGAGCGGGCCTTCAAGCCGGCCAATGGCTGGTCGGCCCGCGGCGCGAGATTCGCGGCGCGGGCGCGTGTATGCTATACGGCGCGGTCTTTCTCGCGAGATGAGTTTACGAATTACGCGGCGCGTAGGGAAGGAAACGAAACGGCCAGGGACTAGGCTGGCCGATCGGTGGTCTAGGAGGTCCGGCTGTTCCGGTGGCAAGAACACTTGTCGAGAGGCTGAGCACGCTCGACCCCTGGTTACCGTGGCAGACGGGGCTTTTCTTGGGAGGAAGGCGGTCAGCGCTCGAGAACTCTCGAACGAGGCACAGAACGCTGTACCCCGTTTCGTAGGCTGGCCTAGGAAGCGGAAAGGTACTCGTCTCCGAGGATAGCGGAGCACGGGTAGCTAGACTCGGATCGGAGTGTGTCTATCGTTCGCGGTGCCGGCAATTTATACTCGCCCGGGCGGTACGCTAGGGAGGGGAGGCCGATTCCCGCGCGAGCCGCGCCGCCGACGGAGCGGAGCGGAATCGGGGTGGCGGTAAGCGCGCTCGCGCTCGGAGGCGATCGGCTCCCCTCGGTCTTCTTCGTAGACCCGGGGAGATGCTGGTGCCGCGGAGTGCCGCGCACACAGCGGTGTTTTTAGGCGTTTAAAAATAAGGTGGGCGCACCGCGCCCTTACCTCGCCCGACGGAGATCGTCGGGCGGCATCCGGCAGCTCGTCGCCGGGAATGATGCATGTGTGGGGGTGCATCGTTACAAGTATCAAGTATCAATGTCGAGTATCTTTATCTGCTAAATTAGTACCTCTTCCCCACAAAAAACCGAAATAACACATATGCAGAAATTGAGTGCTCTTTATGAGCGAATTATGTGCTCTATTCATAATTTTTGCGCTCAAGCGGTTTAGTGGGAAATCACAATTGAAAGTAGGAGTGCTGGCTTGACGTAAGTTAGCGTCCCTACTCATTAAAATTACATATAAAATAAAAAACTCAGTATGTTAGAATTATGTACTTTTTATATACTTTGTGACGTGGCAGCGCCCCGCCGCCGTCACAAGGCGCGGGTTCGCGCCCTCGGACGAGCCAGGAGAGCGACCGCGAAATCTCCAGGGGGCCTACCGAAACTTTAGAATGCGTATCATTTATTTATTATTATATTTTATTTTGTATGAAAATGTGGCACCTCGCCGAGGCACCGCGCTTCGGGACCAGGATTGCGGAAGCCTACTAATAGGAGAGCCGGCTGCACAAAACCCTCCCTCATCGAACATACGGCTGAATTTTATTCGAATCGATTTTTTAGTGGTTAACCCTGTGCCGGGTTTTATATGCCCTGAAACTTGACCAAAGTGTTAAAAAAAAGGCCACTTCCGGTATGATTTTTTGAGATAAAACCCCTTAAAGAACATACGGTTAAAACTTGTGCCAATCGATTCAGGATGTCAAGCACTTTGATTAAAAAATATGCTGCCACCCTCCACCTTGACAGGAACCATATGGCAGCAACCCTTAAACGTGATATATTTTCGTACCGTACCTCCCTCACAGAACATACGATTTTTTTCTTTTTTTAAAATGTAGCTCAAACATTCCTGAACATAAAAAAACAATACTGCCATCGCTGGCCTTGACTAAAAATTTTTGTGCCACTCGTAAGTCGCGCCACTTTTGGCTGCCAAGGCCGTAGCCGGATAAGAAGGATCAATGTGCCCCCACACGGATCATGCTCATTTTTTATCCTTTGATTGCTATCAGTGTCACTTATAATTTAGTCAAATATTAGCCCTTAATATAGAACCGTTTTAGTGTAAAAAATAAAAATAAAAATTTCGAAAATAATTCATATTTTTTGATCGGCTTAACCGATTTTGATGAAATTTTAATATGTTGTAGATATCATTGAGACACATTTGTGGAAAATTCGGGAAAGGTTTCTTATGACCAAAACATTGATAAAAAATAAATAAATGTGCTTGCTTTTTTTTTAGTCCCAATATCTTTCTGACACAATTACGAAAAAATTTTTTTAGAATCTTGGAGTAATTTCCTATCAGGCATAATTTTTTGGAAGCAATAAAATGGGTAGGCGGTACTTTTAAAAAATAAAGTTTTTTTCACTTATTTAAAAATATGATATGCTTTTGGTACAATCGCCATATTTTTGTTTAGAATTTTGGAATGGAATCCTACAACAAGTAATTTTCCGGAATCGATTAAATAAATAGGTGCAGGTACTAAAAAAATATGCTGCCACCCTCCACCTTGACAGGAACCATATGGCAGCAACCCTTAAACGTGATATATTTTCGTACCGTACCTCCCTCACAGAACATACGATTTTTTCTTTTTTTTAAATGTAGCTCGAACATTCCTGAACATAAAAAAACAATGCTGCCATCGCTGGCCTTCACCAAAAATTTTTGTGCCACCCGTAAGTAGCGCCACTTTTGGCTGCCAAGGCCGTAGCCGGATAAGAAGGATCAATGTGCCCCCACACGGATCATGCTCATTTTTTATCCTTTGCTATCAGTGTCACTTATAATTTAGTCAAATATTAGCCCTTAATATTGAACCGTTTTAGTGTAAAAAATAAAAATAAAAATTTCGAAAATAATTCATATCTTTTGATCGGCTTAACCAATTTTGATGAAATTTTAATATGTTGTAGATATCATTGAGACACATTTGTGGAAAATTCGGGAAAGGTTTCTTATGACAAAAACATTGGTAAAAAATAAATATGTATGTATCTCTTTATTGCTTGTCCCCTCAGGGTTTGCAAGGCGTTTTTATAAGGAACGTACCCAAACCTTTACAACAATTTTACAGCCCACTCCTCTCTTATCCTCATACATAAAAAAAATTTTTACATCACACATTTAACACAACCTTATCCTAAGCCCATGGCGTTTTTCAGGGACGTACCCAACCCTTTACAAATCATGCCCCTTCCTAACCCGACCTGACCAACACGGCCCTTTACACTCTTTTCCACCCTCCCCTCCTCGCCCTCTATCCAGCTCTCCCCTCCCATTCCTCCCTCCCCTCTCTCCGTCACCACTCTCTGGCGTCATTTGCTTTCGTTCATCCCAGCCGCAGCATCATACAAAATATCACGCCTCTGCAACGCACCCTTTCCAACATAATACCTCTAATGCCCAAAACCCACATTGTCCATCTGCCGGCATCTGATTCAACACATTTGCGCTACAATCACAACAATTCATTCCTCGCACGATTCAATACCTTATTGTTCTTATTCGTATACAATGCGCGTTTCCTATGAAACTTCGTCACCGTCTTATTCCTTTGCGTGCGACTCATTAAGCCCTTACATTCACTATCCTTCGCTTCAACACTTTCCTTTCAAATCATACAAATTTTACACATCCTCTTACTGGCGTTTTTCAGGGACGTACCCAACCCTTTACAGAACATACTCCTTCCTAACCCGACCTGACCATTACGGCCCTTTACACTCTTCTCCTCCCTCCCCTCCACGCCCTCTACCCTAATCTCTTCCCCCATCCCCCCTCTCCTCACTCCGTCTCCACTCTTTGGCGCCATTCGTTTTCGTTCATTCTCAGTCGCAGCATCATACAAAATATCACGCATCTACAATGCAATCCTTCCGACGCAATGCCCTCATGCCTAAAACACACAGTGTCCATCTGCCGTCTTAATCAACACATCTTCACTACAATCCAACACAATTCATTCTTACTTTTCCCCCATCCCATCTCCTCCCCCCAATCCACCCTCTCCTCGCTCCGTCACCACTCACCGGCGTCAATTCTCTCCCCCCTCGCTTGCCAACCCTCCGCAAATGCACCCATCACCCTCATCAACCCCTCCGACTCCTCTCCATCTCTCCGCTCCCCCTCTGCGGCCTTCTCCTCACCCTCCTGCTTTCTTCTCCGCTGCGCCCCCTCGTCTTCTCTCCCCCCTGGTCACCCGATCTCAACCCAAATTCCGCCTGAAAACCTCTCGAATGAGTGAGTGAATGACGGCTCCTTGACTTCTCGCTCCCTTTTCTCTCTCTCTTCCCTCCACCTCCTTCCGTGGCCACCTCTCTCCGTCTTCTTGCCATGCGGCGGCCGATCACTCAGCTCACGCGCGCTCGGCACCTCTTCTCCTTACTCGTTCTCCCCTCCTTCGCCTTCTCACCCTCTCTCTCTCTCTCTCTCTCTCTCTCTCTCTCTCTCTCTCTCTCTCTCTCTCTCTCTCTCTCTCTCTCTCTACCCCCCTCTTGTCTACGCTGTCGGCCCCCAGTCCTCTCCACAGCCCTCGACTCTCGACTCGCATCGATCGTTCGATCGCTCGATCGATCGATCCGTCGCGCCGACTCTCAGCTCCCTTCCTCACCAGTCGCACCACCATTAGCAGGCCCTCCGTCTCGCGTCATATCGATCGATCGCCCGATCGATACTCCATGTTATCACTCGACGCTCGACTCCCTCATCTCGTAACATGGTCTACCGCTTCCCCTGCCTCCTCTCGTCCCTCCGAGTATGCTCACCCTCCCGGCCGTTCCGACGCCTCCACGCCGTCACGCCCGGCAAGCCGGCCTCCTCGGCGCACCTCCAACTTCTATCCTCTCCTTTCTCTTCCTTCTTCTCCCGTCTTGGGCCTTACTCCTCTCTCTGCCCCTCCCTCCAAAATCACACCGTCATCCTAACCTCTTCCTTCCTGGCCTCCCTTTCTTCAGCCGTTTCTTGACGTCCCTCCTCATTCTCACCCTCACCTCCACTCATTCGACCTCCTTTCAACCTCCTTCCCGCCTTCGTTTGACCCTCCACCCTCGCTCACCCCCACAACACCCAAACTTCCCCTGCTACTATCCGTGTGCTCCCCCGCCGAGGGCTACGGGGGAACTCGATAAAAAATAAATAAATGTTCTTGCTTTTTTTTAGTCCCAATATCTTTCTGGCACAATTACGAAAAAATTTTTGTAGAATCTTGGAGTAATTTCCTATCAGGCATAATTTTTTGGAAGCAATAAAATGGGTAGGCGGTACTTTTAAAAAATAAAGTTTTTTTTCACTTATTTAAAAATGTGATATGCTTTTGGTATATTTTTGTTTAGAATCTTGGAATGGAATCCTACAAGTAATTTTCCGGAATCGATTAAATAAATGGGTGCAGGTACTAAAAAAATAATAAAATACAGTAAATTGAAATAATTATAAAAGTAATTATACCTGCACCTATTTATTTAATCGATTCCGGAAAATTACTTGTTGTAGGATTCCATTCCAAGATTCTAAACAAAAATATGGCGATGGTACCAAAAGCTATGATAATTTTGAAAAAAATGTTTTGTTTTTTAAAGTACCTTCTACCCACTCTATTGGTCCGAAAAAATTACTTGTTGTAGAATACCGTCTCAAAAGTTCACAAAAAAAATATGGCGATCGTACCAAAAGCATATCATATTTTTAAATAAGTGAAAAAGAATACTTTATTTTTTAAAAGTACCGCCTACCCATTTTATTGCTTCCAAAAAATTATGCCTGATAGGACATTACTCCAAGATTCTACAATAGTTATTTATATCACACGTGCATGGAAAGTGGCTCATCACGCGCGCGTCGCGCGCGGAATGGGCCACTTTCCACGCACTTGTAATTTAAAATAGGGTGTGCAACATGTGCGTGAAGTTGAAAATTCACGGGTGCGGTGATCGCACTCGCCTTCGGCTCGTGCGTCAACTCCGCACCCGTGAATTTCCATCTTCCCGCACTTGTTGCACAAATAACTATTGTGTAACAAGTGCGAGAAGTTGAGAATTGGACACGAGTGCGGAGTGGACGCACGAGCCAAAGGCGAGTGCGATCACCCGCACGTGTTACACACCCTATTTTATATTACAAAGTGCGTGGAAAGTGGCCCGTTCCGCGCGCGTCATCTGTGCGACGAATGACCAATTCCACACACGAGTCGAAACAGTGCGGTAATGTAAACATTACCGCACGACAGTGTGATATTGTATCATAATTCTCAACTTCCCGCACTTGTTACACAAATAACTATTTCGTAATTGTGCCAGAAAGATATCGGGACTAAAAAAAAGCAAGAACATTTATTTATTTTTTATCAATGTTTCTGTCATCAGAAACCTTTCCCGAATTTTCCACAAATGTGTCTCAATGATATCTACAACATATTAAAATTTCATCAAAATCGGTTAAGCCGATCAAGAGATATGAATTATTTTCGAAATTTTTATTTTTATTTTTTACACTAAAACGGTTCAATATTAAGGGCTAATATTTGACTAAATTATAAGTGACACTAATAGCAATCAAAGGATAAAAAATGAGCATGATCCGTGTGGGGGCACATTGATTCTTCTTATCCGGCTACGGCCTTGGCAGCCAAAAGTCGCGCGACTTACGGGTGGCACAAAAATTTTTGGTCAAGGGCAGCGATGGCAGCATTGTTTCTTTATGTTCAGGAATGTTCGAGCTACATTTTAAAAAGAGAAAAAATCGTATGTTCTGTGAGGGAGGTACGGTACGAAAATATGTCACGTTTAACCCTTCGCCCGTAATCTGGGTCGTAAATGGCACAAGCCGAAATTCAAAATAGAATACCGCCGAAATGAAAAGGGGGGGGGGGGCTTGCTTTCCCTCGTAAAAAAGTAGGTAGTGGGGAGAACTCATGCCCAAAGTTTCGTTGGAATTCGCCAGTGTGTGCTTGACCAGCAGCGAGTCAAAGTGCGTCCAGTGCCAATATTGACCCTGATTACGGACAGTGCCAGACTTTCGTGCAAGTAAGTAAAATTAATTTAACGTCATTTTTATATTACTACAGTTATTTTTAACTTATATAAGTGATATTTTTTTATGATTGTGTATGTTATATATATAACCTCAAAATGTGAGTGGATGAAAACACGTGTAAAAAGAAATAACATCAATTAACATCATTTTGTTGTGGACTTTGCGGTAATGCCGTTTGTGAAAAGCATCGCACAAATTTATGTTTGTCATGTGCTAATTCTTGGACAGAATAAATCACTCTTAATGTTCTTGAACGATTTTATATGATTTTTTAATAAAATAATTCAAAAATTACGCTAAAAGTCTTATTTTTCTTTAACCCGAAAAACGCCATTTTCAATCCTCAGAATAATTATACTTTTTGAAAATGACCCATATACAGAATTTTTTTCTTGAAAGTACACATATTTAACTATAAAATCTCGTTGGAATTTTTCATTTTGATTTAAAATTCAATGAGATATGATTTTTTTTAATAAAAATGGATTTTTATTAATTTTTTGCATAAAGAATTATTTATAAACAATTTATTTTATAACGAATCGCTAAATAAACTTTGGGATTATAAAATAGGATAGTATACAAGTATTACAGAATTTTTTCAGATTTTTTGAACACTATTTACTAGGTCAAAATAACGACAGGACATTTACGACCCAGATTACGGACGATGCCAGTCAAATTATAGTTTACGGGCGAAAAGTTAAGGGTTGCTGCCATGGTTCCTGTCAAGGTGGGGGTGGCAGCATATTTTTTTATCAAAGTGCTTGATATCCTGAATCGATTGGCACAAGTTTCAGCCGTATGTTCTTTAAGGGGGTTTTATCTTAAAAAGTCATACCGGAAGTGGCCTTTTTTTTAACACTTCGGTCAAGTTTCAGGGCATATAAAACCCGCCACAGGGTTAACCACTAAAAAAGCTATCGATTCGAATAAAATTCAGCCGTATGTTCGATGAGGAGGGTTTTGTGCAGCCAGCTCTTGGACTATACAATGGGAACGAGACCCACGGCGAGGGACGGAGCGGCGCGGGGACATCGCGAAACCCAGCGAGGAGTCCGACCGCGGGGCACGAGGCGGACACGCACGGCGCAGCTGATCGACGAGAGGCCGACAGGGCCGTGATAAGGCCCTTCTCCCCGAGGAGGCGAGAGCTACCTCCAAACCAACCCCGAGACATCCAAGCGAACCCGGGACGCCTGGCCAGTGTTCTCTCGGTTCGCGAGGAGACCTTCGGACGAGGGGAGTCGAGCCCAAACCCGATGGACATCGGGCGGAAAAATCTGCAGCACCAAGGACGCCTGGGGGCGCAAAGGACCCCCGCATGATGCCTGCGACAGCGCGCGCGTGATCTACGACGCGCTCAGCCCCGATTGGTCGCGACACCGCACCTGATTATCGCGCAACCCCCAGGGAGGGGCGCGCTTTTGATTCTACATCGAGCGGATCACCGCTCGATCTCTCCTGGTTCTCCCGCCAACTCGAGTAGACGTCTCGCAATAATCGGTCGAGAAAGTTAGCGCATATTATCGAGCATCCGGATTGGATCATCCCCGACGCCTGTGACGACGCTTCGGATTTCGCCCGGGAATCAGCGGGACCGGTGAGGTTGCCCTCCACAGTAACTAGTGTGTAAACAGCCGCGGTGAAGCCGCGAGTGCCGCGTTTTGTCTTGCCCCGACCTGCCGTCCTCGGATGTCGCGTACGCGTAGCGGTTTTCGAGTTGGTAGCACTTGGTGTAAATCGTCGGACGCGATGATCTAGAGTCTCGCGGAATTTCGACTCGCAACCGAGTTTCGTGAGTTCTCGATTTTGGTGTTGGCGGTCGGTGGCGGGCACGAGGAGCCTCGCGACGACATATCCGTGCGCTGGTAGGATCGGCCTCCTGGGGATCGTGACCGCGGGGTCGCGAGATCGTGGATACCGCGACAGCCGGTCGTAGGTAGCGATTCGCGTATTTGAGATTTTCGCGTGGTAACGAGTGCCAGTAATCTGTTCTCGGGGTTCGCATCGGCGTTCCCTTATCGCGCGTCGCCGGAGAGTGGCCCTGTGGGGTATCTGCCTGCGCGCTGCGTAGAGACCAGCGCTGCGTCGTCATTCGTGATTTGTGCGAAACGGTATTGATCATCGCGTAAATATAGAATTGTTGTCGTTGTCCTTCCGTTATTCGTGATAAGGGCGTCGTGAGGGATTTCGATATCGCGTCAACGTTACCTGCGAACGTCGCGAGCGACCGACCAACGCCCTTGGTGCGTTGCAATTTCTTACGAGCGAACTCAGGCGCGCCCGGCGGGGCGCCGCCCCGTAAATTCTGTTAAGAATACTCGTCGATTCCCTTCTCGCGATACAAATTAGTTATTTTGCACTATTAGTAATAAGTTAGGTTTAAGTTTCGCGATAAATCTGTCCTTCGACCTACGATAGCATTATATTGCCGTTATTTCGGCCCCACATATCGCTCCAGTTCAAGTTTCTCTACAGCGTATTACTCACTTGTAATTTTGTTCCGATTTCAGTCGACCGGTTAATTTTCTGTTTGATCTCTCATTCAACGACAATTTAACATTCTTTTCCGTTAATTCTCTGCTTGCCCCGATATATCAAACTTGTTATTTCTTCACTATTTAAAGCTTATTACTCTGACTATTTACTTTTATTTTAATAAACAAAACCTATTGTTCATTAAATATCTAGCGATTTGTGTGGAATTATTTTGTGTCCATTCGACAACTTTGCGTTGCCCTGTCCCTACCCTGCCTCTCTGCCATTAGGTCGAGCTGGCTGGCCCCTCGTGTGACAGGCTTTGGTTCTCGCGATTTCGCGTTAAGTTACCGAGAATTTCGTGGACGCGAAGGCATCGCGTCTGGCGCCCTATGGATTGAGTGGAGAGCTGCCTGACTTGCGTGAGGGATTATCTTGAGGGGCCTATCACCCGACTCTCCTAGCGTTCCTTTGCTCCGGCGTAAAAAGCCGTGACAACTTTTAAAAGCCTTAAACAAAATTAGCCTATCTATAATACACTGCTAAAAAAAATTAGGGGATTACTTTTCAATCAACCCCTAAATTGATTATTTATTAAGGGCGAAATTTAAATTCAAACTATCCCTTTACTATAATCTAGAAAAAAGTGCCCTATACATGCAAGAGTAAAGTACCAGTTAAAATACACATAGAGATTTGGTTTAAAATATTCCTTAATTTATGTGCTTTCAAATTATGCACTATAAAATTGATATCTTCATTCCCTTTGGCCAAACGGAAAATAACCACCCCTTATGTACAAGAGTAAAGTACCAGTTAAAATACAGATATCAATTTGGTTTTTGTTCTAAAATGTTTCTTAATTTATGTGCTTTTAAAATATGCACTATAAAATTGGTATCTTCATTCCCTTTGGCCATACGCAAAATAACAACCCCTTATGTACAAGAGTAAAGTACCAGTTAAAATACAAATATCAAATTGGTTTTTGTCCTAAAATGTTCCTTAATTTATGTACTTTTAAAATATGCACAATGAAATTTTTTGTGCATCCGCTTTGGCCAAGTACCCTATGGTGCTCACTTTTGGGGAGGTTTGTTGGCCGAAGGGGATGAGCACAAAAATTTCATTGTGCATATTTTAAAAGCACATAAATTAAGGAACATTTTAGGACAAAAACCATTTTGATATCTGTACTTTAACTGGTACTTTACTCTTGTACATAGGGGGGAGGGGAGGGTTTATATTCAGTTTGGTCAAAGGGGGTAAAAACATTAATTTTATAGTGCATATTTTGAAAGCACATAAATTAAGGAACATTTTAAACCAACTTTCTATGTATATTTCAACCGGTACTTTACTCTTGTACATAAATTTGACCTTCTGCATTCCTTTTTTAGGTTATGGACTCAAAGAAGTTGAAATATTTGAATTTTCGCGCCCCCGTCCCCCTCCACCCCCAGCACTCTCCTTGCCCCCTAGTAAGTAATTTAGGCACTTCTATAGAAGAAGAGATAAAGGTGCATCTCCATAGAGCAAAAAATAGCATTTTCAGACAAAATATCTGTATTTTAAGTGGTATTTTACTCTTGTACATAGGGAAAAGGAGGGTTTATATTCAGTTTGGTCAAAGGGGGTAAAAACATTAATTTTATAGTGCATATTTTGAAAGCACATAAATTAAGGAACATTTTAAACCAACTTTCTATGTATATTTCAACCGGTACTTTACTCTTGTACATAAATTTGACCTTCTGCATTCCTTTTTTAGGTTATGGACTCAAAGAAGTTGAAATATTTGAATTTTCGCGCCCCCGCCCCCCTCCACCCCCAGCACTCTCCTTGCCCCCTAGTAAGTAATTTAGGCACTTCTATAGAAGAAGAGATAAAGGTGCATCTCCATAGAGCAAAAAATAGCATTTTCAGACAAAATATCTGTATTTTAAGTGGTATTTTACTCTTGTACATAGGGAAAAGGAGGGTTTATATTCAGTTTGGTCAAAGGGGGTGAAAACATTAATTTTATAGTGCATATTTTGAAAGCACATAAATTAAGGAACATTTTAAACCAACTTTCTATGTATATTTCAACCGGTACTTTACTCTTGTACATAAATTTGACCTTCTGCATTCCTTTTTTAGGTTATGGACTCAAAGAAGTTGAAATATTTGAATTTTCGCGCCCCCGCCCCCCTCCACCCCCAGCACTCTCCTTGTCCCCTAGTAAGTAATTTAGGCACTTCTATAGAAGAAGAGATAAAGGTGCATCTCCATAGAGCAAAAAATAGCATTTTCAGACAAAATATCTGTATTTTAAGTGGTACTTTACTCTTGTACATAGGGAAAAGGAGGGTTTATATTCAGTTTGGTCAAAGGGGGTGAAAACATTAATTTTATAGTGCACTATTTTGAAAGCACATAAATTAAGGAACATTTTAAACCAACTTTCTATGTATATTTCAATCGGTACTTTACTCTTGTACATAAATTTGACCTTCTGCATTCCTTTTTTAGGTTATGGACTCAAAGAAGTTGAAATATTTGAATTTTCGCGCCCCCGCCCCCCTCCACCCCCAGCACTCTCCTTGCCCCCTAGTAAGTAATTTAGGCACTTCTATAGAAGAAGAGATAAAGGTGCATCTCCATAGAGCAAAAAATAGCATTTTCAGACAAAATATCTGTATTTTAAGTGGTATTTTACTCTTGTACATAGGGAAAAGGAGGGTTTATATTCAGTTTGGTCAAAGGGGGTGAAAACATTAATTTTATAGTGCATATTTTGAAAGCACATAAATTAAGGAACATTTTAAACCAACTTTCTATGTATATTTCAACCGGTACTTTACTCTTGTACATAAATTTGACCTTCTGCATTCCTTTTTTAGGTTATGGACTCAAAGAAGTTGAAATATTTGAATTTTCGCGCCCCCGCCCCCCTCCACCCCCAGCACTCTCCTTGCCCCCTAGTAAGTAATTTAGGCACTTCTATAGAAGAAGAGATAAAGGTGCATCTCCATAGAGCAAAAAATAGCATTTTCAGACAAAATATCTGTATTTTAAGTGGTACTTTACTCTTGTACATAGGGAAAAGGAGGGTTTATATTCAGTTTGGTCAAAGGGGGTGAAAACATTAATTTTATAGTGCATATTTTGAAAGCACATAAATTAAGGAACATTTTAAACCAACTTTCTATGTATATTTCAACCGGTACTTTACTCTTGTACATAAATTTGACCTTCTGCATTCCTTTTTTAGGTTATGGACTCAAAGAAGTTGAAATATTTGAATTTTCGCGCCCCCGCCCCCCTCCACCCCCAGCACTCTCCTTGCCCCCTAGTAAGTAATTTAGGCACTTCTATAGAAGAAGAGATAAAGGTGCATCTCCATAGAGCAAAAAATAGCATTTTCAGACAAAATATCTGTATTTTAAGTGGTACTTTACTCTTGTACATAGGGAAAAGGAGGGTTTATATTCAGTTTGGTCAAAGGGGGTGAAAACATTAATTTTATAGTGCATATTTTGAAAGCACATAAATTAAGGAACATTTTAAACCAACTTTCTATGTATATTTCAATCGGTACTTTACTCTTGTACATAAATTTGACCTTCTGCATTCCTTTTTTAGGTTATGGACTCAAAGAAGTTGAAATATTTGAATTTTCGCGCCCCCGCCCCCCTCCACCCCCAGCACTCTCCTTGCCCCCTAGTAAGTAATTTAGGCACTTCTATAGAAGAAGAGATAAAGGTGCATCTCCATAGAGCAAAAAATAGCATTTTCAGACAAAATATCTGTATTTTAAGTGGTATTTTACTCTTGTACATAGGGAAAAGGAGGGTTTATATTCAGTTTGGTCAAAGGGGGTGAAAACATTAATTTTATAGTGCATATTTTGAAAGCACATAAATTAAGGAACATTTTAAACCAACTTTCTGTGTATATTTCAACCGGTACTTTACTCTTGTACATAAATTTGACCTTCTGCATTCCTTTTTTAGGTTATGGACTCAAAGAAGTTGAAATATTTGAATTTTCGCGCCCCCGCCCCCCTCCACCCCCAGCACTCTCCTTGCCCCCTAGTAAGTAATTTAGGCACTTCTATAGAAGAAGAGATAAAGGTGCATCTCCATAGAGCAAAAAATAGCATTTTCAGACAAAATATCTGTATTTTAAGTGGTATTTTACTCTTGTACATAGGGAAAAGGAGGGTTTATATTCAGTTTGGTCAAAGGGGGTGAAAACATTAATTTTATAGTGCATATTTTGAAAGCACATAAATTAAGGAACATTTTAAACCAACTTTCTATGTATATTTCAACCGGTACTTTACTCTTGTACATAAATTTGACCTTCTGCATTCCTTTTTTAGGTTATGGACTCAAAGAAGTTGAAATATTTGAATTTTCGCGCCCCCGCCCCCCTCCACCCCCAGCACTCTCCTTGCCCCCTAGTAAGTAATTTAGGCACTTCTATAGAAGAAGAGATAAAGGTGCATCTCCATAGAGCAAAAAATAGCATTTTCAGACAAAATATCTGTATTTTAAGTGGTACTTTACTCTTGTACATAGGGAAAAGGAGGGTTTATATTCAGTTTGGTCAAAGGGGGTGAAAACATTAATTTTATAGTGCATATTTTGAAAGCACATAAATTAAGGAACATTTTAAACCAACTTTCTATGTATATTTCAACCGGTACTTTACTCTTGTACATAAATTTGACCTTCTGCATTCCTTTTTTAGGTTATGGACTCAAAGAAGTTGAAATATTTGAATTTTCGCGCCCCCGCCCCCCTCCACCCCCAGCACTCTCCTTGCCCCCTAGTAAGTAATTTAGGCACTTCTATAGAAGAAGAGATAAAGGTGCATCTCCATAGAGCAAAAAATAGCATTTTCAGACAAAATATCTGTATTTTAAGTGGTACTTTACTCTTGTACATAGGGAAAAGGAGGGTTTATATTCAGTTTGGTCAAAGGGGGTGAAAACATTAATTTTATAGTGCATATTTTGAAAGCACATAAATTAAGGAACATTTTAAACCAACTTTCTATGTATATTTCAACCGGTACTTTACTCTTGTACATAAATTTGACCTTCTGCATTCCTTTTTTAGGTTATGGACTCAAAGAAGTTGAAATATTTGAATTTTCGCGCCCCCGCCCCCCTCCACCCCCAGCACTCTCCTTGCCCCCTAGTAAGTAATTTAGGCACTTCTATAGAAGAAGAGATAAAGGTGCATCTCCATAGAGCAAAAAATAGCATTTTCAGACAAAATATCTGTATTTTAAGTGGTATTTTACTCTTGTACATAGGGAAAAGGAGGGTTTATATTCAGTTTGGTCAAAGGGGGTGAAAACATTAATTTTATAGTGCATATTTTGAAAGCACATAAATTAAGGAACATTTTAAACCAACTTTCTATGTATATTTCAATCGGTACTTTACTCTTGTACATAAATTTGACCTTCTGCATTCCTTTTTTAGGTTATGGACTCAAAGAAGTTGAAATATTTGAATTTTCGCGCCCCCGCCCCCCTCCACCCCCAGCACTCTCCTTGCCCCCTAGTAAGTAATTTAGGCACTTCTATAGAAGAAGAGATAAAGGTGCATCTCCATAGAGCAAAAAATAGCATTTTCAGACAAAATATCTGTATTTTAAGTGGTATTTTACTCTTGTACATAGGGAAAAGGAGGGTTTATATTCAGTTTGGTCAAAGGGGGTGAAAACATTAATTTTATAGTGCATATTTTGAAAGCACATAAATTAAGGAACATTTTAAACCAACTTTCTATGTATATTTCAACCGGTACTTTACTCTTGTACATAAATTTGACCTTCTGCATTCCTTTTTTAGGTTATGGACTCAAAGAAGTTGAAATATTTGAATTTTCGCGCCCCCGCCCCCCTCCACCCCCAGCACTCTCCTTGCCCCCTAGTAAGTAATTTAGGCACTTCTATAGAAGAAGAGATAAAGGTGCATCTCCATAGAGCAAAAAATAGCATTTTCAGACAAAATATCTGTATTTTAAGTGGTACTTTTACTCTTGTACATAGGGAAAAGGAGGGTTTATATTCAGTTTGGTCAAAGGGGGTGAAAACATTAATTTTATAGTGCATATTTTGAAAGCACATAAATTAAGGAACATTTTAAACCAACTTTCTATGTATATTTCAACCGGTACTTTACTCTTGTACATAAATTTGACCTTCTGCATTCCTTTTTTAGGTTATGGACTCAAAGAAGTTGAAATATTTGAATTTTCGCGCCCCCGCCCCCCTCCACCCCCAGCACTCTCCTTGCCCCCTAGTAAGTAATTTAGGCACTTCTATAGAAGAAGAGATAAAGGTGCATCTCCATAGAGCAAAAAATAGCATTTTCAGACAAAATATCTGTATTTTAAGTGGTACTTTACTCTTGTACATAGGGAAAAGGAGGGTTTATATTCAGTTTGGTCAAAGGGGGTGAAAACATTAATTTTATAGTGCATATTTTGAAAGCACATAAATTAAGGAACATTTTAAACCAACTTTCTATGTATATTTCAACCGGTACTTTACTCTTGTACATAAATTTGACCTTCTGCATTCCTTTTTTAGGTTATGGACTCAAAGAAGTTGAAATATTTGAATTTTCGCGCCCCCGCCCCCCTCCACCCCCAGCACTCTCCTTGCCCCCTAGTAAGTAATTTAGGCACTTCTATAGAAGAAGAGATAAAGGTGCATCTCCATAGAGCAAAAAATAGCATTTTCAGACAAAATATCTGTATTTTAAGTGGTACTTTACTCTTGTACATAGGGAAAAGGAGGGTTTATATTCAGTTTGGTCAAAGGGGGTGAAAACATTAATTTTATAGTGCATATTTTGAAAGCACATAAATTAAGGAACATTTTAAACCAACTTTCTATGTATATTTCAACCGGTACTTTACTCTTGTACATAAATTTGACCTTCTGCATTCCTTTTTTAGGTTATGGACTCAAAGAAGTTGAAATATTTGAATTTTCGCGCCCCCGCCCCCCTCCACCCCCAGCACTCTCCTTGCCCCCTAGTAAGTAATTTAGGCACTTCTATAGAAGAAGAGATAAAGGTGCATCTCCATAGAGCAAAAAATAGCATTTTCAGACAAAATATCTGTATTTTAAGTGGTATTTTACTCTTGTACATAGGGAAAAGGAGGGTTTATATTCAGTTTGGTCAAAGGGGGTGAAAACATTAATTTTATAGTGCATATTTTGAAAGCACATAAATTAAGGAACATTTTAAACCAACTTTCTATGTATATTTCAACCGGTACTTTACTCTTGTACATAAATTTGACCTTCTGCATTCCTTTTTTAGGTTATGGACTCAAAGAAGTTGAAATATTTGAATTTTCGCGCCCCCGCCCCCCTCCACCCCCAGCACTCTCCTTGCCCCCTAGTAAGTAATTTAGGCACTTCTATAGAAGAAGAGATAAAGGTGCATCTCCATAGAGCAAAAAATAGCATTTTCAGACAAAATATCTGTATTTTAAGTGGTACTTTTACTCTTGTACATAGGGAAAAGGAGGGTTTATATTCAGTTTGGTCAAAGGGGGTGAAAACATTAATTTTATAGTGCATATTTTGAAAGCACATAAATTAAGGAACATTTTAAACCAACTTTCTATGTATATTTCAACCGGTACTTTACTCTTGTACATAAATTTGACCTTCTGCATTCCTTTTTTAGGTTATGGACTCAAAGAAGTTGAAATATTTGAATTTTCGCGCCCCCGCCCCCCTCCACCCCCAGCACTCTCCTTGCCCCCTAGTAAGTAATTTAGGCACTTCTATAGAAGAAGAGATAAAGGTGCATCTCCATAGAGCAAAAAATAGCATTTTCAGACAAAATATCTGTATTTTAAGTGGTACTTTACTCTTGTACATAGGGAAAAGGAGGGTTTATATTCAGTTTGGTCAAAGGGGGTGAAAACATTAATTTTATAGTGCATATTTTGAAAGCACATAAATTAAGGAACATTTTAAACCAACTTTCTATGTATATTTCAATCGGTACTTTACTCTTGTACATAAATTTGACCTTCTGCATTCCTTTTTTAGGTTATGGACTCAAAGAAGTTGAAATATTTGAATTTTCGCGCCCCCGCCCCCCTCCACCCCCAGCACTCTCCTTGCCCCCTAGTAAGTAATTTAGGCACTTCTATAGAAGAAGAGATAAAGGTGCATCTCCATAGAGCAAAAAATAGCATTTTCAGACAAAATATCTGTATTTTAAGTGGTATTTTACTCTTGTACATAGGGAAAAGGAGGGTTTATATTCAGTTTGGTCAAAGGGGGTGAAAACATTAATTTTATAGTGCATATTTTGAAAGCACATAAATTAAGGAACATTTTAAACCAACTTTCTATGTATATTTCAACCGGTACTTTACTCTTGTACATAAATTTGACCTTCTGCATTCCTTTTTTAGGTTATGGACTCAAAGAAGTTGAAATATTTGAATTTTCGCGCCCCCGCCCCCCTCCACCCCCAGCACTCTCCTTGCCCCCTAGTAAGTAATTTAGGCACTTCTATAGAAGAAGAGATAAAGGTGCATCTCCATAGAGCAAAAAATAGCATTTTCAGACAAAATATCTGTATTTTAAGTGGTATTTTACTCTTGTACATAGGGAAAAGGAGGGTTTATATTCAGTTTGGTCAAAGGGGGTGAAAACATTAATTTTATAGTGCATATTTTGAAAGCACATAAATTAAGGAACATTTTAAACCAACTTTCTATGTATATTTCAACCGGTACTTTACTCTTGTACATAAATTTGACCTTCTGCATTCCTTTTTTAGGTTATGGACTCAAAGAAGTTGAAATATTTGAATTTTCGCGCCCCCGCCCCCCTCCACCCCCAGCACTCTCCTTGCCCCCTAGTAAGTAATTTAGGCACTTCTATAGAAGAAGAGATAAAGGTGCATCTCCATAGAGCAAAAAATAGCATTTTCAGACAAAATATCTGTATTTTAAGTGGTATTTTACTCTTGTACATAGGGAAAAGGAGGGTTTATATTCAGTTTGGTCAAAGGGGGTGAAAACATTAATTTTATAGTGCATATTTTGAAAGCACATAAATTAAGGAACATTTTAAACCAACTTTCTATGTATATTTCAACCGGTACTTTACTCTTATACATAAATCTTACCTTTTGCATTCCTTTTTTAGGTTATGGACTCAAAGAAGTTGAAATATTTGAATTTTCGCGCCCCCTCCCCTTCCGCCCCCCCCACCCCCTCTCGCCCCCTAGTAAATAATTTAGGGACTTTTATAGAAGAAGAGATGAAGGTGCATCTCCACAGAGCAAAAAATAGCAAAACGGAGTGTCTTTGATTGGCTAATCTTCAGGTAAGGGTTCTTAAAATGGGATATTAACTATAGGATATATTCCTTCTCCATAGGGACCCTAAAGTTGCTAGTAACATTACCTCCTCCTTTTTTCTGTCCATGGAGATGCAGCCTTATACTTGATTTTAATACTTTTATTATGTTTATTATAGCTTTTTATACATAAGATAATAAAAGGAATTAATTGTAAGAAAAAACAGGTAAGGGTTCTTAAGATGGGATATTAACTATAGGATATATTCTTTCTCCATAGGGATTCTAAAGTTGTTAGTAACATTACCCCCTCCTTTTCTTCTGTCCATGGAGATGCAGCCTTATACTTGATTTTTATACTTTTATTATGTTTATTATAGCTTTTTATACATAAGATAATAAAAGGAATTAATTGTAAGAAAAAATTAGATTGTATTTTGTAGAAGCATTTAATTTTACAAAATTACAATATGTACCTCCTCGAGCCTGCGTCCCCGGCCGAGGCGGATGGCTCTCGGCGAAAGAGAAAAGCCGCGTCCCTCCCCACGCGAACGCGGGGCCCAGCGAAAGGACACGGAGGACAGAAGAAGGGAGGCCCCCCGCCGCGGGGAACACGGAAATTCCCCAGGGGACGACCAACCGCGGTCCACCGCCACAAAGAGGCTACCAGCACCCATTGCGAAGCAATGGGGCCGGAGCCCCAAACAGTAGCGAGCGGCAAGCCCCGGCCGACCAACCCCAGGAGGACCCCGCGACGGAGAAACCCCCAGGACAGACTATACGAAAGACAGAAAGTATGAAAGCGCGAGACGCGACACCCGACAAGGCCAGGAGGACGACGAACGCCGACCGCCCCCGGGCCACCAGCCCCCTAGGGATCCGGAAACATCGCACCAAGCGATGCGCCGGACCCCAGGAGGAAAGCAGCCCGCCACCGGCCGGCGCCCGACAACTCCCCGACCACGCCAGGAAGACACACCGCAAGCGCGGTGACATCAGAACGAAAAAAGAATCCAAGTATAAAACACGAAAATACCGTACATAACAATGTGACGATACGCGTATTCGTCACTACCGATACGGCCCTGACGGCCGTCTAGCACGCGCTCGGCGTCACGACGCACGTGCTCCGATGCCAGAGTGGTGGGGCAGCCCCCCACCACTCCCCACTCGGGGTATAAATAGGGGACTCGAGCCGGCTCGAGACACCAGTCCTGTCCGGCTCCTGTTCCTGTCACGACCACTCTCCGAGACCGCTCTCTAGGTTGGGTGCCCCCAACCTCGTCCTCCGTACAGAGAACGGGCGCCCCCGTTCTCACCTGGGTGCCCCCAGGGTACGGGCCTCCCCAGCTGGGTGCCCCCGGTTGGTTTCTACCTGCCCCCTCCTGCCTCTGGGTCGGGCGCCCCCGACCCTTTCCGCCGTACGGAAGACGGGTGCCCCCGTCTTCAAGCCGGGTGCCCCCGGTGTACGGGCCGCTCAGTCGGGCGCCCCCGACTGAGCTCCTGACCGACCTGTCCATTAGTAATAAGCCGCGTCTCCGTCAGGCAACCGTGCCTCCGTCCGCGAACCCGTCAGGCAACCGTGCCTCCGTCCGCGAATCCGTCAGGCAACCGTGCCTCCGTCCGCGAATCCGTCTGGCAACCGTGCCTCCGTCCGCGAATCCGTCAGGCAACCGTGCCTCCGTCCGCGAATCCGTCAGGCAACCGTGCCACCATACTTGTCCGCGAATCAACCTCCACACGTACACAGCGGCTCAGCGGAGCAACACACATACAAGCACATACACTCACACCCTCCATCCATATGTATTGTGAATAGCATAGAATAAAGATCTTTTGTAAAACCAACCAGTGTCTCCACGTTTTCTCACCCTGGCCTGGCGAGCGAATTCCGAGCGAGAAAACGCGACCGTTACATGGCGCCCGAACAGGGACCTGATCCGTGAGACACTGGTTCGTTCCCTCCGCCTAGCCCATGAAGGGTTGGATTTATCGGCTATCGAAAGCCGAGTTGGTGGCCGAGTTGGAGAAGCTAGAGATCGACCCTAGCGGCACGCTCGATACCCTCCGAACCAGACTACGGGAATTTGTGGACGCTAACCCGGAGTACGAATATTCCACAGAGAGAGACCAGCGTGGTCCCGCCGAGACGAAGGACCAGGGAGTCCAAGAGAAAGACGAGCGTGAGTCCCAAGGCACGATGAACGAGGACCACCAGAACGACGCACCCGTTGCGCCTGACCCGGCCAGGGTCATGAATCAGATCCGGAAGTGGGGATGCCACTTCGACGGAAGGGACCCACTCGCGTTCTTAGAACGAGTGGAAGAATTGCGCCAGGGATACGGATACTCCGGGGACCAACTGCTATTAGGACTGCCGGAGCTGCTACGAGGAGAAACTCTCCTCTGGTACCGAAATAGTCAGGCGTCCTGGGATTCCTGGGAGAGCTTCCAGAGAGAATTCCGCAACCAGTTTCTACCCCGGCGATACCGCGCCCAGCTGTCAAGAGAGATCCAGGGACGGTTTCAAAAACCCGACGAGCCCTTTCACAAGTACGCGACGGCGCTCCTTACGAGCATGAGACGAGCCGGAGGATTTACAACGGACGATCAACTCGAACGGCTCTACGACAATATGAGCTCCGAGTATAAGTATTACATCCGCCTGGATGATATTACCAGCCTGGGAGACCTACACGCACGCGCCGCGGAATTTGAAGCTATTGAAAAGCAGAACCGCGAGCGAAAGGCAGAGCGAAAAGCCCCGGCCGCAACTCCGTTCGTTGCCAGTACGACATACAACCGGGAGGAATGCTGCTGGCGATGTAAACAGCGCGGGCACACCCGGCTAGACTGTAAGCGGCCGGCCAAGAAATTCTGCTCGCGATGCGGCAAGGACGGGGTCCTTACCCGCGACTGTCACCCGACCCCGGGAAACGCCGCACGGGCCGGGGGCGAAGCCGCCGCCACCCGGACCCCGCCACCGTCCGAGTAACCTACCAACCGCGGCCGCACATCTCCGTTCGCATACGACACCGCGCTATGCGAGCGTTGATTGACACCGGCTCCGAGGTGTCCTTCATCAACACGGATACCGCCCGCTACGCGGAGAGCCTCGGATTCCCCATCCGACAGGGGACCAGCTCCGTCCACCTGGCTGACGGAGGTTCAACCACGATACCCGGGACCATGACGCTCCCGGTAAAGATTGGCCGGAAGGTGCTCGAGCACGACTTCCTCATCATGCCATCGCTGCAAGGCGCCGTGCTCATCGGCGTCGACCTGTGGGCCCGGACAGGAATCGTACTGCGGGCCACCGTACCGCGCAAGACCGTACAGGCCTCCGAATGCGGAGCCGTAGCCCAGGGGCTGGCCTCCCGGACCCCCGACGAGGAGCGCCGCCTCCAGGAGTTCCTGCTCACGGAACTCGCCCTATTCGAGGACATCCGCGGCCCGACCGACCGGATCTCGCACCATATCCGAGTTAAGACCGACCGACCCATTAAACAGCGGTACCGACCCAGGAATCCGGCCATGCAGGCAGTTATCGACCGGGAGGTGGAGAAAATGGAACGAGAAGGCGTAATCGAACCTTCCCACGGAGCTTGGAGCTCGCCCATCGTGCTAGTCCGGAAGAAAGACGGGTCGTATCGTTTCTGTATCGACTTCCGGCAAGTAAACGAAGTCACGGAGAAAGACGCCTACCCCCTACCACAAGTGCAGGCCACCTTGGACAAACTGCGGGGAGCTCGATACCTGTCGACGCTAGACCTGAAGAATGGGTACTGGCAGATACCGTTAGCGCCCGATAGCCGGCCAGTCACCGCCTTTACGGTCCCAGGGAAAGGCCTCATGCAATTTCGGGTAATGCCATTCGGCCTACACTCCGCCCCGGCTACCTTCCAAAGACTACTCGACGAAATACTGGGGCCGGACCTAGCACCACATGTCCTTGTCTACCTGGACGACATCATCGTGGTTAGCCGCACCTTTGAGGAACACCTCCGGCTACTAAGCGAAGTGTTCCGCCGCCTCCGAGAAGCGAGACTCCGCCTGAATCCGGAAAAGTGCCATTTCTGCCGGGACCAGCTCCGATACTTGGGCCACATCGTGGATCGCTATGGCCTCCGAACCGACCCGGATAAGGTGAGCGCCGTGGCCCGATGGCCGGCTCCGACCACCGTACGCAAGGTACGACAATTCTTGGGCATGGCCTCCTGGTATCGGCGATTCGTCGCAAATTTCTCAACGGTAGCCGCCCCGCTCACCCGCCTGACGAAGAAGGGAGTAAAGTGGACCTGGGGCCCGGACGAAGAAAGCGCCTTCGAGCGCCTGAAGGAGGCACTGACCTCCGCTCCCGTACTGGCCTGCCCGGACTTCGATCGTCGGTTCGTGCTCCAGACGGACGCCAGCGCATACGGACTGGGAGCCGTGCTAACCCAGCACCAGGAGGACGGAGAGCGAGTAGTGGCGTATGCAAGCCGAACGCTCAACGGCGCGGAGAAGAACTATAGCGCCACCGAGCTAGAATGCCTCGCGATCGTATGGGGCATCCGGAAGATGCGGGGATACCTCGAGGGGTACTCCTTCACCGTGGTGACCGACCATCAGTCCCTCCGGTGGCTGCAACGCCTGGAAGAACCCACCGGCCGGTTGGGCCGGTGGCTGTTTGAACTGCAGCAGTACGATTTCGACGTACGCTACCGAAAGGGCAGCCTCAACAAGGTCGCCGACGCACTCTCACGTCAACCGGAGGTATGCGAGGCTCAGGCCGCCCCGAAGTGCCCATGGTACCGGCGGATCCTGACCGGTGCAAGGCAACGCCCCACCGAATTCCCAGACTACCGCATCCAGGACGGCCAGCTGTTTCGCCACATCTTGCACGATGTAGATTTCCGGGAGGTCGACCCGGCGGATCAGTGGAAGCGCTGCATCCCGAAGGAAGAACGGGCACCGATCCTGCGGAGACACCACGAGGATCCCACGGCGGGACACTTCGGGGTCGCCAAGACCATCGCCCGCATGGCCCGTCTGTTCTATTGGCCAGGGATGTTCCAGGACATCACCCGCTACGTCCGACAGTGCCCGACTTGCCTGGCGCACAAGGCACCGACAACCAAGCCGGCCGGGAATCTCCACACGGCGCCCGTCACCAGGCCCTGGCAACAGGTGACCCTGGACTTGGTCGGCCCGTTGCCGCGATCCACCCAGGGCCACGCCTGGCTGCTAGTCATGCAGGACCGGTTTACGAAGTGGGTCGAGCTTAAGCCCCTTCGTAGGGCTACCGCGCCTGCCGTTACCAAGGCAATCCTCGACCGGATCATCTACCAGCACGGGTGCCCCGACCAGATCATCTCCGATAACGGGACCCAGCTAAAATCGGAGCAACTCGAGGGAGTCCTGCGGGCCTTCCGGATCGAGCATCGAACCACCCCCGTAAGGGCACCTCACTGCAATCCGGTCGAGCGTACCAATCGGACACTGAAGACCATGGTCGCCCAATATGTCGGCAAAAATCACCGGCGTTGGGACGAGCATCTGGCCCCGCTGCAGTTCGCCTACAACACCGCCCGACACGAAGCCACCGGGTACACGCCGGCGTACCTCAATCACGGTCGGGAGCTCGCCCTCCCACACCCGGAGGACCGTCGCCATGCGGCAAACCCGGCACCGCACCAGACTCGGCGCCGGCTAGAGGAAGCCTACGAGGTAGTACGGGTCAACATGGCCCGAGCGTTTCAACGACAGGAGGCCCACTACAACCTGCGGCGGCGGGATTGGAGACCCCGCGTCGGAGACCTCGTTTGGAAGAGGGAGTACCCACTCTCAAAGAAGGCTACGGGCTTTAACGCCAAGTTGGCCCCCCGCTACACCGGACCCCTCGAGGTCAGGAAAATCATCTCGCCCGTTATAGTCGACTTACGCGACCCCCGGGGACGATGGCACCGACATGTGCACGTCCAAGATTTAAAGAACGCGCCGGAGCCTCGCGTCTCGGTCGTGGAGAGTTCTTGTTAGAATCGGGATTGCGATAGCAATGGCGAAAGCGCCGCGTGTTTACAAAAATAAAGTCACGTGAACCGCGCCCGGACCGTTTTCGGGGAAAATGACGTCCGCATTCCTAAGCCGGAAAAAAACTCGCAAAAGGAACGAAAAGAATACGCCCGCTACCGGTATATAAGCCCGCGACGCGCACGATTTTCCAGTTGCTCTAGTATCGCGAGTCCGTCAACATGGATCAACGTGCGAAGAACCTACTAGAAGAGCTTTTCGGCGATATCAGCGATATCGACGACCTGTGGGAGGAGCCGCTGGATGCGGGGCCGACTACCAGCCCAGGGGACGTTCCGCGCCGCCAGGCCCCCAGTGTGGGGACCCGAATTCAACGGGGCGACGCCGAGAACCGCCGCCGCGCCGCCATCTTCATCGAGCCGGTGCCACTACGGCCGGCCAGGCGCCCTCCGGCCTCTCGAGTAAGGGCGAACCTACGGCCTGCCGAACGCCCACGGAACACCGACCGACCCCCGGCCGGGTTGCCTCCGGACACATCCAACCGTCCGGCACCACGAGCAACGGCCCCGGCAACCAAGGGCACTCCACGTTCGGGGGAGCCGTCACGAGACGCCCACCGGCCCCCAGGCAGACCATCGCCGGCCCTCCACCGCCACCAGGCCCCACGATCAACGGCCCCGACGCCCCCGGTCCCTCCCCTGCCCCCGCACCCTGCCGTCGCACGAGGGATCGCCACGACAAGGGTCGACACACCAGCCTGCGCCGCCGCCACGCCGGGTCGCCCCTCTCTGACCGCGGCCCGACCACCTTCAGGCCCCTGGCCGCCCCGGTCCACCCCGCTGGCCCGAATGTCCGCCACCTCCCCCCTGGACGATCGCATATGGATCCCGCTGCCCACCGGTGAGAGAGTCGCGGTACCACGCTCCGCCATGGTCCGCAACCGCAAATACCGCGCTCGGGTCGGTAACGACCGATGGGTCCTGCGATTCGACCCACGGGGCGTCTTAACGTCGTGCCAACGCCGCTAGTTTATAAGCTATTTTGTAAGATGTAAAATAAAACAGCGCGTAGACCGATACCTGTGTAAATATGTATATTTCCTCTCCAAACGGGGGGGGTGATGTGACGATACGCGTATTCGTCACTACCGATACGGCCCTGACGGCCGTCTAGCACGCGCTCGGCGTCACGACGCACGTGCTCCGATGCCAGAGTGGTGGGGCAGCCCCCACCACTCCCACTCGGGGTATAAATAGGGGACTCGAGCCGGCTCGAGTCACCAGTCCTGTCCGGCTCCTGTTCCTGTCACGACCACTCTCCGAGACCGCTCTCTAGGTTGGGTGCCCCCAACCTCGTCCTCCGTACAGAGAACGGGCGCCCCCGTTCTCACCTGGGTGCCCCCAGGGTACGGGCCTCCCCAGCTGGGTGCCCCCGGTTGGTTTCTACCTGCCCCCTCCTGCCTCTGGGTCGGGCGCCCCCGACCCTTTCCGCCGTACGGAAGACGGGTGCCCCCGTCTTCAAGCCGGGTGCCCCCGGTGTACGGGCCGCTCAGTCGGGCGCCCCCGACTGAGCTCCTGACCAACCTGTCCATTAGTAATAAGCCGCGTCTCCGTCAGGCAACCGTGCCTCCGTCCGCGAACCCGTCAGGCAACCGTGCCTCCGTCCGCGAATCCGTCTGGCAACCGTGCCTCCGTCCGCGAATCCGTCTGGCAACCGTGCCTCCGTCCGCGAATCCGTCAGGCAACCGTGCCTCCGTCCGCGAATCCGTCAGGCAACCGTGCCACCATACTTGTCCGCGAATCAACCTTCACACGTACACAGCGGCTCAGCGGAGCAACACACATACAAGCACATACACTCACACCCTCCATCCATATGTATTGTGAATAGCATAGAATAAAGATCTTTTGCAAAACCAACCAGTGTCTCCACGTTTTCTCACCCTGGCCTGGCGAGCGAATTCCGAGCGAGAAAACGCGACCGTTACAACAACATTCCACAAGGGCCAAGGGGCGACGAAAGAAGTATCCGAAATCGAGACCCGACCCCCCGCGAGCCGAGGGGAGCACAAGTGGCGGAAATCCCGTAGAGAATTCGCCCAAGCCCCCCTCAGACCACCCACCTCCATACAGGAAGTAGGTGGATGTACGGGGGAGGAAAAACCGCCGCCCGGGCACCTCCCTCCGGTCTAACCGGCGGCCCTCGTCCCCCTGATCCCCCTAGTGAACGTCAAAGACAGACCCTGCAAAAGGAAAAGCAAGAGATATATGAAGTACAAAAGTACCAAAAACAGTAGCACCCGACAAAAACCCCAAAAAGGCAACGAAACCCAAGAAACCCTAGACTCCCCACGAGCCGAGGGGAGCGCCAGTGGCAGAAACCCCGTAAGGAATCCGCCTAAGCCCCCCTCAGACTGCCGCGCCTAACATCATCCACCCACCTCCATATAGGAGGTAGGTGGATGTACAGGGGGAGGAGAAACCGCCGCCCGGACTCTTTCCCGGTTAACCTCGTCCCCCTGATCCCGCCTGAGCAGGCCGAGTACATCCCCCCCCCAGCCGATGCCCAGCCAGAAGCTCCAAGTCCGCGCAAGGCGGACATCTCGGGGCCCCCGCAGTGCAAAGGCCGGCCCGATGGGATCTCTCGCCACAGCGATAGCAGCTATCGCTGCGGTCCACCGGGGCAGCGCACCGTGCCCGGACGTGACCCACGTCAAGGCAGCGGTAACACCGCAGAGGACGGGCCTGGAGCGGCTCCACTTGAGAGGTGGACCTCCTACTCCAGCCCACCGTAAGTCCCTTCTTAAGTATCCTCGAGGCTGCGCCCGCGGGACAACTCACCCATGCGGACCCAGCCCCAGAGGTCAGACCTCTAACAGGATCCACTCTAATGTCCTCAATGGGACATCCCCCAACGGAAGCGATCGCGGACGCGATGTCCTCACGAGTAACGGCGTCGTCCAGGCCCCCCACACAAAACTCCGTGTGTTTGGAGGGTCTGGAAACCCGCACCTTCTTCTCACCCAACACTGCCCGTAACCGCTCGGCCAACAAGTCAGCCTTCTTCCTCGACTCGACTCCGGGAATCTCCCACAAAAGGCCCCCAGTTACCGCCCTCCTAAAACGAAGGCCCTCAATCCCCATATCCGCGAGAGAGATATTCTCCCTCGCGGTTTTTAAAATCTCCGCATAGGTGACGCTCCCCCCCTCAGGAATCGTGATACCCACGGCTGCCCTTCTGGGGGGGGGGGGCACCCTGACCTTCCTAGCAGGCTTAGCCTGCACGATCGCCTCCCTGTCCCCTCCTCCAGGCCTCGCTCGCCTGGAGGCGGGGGCAACAAGGGTGACCCTATCCTCCCTTAACTTCTTCCTCCTAATGGGCCTCAAATCCTCCGGCATCACCACCGGAGGGGGCGGCCCACCAAGAGCCTTACCCTTACGAGGGGCAACCCTCCCGCCAGTCTCCCCAACAGAAGGAATATTTCCCCCTTTCTTCACGAGGGAGCGAATCTCCCTCGCAAAACCCTCGAATTTACGATCAAGGGCATCGACCCGAGAGACTAAGCCCGGGTCAGACCTTCGACTCGCAGCGCTCCCGGGCACCTCGACCTCCGAGGTCACCGAGTCGGCCCTCCACCCTAATCTCCCAGTCTGTATTGACGCGTCTACGAGGCGTCACCTCCGCCATTTCCATCTCCCTAATAAGGGGGGCAGCCTCACTCGCAACGAGCTTGGCCTTGCACTCGGCAAGCTCGGTCTTGCACTCGGCGAGATCAGCCTTACACTCCTTATATTCATCCCTCACATTATGTTTACAATGCGGCAAACCGCCTCAGCGTACACCTCTGCTTCCCAAGAAACATCCATGGAGAGGATATTCCCAAAGAGAAAGACTTCCTCAACTAAATCTTGTACCTCCTTCGATTCAAGCCCCTTTGTAAGGACTTCCAACCGATTATTAAGCCTGTCGCCTCCCACTACAGGGGTACGAGAAGACGACCCAAGCCTGGATTTTCCCACACTTATGCCCCACACCGCCTGATACTTCTCCAGGTCGGTAGCGATCGCCATTTCCACCGTCGAGCTCGTCCCCAACCCGACGACTGACCCATTGTCTGATGACGACAGGGAGGGAGCTGGGACAATACTCCCCCCATGCCGACCCCTGGATGTCCGAACACCTTGGGGTGGTACGTTCAACTGTTTCCTTTTGTCTGACATATTGAATTTAAAGGAATTGGTTTTCTGTCTGGGTTTTCCTTCCCATAGGCTGATGGCTTCCGGGCCTAACAAGCACAGCCTGCCCGAACTCAGGTGCCCCGGGTTCGCTAAACCCGTGTCAGTGTCGCCTCCGAAGAGCCGCCACTGACCCTTGGGGAGTCATCACGGCCCCAAAGAACCGGGCGATTTATTTATTATAGAGGGCGCCTTTTTCGTAGGCTTTATTATGGGCCCCCCGGTCTCCGACAGCCTCGAAAGACTGACGAAGATTACGGTACTGCTGTGCTCGGGACCCCGGGTTTGCAAATACCCGTATCCAATGTCGCCATTGGACCCCTGGGGGGCCGCTTGCGGATTTTAAATATCTCTAAAAACGGCAAAGATAGCTCTTACCCTTATTTTGAAAATTCGGTACAATCATCCCCTTAAGGGTACAAACAAAACTGGCGGTGGTACAAACGGGTACAAACGATTCCGAAACAGCACTTGCTTGCGGATTTAAAATATCTCTAAAAATAACAAAGTTACCCTTATACGAATATTCGATATCCCGTATTTCCACCCCCGTAAGGATACAAACGAAACAAAAAGTGGTACAAACCATTTCTAATATTTTATGAGCGATCAAACTTAAAATCTGTGTCCGGGGACGAAGTCGTTACCAAGCCACCGGGGTGGACTCGTCACTGTGATGACTTTATCCCGGTGGTTTCATTCTATTTTTCGTTGCAAATGCGTCATTGTATTTCTCAATTGCAAGAAAATGATATGCACGTAACATCGCAAATCGACTCCCGTCGACAAGAAGCAATTCAGGAAGGCAGTTTTTGCGGTAAAAAAAGCTAAAATTAATTCAAAGTAAGACAAAGTAAGACAAATTTAAGACAAAAGATAAAATTAAGACAAAAAGTAGCCGCAAAACAATTTGGAGTCCCGAGAACTACGTTGAACGACTGGCTGAAGAAGAATAATGATGAAATAGCACACTTTTGGATGACGTGGCCGTACGATATCATGAAGACTTCGGGCGAAAATCAAAGTCAAGGAAGCAGTAGTGGTCGGATTCCGACGAGGACTTGGATAATATGTGCTGCGTGTGCTAAGAGATGACAGAGAACAGAGCTGACGAGAAACAGTGCATTTCGGGCGAGCGTAGGGTACATAAGTGCGTTCGCTTTTCTTGTAATTATTTTCCGCCATCGTGTTTTTAATTAATGTTTCCATTTTTTATTAAAAAAGAAAATAAACGCGTAATTGCCACGCGCGTTAGAAGTGAAACTTCTGAAGGGACTTTGCCATAACTTTTCTGAAATTAATACAAAAACAATACAACGGAATTAGTCACTCCACGCAGCCGCCCGCAACTCGAAAATGTGTTACACGCAGTTCTCACTATATCCGTCTCGCCAGTGCCGTACGTCTATTGGTCGAATTTTCGTTACACTTTCGAGTTTTGTATCGCAAAATCGAACTGACTACCGTGCCAAAAGAAGGAGCCGTCTCGCCAATGCCGTAGGCCTATTGGCCAAATTTTCGTTACACTTTTTCGTTTCTTAAAATTCGTGACGCTCCTTTGTGTCGCAAAATCGAATTCACTACCGTGCCTAAAAAAGTTTCACTTCAATAATTAATAAAATGTATCCTATCATTTTTCATGATCGGAATTATGAATTTTCATTTAAAATCCAGTCCAAGAATGGAGTGACGACCCCGCCCCGGCAATTTTGACATTTCAATTTTTGCACCTTTGTCGTTTTTACTTTATATCGGTTGAACAAAGCGACGTAGATCAAAAATGCACTTATAAATTTTGTAGCCAAGGGTTCACAACGGTATATCATATTTTAGTAAAATTATTTGTTTTGTTGTTAAAAATTGGCACCGAAAAAATAGTGACGACTTCGCCCCGGTCTCCACTACTCTACATTTAAAAAGAAATTGAGTCCTATATCTCAAGACTTGCGGAAGTTAGTTTTTTTTTTTTATGAAAAAGGCTAATGTGTATCGCCTCCCTAAGATGGAAGTCGGGAGGACTTATGTACACCGCTTATTCGGCCAGAGGCCGACTATCTGGGGCTATGTAAAGCCGGCTACACACGTTCCGATAGAACTGCCAGGAATGCCTGCGCAGACACGCCTGTTAAACACCTGTGCAGGTCTATCGGATGCCCGTAGTGCACCCGCACGTTTCAGTAAACCTGTCAGTATTCACGCTGACCATGGCATCGACAGACGACGTTTTAGCGATAGTCAGTTTATTATTAGCAAAAAAGTGTAAAATAAAACGTGAGATATGGTGGAAAGAACGGCTGAAAAAAAGATAACGTTATTCACATGTAAACTTATTAAATGAGCTGCAGTTTGCACCTAAAAATTGGCATAATTATTACGGATGGATGAGGAAACCTATTTAAAGCTCCTTTGTTTAGTTACTCTATTAATTAAGAAGAAAAATACTGTTATGAGGAACGCCATTTCACCGCACAAGAGATTATATATCGAATATATCGAACTATGAATACCGGCGTAAGAGTGGTTTATAATAGTCTTAAGGTTGGTTTATAATAGCCGTAACCGTTGACTTAAGCCGTAATCTTTAAGAAATTGACCAATCACAGTTGAATGTGAGAAGAATAATAGACTGTGATTGGTCAATTTCTTAAAGATTACGGCTTAAATCAACGGTTACGGCTATTATAAACCAACCTTAAGCCTGCCCACGTGGTACACACGCTTCGGTTTACCTGGGGGTCGATTGTGTATCTTGAAATAAGGTGAAAATTAAAAGTGAGGAAATTCACTAGCGTATCTACGATTTCATTTGTCGAAATCTAGAAGAATCTGTTCACTTTTGTAATTTTTACCTCGTTTCAAGATACACAATTGACCTCCTGCGCAGGTCACTCCGGCGCAGGCATATCGAATGATTTTTCGTATTTGCTCCGGTCGCCTGCACAGGTCAAAATAACTGTGCAGTTTTATCATCTACACGTTCCGATAGACCTGCACAGCGTGCCTGCGCAGGCATACCTGACAGTTCTACTGGAACGTGTGTAGCCGGCTTTTGCTCGCTATACTAAAAAATCACTCTCTTTCGCTCCCTCTCTAGGCCTAAGCACAAACATTATTCTTAATAAATTCAAAATCTTCTAAAAAGCTTTGTGAACGAAATAAATAATGAGTAAGCAATGTGTAAATTTTTAATTTGCACTCTTTTTTTTACTGATTTTATATAATATTCCATATAATAGTCTATAATATTCTATATAATTTTCGGAAATAATATATTAACATATTAACTCTCGATATCTATTCAATTAGCAGCGGGGATCCTGGAGTCCCTTAATGTTCTAAGATTATACCTAGAATATTATTTAATATTAAAAATAATATTACGCCTTAATAGGGACTGTACTGCGAGAAAGTTGCACGTCTGTTTCAATAACGTGGAATATCAAAATCAAATGTCAGCGATCGAGCTTAAATGTATGTACATATATAGAATATACACTAATCAGAATGTAAGGTAACAAATACGCATTGTAGGCTCTCGAGATTGTATCTGTTTTATGATTTTAATTAATAACATGGTAAAAAAGAAGAATCTAAAAAACGGACGAACAATAATTGATGTACATATACATGTCCAATTATACATGTAACTTGCTATTACTGCGCATTTATTGAATACACGTATTTATGGATTAAAAAATACTTTACTAAATTCTTCTCGCTCTAGCTATGGGGTTAGCTTATAAATGTATCGAGCATGTACAGAAGGCGTCATTAATGCCTTCCACCTGAAGCTGCAGGGTTCGAAGGATACATATCAATGATATATATCGGATATATATCGTGATATTTATGCAGTAATATATAATATGTAATATATATATATTATATATATATATATATATATATATATATATAATATGTATAATATATATAGGGGATTCGAGATCGGGGCTATATGTGTCCACACTTTACGCTTTTTTCAAGTTTACTAAAAAACTAATAAAGATATTTGGCTAAAATTTTAATGGTATAACCCTTCAACCTTGCTATTAAAAAGAAACATAATTAAAATCGTTAATCCTTTTAAAGAGGCGAATTTTTTAAGTGGGCAAGTCAAGCGTAGACAGATAGCCCCATATGCGGGGCTATCTGTCCACATTCGAGGGGCTATCTGTCCACATAATAAAAAACACATTATTTATATTAATACTTATTTATAATATTATTTATTATTAATATATAATATTGAAAAAACTGCCTAGTCGTTAGAGTCAGAGCAGTAGTAGGCACTTTGTGTAGATTTTTTAACAGGATTCCTGCATAGAGCTGACTTTTCTTTATATACGGTGGCATTAAACTGATTTTGAGTTCGTTGCAAAATCAATGTGATGAATTTCTTTTGTCCCCTCAATTCTTTAATTTTTTTTGTATTTGGGGCCTTTACTTTATCCTCGGCAGCGTTTGAAATAGAAAATACTCAATAATTTGAGACAAACTCATGTATTTAACTTGACGTGTATTTTTAAAATAAAAATTTGGTGACGATTCTTGAATCGCAGGATCAAATAGTTGCTAGTAGGTCACGTTTTTACAGTAGCGAATGAGAGCCCGAAAATTTATTCCAAAGTCTAACGCTGTTTTTACGAAAAGATTCTCGCTCAATTTTTATTCTTTTAATCGCTCTAAATATAATTTTATTGGATATGTCTATCTTATCCGTCTTAAGGAAAGTCTTTCTTTTGTAGTTACGCACCATTATGTATTTATAAAAGAACAATTTGTCATTGAAGTGTGGACACATTGCCCCATCAAAAATAGGACAGATAGCCCCGACCACGTTTTTCAGTCTTTAACATGTTGCCAATTTTAGATAATGTGGAATTAAGATTTGACGCTTCTCACACCTGACAACTATATATTAACTGATAATATTATGAATTGTTTACTTTAATTTGAGTTAAACTACTGTCGCACAGCAAATTTTTCGACCATCGAAAAATGTGAATAATTGTTTTCGCTTTTCTTTTAACGTATATAGCGTCTGCGAGAGGCATCGGAAGAAAACAAACAACATTTAAATATCTTACGTAGGGTATTTTTCAACTACTTGTTACAATAGTAAAAAAAGAAACAGGCACAATAACAACTGTGCCGCAAGCAAAACGTAGAACTACGTCAACTGTTACTATTTCATGTTAAAGTATTCAGCGAAGGAAAGTAGACGTAGGGCTACGTCAACTGTCACTATTATTCAGCCAAAGACAGTTGACGTAGCCCTACGTCTACTTTCCTTCGCTGAATACTTTAACATGAAATAGTAACAGTTGACGTAGTTCTACGTTTTGCTTGCGGCACAGTTGTTATTGTGCCTGTTTCTTTTTGTTGTATCGACAAGAAATTTAGTTAAACTTTGTAACGCTACTGTATCGAAGAGGTAAGAAGTGGAGGGTTCCGACTTGTTTTATCATAAATGAGACTTCTTAAGCTTTAAAATGACATGTCAATCATTACTCTACGATTATTAATTTCGAAGATCTAAACGTTCAAAGTGTGACATGTTTTCGTTGCATCTACAAGAAATTTAGCTAAACTTTCTAACGCTACTATATCGAAGAGGTAAGAAATAAAGGGTTCCGACTTGTTTTATCATAAATGGGACTTCTTAAGCTTTAAAATGAGATGTTGATCATTATTCTACGATTATTAGTTTCAAAGATATAAACGTTCAAAGTGTGACATGGTTTCGTTGCATTCGTTGCAGGCTGTGCCTAGATTTACCCCCCCCTTATACCCCCCCCCCTATACCCCCTCTATACCCCCCTATATCCCCCTTATACCACCCTTATACCCCCCCCCCCCTTATACACCCCCCTCTTACTGTCGACAAAGACGTAGTTCTACGTCAAAACATCTGTCTCTTAAAACTTGAGATAGCAGTACTGTGGACACATAGCCCCCGTAGAGAGATAGCCCCGGTCTCCCCTACTTTGACACGAAATTTTAAGTCTTCTTTTTAAAATAGAAAAATTCTATATATAAGTATCCACATTTGGATATATATCCAATATCCGATATATATCGATATATATCGGATATTTTGATATTTATATAAATATCATGATATTTTCAAACCCTGATAGTACATGTCACGTGCACTATAGAAATCCCAAGAACACAGCTAGGAAGGCATTAATGACGCCTTCTGTACATATGGAGGGGTTAAAGCCATAGTGGTGTAAGTCACTTTTTTTAACCTATCGAGTTAAGTTCATAGATGCAGTCTACACATGCAGATATGTTGAAAAAAGAAGAAAAAAAAGTGGTCAAAAAAATTGACTTACACCACTATGGCTTTAACCCCTCCATATATATACAGCATCTATGCCTCGCGTAGAATTTTGTTGATAGCTCGCGACTGGATGATGTCTTATACATTTGTATGTACATGCACTGAAAAAAAAATGCTGCTAAATTAAAAAAAAATGTGGTTGCTTCAATTAAACGTTGACGTCACGGGCATCCAGAAAAATAAATAGTTCATTTAATTATATTTGCTATTGATTTTTATTTTAAATATGTATATTAAAAGAACAATATATAAATTTCAATTAATGATTATTGCATTAAACGTATATTGAATTGTAAGAACGCTACTAAAAAGTAATATACAACAAATGTTGTATTGTATCAACTTAAAATGGAATAAATGCAACCGTACTTTTACTTAAATCTTGTACAAGTTATATTTTATTTAATTAAATATATAATCCAATATACAAATTATACATTTAGTTGTTTTATACGTACGATTGATTTAATCATTATCGCTTGCCCTGAGAAGAAAAAAGTGATTCTTTTAAAAGTATTTTTATTTGAAATGTATCAATTCGTTTTAAAAGTAAACACAAAATTATTTGATTGAATTCTTCATACAGATGAAGCTACGTTACGTATAATTATATTAAACTTAAATATATTTTAATAGCATGATTAAATATGTTATTCAATATACAAATTATACGTTTAGTTGTTTTATACGTACGATTGATTTAATTATTGTCGCTTGCCCTGAGAATAAAAAAGTGATTGTTTTAAAAGTATTTTTATTTGAAATGTATCAATTTGTTTCAAAAGTAAACACAAAATTATTTGATTACATTTTTCATACAGATGAAGCTACGTTACGTATAATTATATTAACCCTTATCGGTCACACTTCCTGAGAATCCCGTACCGGTACACTGGGTAAAATACACCCCAGCGTGTTTGCACGTGTATAAAAAATTGTAGGTAACCTTGAAAAAATATATATATATCTTGTTGTAGTTTAAGTCTTCCTTAAAAAGACTGTATAGGTTTGATATGCAAAAAATTAATTTAACATATGTAAAAAAATTATTGAAAAAAAAAGTCGGAAAAGTGACTTTTTTCACAAAAACTAATGTAACTTTTTCAATTTTTAAGATATTTTAATTTTTCAAACGGTTTTTTTATCCTCAGATGATGCACTTTTCACTGATTATTGCAGTTTATGCGGCCGTTCCAAAAAGTATATTTATTTTGAGGTATAAAGGTGAGATTTTTTGCGGAAAAATGAAAAAGACATTTTATGGAAAAAATAGCAATATATTTATGAAAAATGGTTTAAAAAATATGAAAAAAATATATTTACGTTGCAAATTACATACTTTAAGTAAATGAAAAGGTTACAATTTTTTATTCGATGCCATAGGCACATTCAACGCATAAATATGCGCGATGCTTGTCGCACATCGGTCGAAGGCAAGTGGGACCCTCCGATTGTTCGGATACGTGGTCTTCGGCTCCATCAGTGTCATCGCCGCCAAGAATTGGCTGTTCTTCGGACTCCTCAAGCAATTCCTCGCGAATTGTACGGGAGCGCAAGTTATAAGCCATCTACTTTTCATGAATAATTACACAGTAAAATTTTTTTAAAAATTCTAAGCAACGAAAAACACAACTGTGTACTTGCCTCTTCACTTTGGAATAACAAGAAACGAAAAAAATATACTCCAAAAACTCAAATTATTACGTATGAGTCACACTGGGTGAAATACACCCCACAATTCCGAGACGCCCACTTTGAACGGCTGCCGAGAGAGAACTAACGGGCCGAAAAATATACCACCGACGGGGATCGATACTTGAAGGTCCCAACTACCTGTAGATGGCGGCATAAGGCCCATTTCCATTGGTTTACTGGGTCGTTTTCGAAGTTAAAAAAACGCTTGGGTGTATTTTACCCAGTGTGACCGATAAGGGTTAAACTTAAATATATTTTAATTGATTAAATATGTTATTCAATATATAACTTATACGTTTCGCTCAATTATATTAACGATTAAATGAACCATTGATGCTTGCTCTAAGAATAAAAAAATAATTGTTTTAAAAGCATTTTTATTTGATATTGTTGCGTGCATGCCGCCCGGTATGCTTTTCGGGCTCCGAGCTGAAGCGTGCAACGGAAAGTCTCTCCGTTAAGATGCGAAACGCCTGTCCTTAGTAACGAGCTAGATATTGATTTATTGATTAAATGAAACAGCTGATAGATTTTGTCTGGAGCTGCTGGACCGATCGGACGTGTGTCCACGCTCTTCTGTATCGCGACGTTTGCAATAAAGATCGAGATTGTTCTTTTAATAACCGCAGTGTTTCCTTATTTCCGCGAGCGTCGGGAGTGCGAGCGAGTGAGTGTAAAGTGTGTGAACGAGCGACGCGGCGAGCGCAACAATATATATCAATTTGTTTAAAAAATAAATACAAAAATACTTAAATAAATTGCGCATACAAATAAAGCTACAATACGTATAATCATATTAATCTAATTATATTTTATTGAATTGGATATATTATCCAACAAACAAGTTATACGTTTCGATGGATTATATTTACGTTTGAATGAACTGATGCTTGCTCTAAGAATAAGAAAACTGTTGTTTTGAAAGCAAGTGAATTTATTTAGATCATTTAATATTGTTGTCGAAATTGTATATTGCGTTGTTTGTAACACAATTCCTAGTTGCAACTATCATGTTATCACATTATAATAATGTGATGTTAAAACTGCTATCATATTCTATTGCTTTAATTACATGTGTAATTCACATAATTATTAATGTCTACTAATGTGATTACCAAATAACGTGACAGTATGTTTGAAACATACAATCGTTGCTGTTGTTTTAAATAGATGTAGAATTCGTAGAAGCTATTTTTGTTTTTTTCTTTAAAAAAGAGAAAATTATAAATAATTTTCGATTCAATGTTTAATAATGAATCCTTACATTGAATAGGTAAAGAATAGTTGTTTATATTGAATTGAAAATTATTTATATTTTCCTCTTTTTTTAAAGAAAAATACATAAATAGCTTTTACGAATTGTACATCTATTTAAAACAACAGCAACGATTGTATGTTTCAAACATACTATCGTTTATTTGGTAATCACATTAGTAGACATTAATAATTATGCAAATTATACATGTAATTAAAGTAATAGAATATGATAGGAGTTTTAACATTACATTATTTAAATGTGGCAACATGGACAACGTTACAAACTAGGAATTGTGTTACAAATAACGCAAAATACAATTTTGATAACAATATTTACGTATTTTACAAATTCTACCTAAAACAACAGAAAACATGGCATTTCAAGCATTTTGTGATATAATAGATACTGTTAAATATCGTTACATAATTGTGAAAGGTGAGAAAGTTAAAAAAATTAAATGTTTTTCTGTTACAAAGAACTTTATTAGAATTATCACAAAACTACTTATATTTATCACATAGCATACTTAAACACTATGAACAGTTTAAAGCACGGGAATATTGCTTTTACCCTCAATAAAATTATTATTGCCAGCTTTATAGATCACAAAGAAATTTCTTAGACTAATCGTAAAAAACACTTATATATACGTACTTATATAATCACATCGCATAACTTAAACTATGAACAGTTTATCTCATATGCGTAAAAATAAAAATTAAATTGTACTGTTTTTAGTTCCTTATATACTACCGTTTATAACGGGTTCGGTTCGGGAACGCTTGCGATTTTCTCGTCTCTCATAGAAAGTTAAATATAAAAGTTCAGTTAAAAAAATTTTGAAAAAATTTACGCAAATCACACAATCACACATTATAACAAATATTAAATAATTCTATTTAAATTAATATTATTAATAAAGTAAATTTTCCTAAGGGCTTGTTCGTTGTCTTTCAGTATTTCACGGACGGTAGGTCGTTGAAGTCTTTTATACATTTGTTTTCCAACAAAAAGTTCTTCTTTTTTCAGAGGTGGCGAGCCAATGTTTTCTTTTGATTCGGAAGAATTATCGCTCGCGGTGTCAGAATTATCGTCTTGTTCCTATATTATTTATAAAATTATTTACAAAATTAAACTCTTGTAATAATAAGAAATCTTAAATAAACATTTATGTGATTTATGTATGCAAAACAATTTATAATATATGTATACAAAAAATTTATAAAAATTTTTGATATATAATTTAATTTATATCTTATATAGGTACATATACATACAGGATGTAAAAAAAGAATTAAAAACTTACTGGGTAGATAGTATTCATTATGTAAAGTAAAAAATGCTTAGAAAACAAAAAATAAAATAATAAACTGCAAATAAAAAAAGATCAAATATTTAATTTATTTTTGGACCTACGTTTATTAACTTTTTACTCGCTACAATCTCGTACTATCTCGCAGTATGTCTTGAACTCTTCTTTAAGACTCTACATATACAGGGTGTCCCAAAAGTCCTGCAACAGTCAAATATCTCGAAAACGAAGCATTAAAAAAAATGTTTCAAATAAAAGTTGTAGGGTTCTATGTGGCGCATTAAATAATAATATTGTGACTATAGCTTTTTTAAGGCCACGTAAAATCACTTTGAAATTTTTAAACTGAAATCCCCATTTTTTTATTGCTCTCTCTGAGGTGTAAATCTATACAACCTTCACGCGGTACATTTTGGGTAATGCTAATGCTGACGGTCCAGTAACTTTCAAGCTCTATAATTCGAAAAGTACTTTATAAAAAAGCACTTTGTTGTAGTGTTTTGAAAATTTCGAGGCAAGCTATATAAATATGCAATTAAAAAATGGAGGTTTTTATTTAAAAATTTCAAAGTAATTTTTACGTGGCCTTAACAAAGCTACACTGAGAAAAAATGCTGTTGCTTAAATTAAATGTCGAATCACGGGGTGTCAAAAACATAAATAATTGATTCAATTGTATAAATAGTTGATTCAACTGTAGTGTAGTTGTTTTAATAATTCAAATATTTTGAATCAATTATTTATACAATTGAATGAACTATTTATGTTTTTGGCACCCCGTGATTCAAAATTTAATTGAAGCAACAGCATTTTTTCTCAGTGTTTTTATAGTTACACTAATATTACTATTTAATGCACCACTTAGAACCCTACAACTTTTATTTGAAACATTTTTTTTAATGCTTCGTTTTCAAGATATTTGATTGTTGCAAAACTTTTTTGATACACCCTGTATGTGTTATGAAATACTTAAATTTGTAACAGAAAATTAATTTGATTGAGTTGATAATATAATAAACAAAATTGTATAATTATTTTTTAGAGAGAGATAAATTTTGGTAGAAAAAAACATAATTACATCAATTGAGATCCGAAAATGTTCTTTCCATTTCGTTATGAAGCGCATTCTTAAGCCAATCGTTGGAATCAGTTCTTTTATTAAATCATGTGTTATAGATTTTGCAATAAAGTGAAATCAATTGCTTGTGCTATATATACCAAAAAATAATCAATTGTCAAAAACATTTGTTTAATTAAAATAAAAACATAATATATAAAAATAATTCATATAATACATAGAGTGTTGAAAAAAAACTTACTAGGTAAATGCTTGTAGTTATGCTGTTAATAATTTGCTATAAAATTTCAATGTTTTAGGAAATAAAAGTACACATATTGAACAGTAGATTAAGATAAAAAAGTTAAGAAATATTAATTTTTGACTGAGATATAATATAATAAAAAGAACATCTCGTTCCTCTTCATGGTTGATACAACTTAATTTATTTTTAAAAAAGCCATGATCGGACGATAGCGACATCATTTAAGATTAAAATGACACTAAAATTATTTGTTTTAGACGCCTAGAAATTAAGGAATCGTGTCAACCATGATTTTCAAAGAACGTTTTTTATTATATTATATCTCAGCCAAAATTTAATATTTTTTAACTTTATTTATCTTAATCTACTGTTTAATATGTGTACTTTATTTCCTAAAACATTGAAATTTTATAGTAAATTATTAACAGCATAACTACAAGCTAAAGATAATCTACTTTTCGATCCGTCACCCTGGTGTGCCACCTTAAATACAGTCAATAGCAAATACAGTAGAATGAACTATTTATGTGTATAGCAGCCCGTAATGTCGATAATTGAAGCAACAGCGTTTTTCTCCCTTGTAATGTATGTTTAATTAAAGATAGACGAAAAAAGTTTACTCAATTTCGCAATTACACTATTAACTGCATATCGACGTCGTGACCAAAAGGCATAAGCGACAAAAATCTAAAAATAAGATTATTACGGAAAATAGATTATAAAAGTCAAACCTTGCGTCTAACACTACGATTGTATCAATCAAAAAATTCAAGAATTGTTAAAATTGAAGTTGAAGTGGTGCAAGCAACCAAAAAAATGCCCAATTTAAAAAGTCGCAAGCGACAAAAACTAATAAGAATGAAACCAGAGGAGAGTTGTTAACGCATATTTTGTTAATGAAAAACATTATTATTAATTTTATTACTAGTTAATAAAAAGAATTGCATTTTTTTTATTTTTCTCAATGGATCTCCTGTGAAAGGTAAAAGGCTCTTACGTCTTTTTGTCATGACGACGTCGATATGCTCACTTAATAATAAAATTAAAAATAAGACATTTAGATAATAATAGATTTACCTTTGAAATGTTGAATAAGGCTATTTTCGAAGCCCCAATCTTTCAGGAGATTGACTGTCTGATTATCAGCCATGTTTTTACATATATTAATCCTGTGCGATCGCGGCGCAGTGCTCAACTCACCGTTTTTGGCGGTAAAACTGTACTTAGATTACACGTATAATGTCTGCCGGTCGCTCTGCAGGCGCAGGCACGTAAACGAGAGCGCACTCACACGCACGTCCACTTCTTCTTCTTTTTCTTGCTTGTTTATGGCCCCAGGAGTCCTTCCGGGCTCGACTCGGCCCTTATCCGGAACTAATCACGCGCGTCCACTGGTCGTCGGTCGCAAAGCAGGCGACGGCACGCGCGAACACAGTCGCACAGTCACATGAACGTTAAATATACGCCGGTAGCAAAGGTAGCGACGGCCAAAAGAGCGATGCGCACAACAATTTTACAATGTCCCCCGATCGCACGGAAGCGACGGCAAGAGAGTAGGCACGCATTAACTCGCATGAACTATGCCCGCCGATTACACAGATAGCGACGAACGAAACAAAAGCTGGCACCATACTAACACGCACGGACGAGAAAAATAACCGATACTCATGGTCGTTCGGTGAGCTCAGGCTGGGGTGCCGGAAATCTCTTTCGCAAGGATGCTCGGGAAACTCGCGATCACGGGACGTGCATAAATCAATCAGCCTCGATGACGAAACATGCGATTCGGTGATTGCGTGGAAGGATAAATCAACTGCTTATACAACTGAATCAACTATTTATGTTTTTGGCACCCCGTGATTCCACATTTAATTGAAGCAACAGTATTTTTATCTCAGTGTATATATATATATATATATATATATATATATATATATATATATATATATAAAATATATACACAAAGATATTAATGATTACATACGTGTGTCGATTGCATCCAGCATTTGTATAATTAATATACACACATTTCTATTTCCTCTAAAAAACAATTGTACATGAATCAACAATATTTAAGTGTAATATCTGACAAATAACTGATTTGTAGCAATACACACAAAGTATACAGATTAAATACCGATTTTATTTCAATTACACTGATGCTGTTGATACAACATTATTTTTTTTCAGTGTGTATATGTATATGTATTATGTATATATGTATGAGTCAATTGAATGATTGACGTGCAATAATGTACTTCCCGATTAAAATAATAATGTTGTTTTATGCTCAGTTTATTTAAACTGCAACTTGTGCGAGAAGTAGCGCTGATTTTGAAAAATATAATTTTAAAAGGACAAGGATAAAAATAAGATTTTAGAATATACATCATGTATTAGAGGATTTCTCTGTTGTAGTAGATAATTGAAGGATGACTGTAGCATAGCTCTTAGTTAATTATAGACGAAACCGAGAGAGTTCCAAGTATTTCCGATGATGTTCCAATTTATTCTATATTTTGTTCTTATATTCTCTCCTGTTCTGTGTCAGATCTTCATAATACACTGCTTATATACAATCATGAATACGAGAATATACCGCTCATGTTAAGCGAGCCAATAAGCGGAATAATCATTCTCGTTTTTAATAATCGCCTAATCGATATATAGGTCGCTAACACTGTGTTTCACATATCTGGATAACAGATCTGTCTAATCGATATTTTATCGTTTCTAATTTCTACCCGATAGATAATTATTGAACAAATCTCGTCAGGCTTTTTTATTTATCTCTTTTTAGTCTTTTTATTTTTCAATAATATTGTTGCGCTCGCCGCGTCACTAGCACACACTTGCTCACTCTCGCGCTGGCACTCCCGAACCTCGCGAAAATAAAGGGAACTCTGTAGTTATAAATCTGAACGTTTATTATAGATTCGATACAGAAGAGCGCGGACACACGTTCGGACGTCCAGCTGCTCGAGAACAAATCTGACAGTCGTAGTTGTTGATACACCGATCAATACATCCCGTCGTTAGGGAACACGCTTCGATCTGAAGCTATAATGAACGAAGTTCAGGCTTCTCGCGACTCTCTTGTACCGGGCGTCTCGGACAGACTCGCACGGGCGCAATATATTTTATATAAAACGATTCACATAATATTTGCGGCGGGAAGAAATATTTTCTCACGCTAATATCAATCTGATAAAATACGGCAATACAGGAAACTTAATTCCTTCTCGTCCTCCTTCTCTTCTTCTTCATCTTTTTCCTCCTCGCCATTTCTTCTCCTCTCCTCTCTTCTCTCTGGATTGAGAACTTATTGAAAACCTAGTTTATCTCATGGAGATATGTGATATCGAAATATTATTTTCGGAATAAAGATTCGTACAATCTTTTTATCCTATTAATAAAACTCCATATGGTCATTATAGATTGCATAGTCTCTATAGTTTCTCGCGAAAAATCCAGAGAAATTATATTATCCCACGAATCCCGAGCATGCAGCAAACAATCGATCATATCAGCTAATACACAGCACATATTGAACTTACGAGGAATCTTAGATCATAAATCACAAGATCTACCGACTATCTACGTTTGTGGAATTTTTCATTATGAGGAATTTGGGGAAGGAAAATATGTTCGGCTGCCATATGACTGCTGCAATAATATCGGGGGAGAATGTCGGAATTCGAAAATTTCGTCTACGACTTCTATCAGTATTGCATTATTCACAATAATAAATGACTATGAGTCATTTGGGGATGGGCATGGCGAAAGAAATAAATATTTCAATAATTTGCACAGTCTAACAAATTTATTTTAAATCTCTCGTTTGAAACAAGATTGTTTAAAAATTACTTTTTTAGAGATAAAGATTAAAATAAGTATGAGCAACAAGTTAAAAATTTTAAACTCCAATAGAGTTTTAAAAACAGAGAATTTTAATAAAAAGAAAAAAACATTTATAGTGGTTAAGAAACAATATCTACTAATAATCAAACTACGTATCTTAGCAAAAATATCGCAAGAAAACACACAAAATTTATTTTTTTCTCATAAAAAACTTACGAAAGCAATTACATTCTTTCGCACTGCCAAAGCATCGGGCTGCGACCGGTCGTTCCTTTTTCCTACTAGAGACTTATAGCGCTATCTAAAATAAATGAGCATATATAAGATGAGGGTCGAGATTGAATCCATCTATGACTCATCACATTCTTATTAAAAATTCATTGCGGGGTAACGCGCGTGGCTGACGTGGCTTATGAAAGCAGCCGATTGGTATAGTCGGTGGATTCTCTGACCCTCTTATTTCACATATACGATTTAATCAAAAGCTTACCAGAGAAACTACTCTAGTTATTATTCTCTAGACTGTCGTTGTGGAGAAAACAATTTCAAAAACAAGAAGCCACATAGTCCCAGGACAGTTCCTTGATAGGAAAATCATGCAGCTACAAAAAAACTCTCTAAAGTGATGGCGTCAGGATGAGGCGTCCTAAGTTAGAACTCCGGGGTCCCGCAAATGTCAATATCATCTGACATAAGGGCTTCGCGACAGGGGGCACGTATATGGGAAACAATGTAAACGCCAGTTCCCGGTGTGTTCATACGCCTGAGGAAGGCTACCGGGGAAGGGAAGGTTTTTTAGGAATCGGCATAATCCCCCCTGGTCTCTCTCCGGGGACTAGGGAAACCTATAAAGGTTTCTTCGTAAAAAAATTTAAAAAAAATTAAAATTTCTTAGTTATCTTGCGTAAAAATAAACTCATTCCTTCTCGGTTGCCAATTCTTTGTTCTTTTGCCTGATCTCCAGGTCTCAGTTTCGTAATAATTTTCGTGATAACATTCAGCTGTAAATTTTCAATTATCTCCTGCGCGTTTTCTTCACGTGCATGTGCACGCATCGGACATTTTTCTTGTTTTATTGATTTCTCTTTCAATTTTGCCATTTTGTCTTCGACTGTACTGTTTAACTTGTATATCTAACACGTATTATCCATCATTTTATTCCGAAAAAATGATTGCAATATGTTGCCAGATGAATAAATTATATTATACATTACATATTTACACATATATATAAATGTTTCTTAAAGAACGCTCAATAATTGTATAGCGACTTATTAAAAATTGAGTTGAAAAGTTCTAAACTATTTTTTTCCTATGATATTTCATAAAGCAGTAATTAAGTAAATGAATAATTTATTCATTAAAAGCAGTAATTATTGAATAAAGTCAATCCAATCAGCGCCATCCTTTAGCCGAGTGTAAATCAGTGATTCACCCGCTCTTATAGGTAAAACGGGATTTACATAAGAACAATATTTATTAAAAATTGTATTTTATTATTATTTTAAACCTTGTATTTAACCCTTTCGTAACGAATGGCCACTAGAGTGGCCGCCCTCGAGACTGATCCTGTGTAATAATCTCTGCTGTTGCCAAATAGACGCTCGACTTATTGTGTAATTTACTTAATAAGAGATGAATAACAATAGTTATTTTTTATTAAGTAAATTTTACAAAGATGCGATACATTATCTGATAAGTAAAAGCAAACTCTATACGTTAACTCATCGCGGACTTCATCCGTCGTATAATGGACACTCGCGGCCTATTTTTTTCCTATACAGTAGTAATTATAGGCGGTCTTAATATTCCATCCAACCAATGAAATGACCGTCTCGAGATAGTACTAACTCTCTAATGTCGTATTTCTTATAAGATTTCAATTTCGGAAGTTGAATGTCTAGCCGATTTATTTAATAATCACGGCTGATTTAATAATCGATTTGGAGTCGATTGTTCTTGGATGATTTTTTCATTTGCACGAAAAAATTACAGAAAATTTTGCTTGTATTAGTATGATCCATACGCGTATTATTGTCGCATTACTCAATAACAAAATCTTTTAATCTAACAAATTTGAACTTGGGAAAAAAATTTAAACATTTTTTTGCAATTATATGGTAAATATTTATGTATGTCGCAATAAAGTTTCACATAAGTTTATTGTAGAAAAAAACACATGTGTGCAAATATTTTTATTTTATCAATAAATATGAATTTTTTAAGAGAAAATCTACAAAGACCCTCAAACGGATTAATTATGACCAATACTATCTTTTATCCATGTTCGATTTATTCCATTTCAAAGAATTAAGCTGTCTGGATACGATCAATACTCGGTTCCCTCGATATGTCATTTATCACCGTGGGATTTGAGGGTATGTGAAATTAAGGTGACGGAGAAATGGAGCTTCCAAGTAACTCACACAGTGAAAATCCGGATGCATGTACAAATTCTACAATTTTCTGATTTTGCAAAAGTTTTCAGCTCTATTTTTGAGTGGTGTAATGATTGCCATGCAAATATATAATTTTTATATTTTTTGGAATAAATATACAGTTTTAAATGTATATAATTCTTTTGTCCAAATCCTTCTTCTGCTATTTAAAGTCTTTTATTAAAATTTAGAAAGAGCATGGATCAAAATTTAAGCAAAAAAAAATCATTGTTGAAAGCTGAGTGCATCGTCAAATAACATTACTTGCCTTACTCAATGTTAAACTAAATTTGCACTTTTTTAATCTACAATTCTTGAATGTAACTTTCGAACGCAACGACATAACCAATCAGAAGCGAATGTACGCAAATGTGAAAATATTAACGGATATTCCGTCAAAACTTGCGATACTTTCTATATTTTCAAAATAAAGATTCCCTCCGTCTTGACATTCCGGCTCTCGCGAACGCGGGAACGACGTGCTTATCGATTTTAAAGTGAGTCGCTCTGTCAAACAGAATAAAACTCTTTTAAAACCAGTTTCGTCTCTCGATTAAACTCGCCTCCGAAATTTCGAATCCCGGAAATTCCGACGTCACTACTTTTACAATGACCACTAGCTCATCTCGCGCTCGTTAAAAATTCAGAAAACAACGGGCTTGCGATGGATCTGAACGTCGGATATTGATTTTATTGAGGAGATTATCACAAGAAAACGTTTAGCCACATCTGAACAGCGATCATGAAACTTTTCCCCTAGCGTGAATTATGAAAAGTGAAATGTGAACGGTGAAAAATGAAACTGTTACGTGAAACGTGAAATCGAAATGGCTGCTGCATCGCTGCGAGAACTGCGTGGTATTTTGAGATCTTTATCCGAGGTAATCTTTTTCTTTGGCTAAGGGCCGGTTGTTTCAACCTATTGGTAAACTAACTAATAGTTAAATCATATATGTGTCTTTGTTTTTCCTTTAAATAAGGATAGACGTATGATTTAACTATATTAGTTAGTTTATCAATAAATTGGAACAACCGGCCCTAAATAAAGTGAACGACGTTGCTGAAAAAGTCGTAACTGATCATAAAGAACATATGAAGACCATGGAAAAAAACGTTGCAGCCCTTTCATTTTCGGCTCGTTGGAATCGGTGAGTTTTTAATTTTAAATCGATGTTCACATGATAGGCTTTCTCTTCCTTTTTGATAGCTATTATTATATATTTGTATAATAATCCATATAATCTCCATTTCATTAAAAAGAGAAATTTACAAAAGCTTATTTTGATGGCTTTGCAAACAAAAGTTCTTTTTTTCGTATAATCTTTCAGGACAGAAAGCTGTTTGCGGGTTCCGCTCCATAAACGGTAAATTGCTTTCATTGTAATCCTTTGGGAAGCAGGGTTGTCTTTTTTTCATAACATTACCCTTAATCCTTTATTATCTCGATTTATTCATTTTATCGCGTAATATAATTCCAACAATAGCTGTGTTTCAAATCAATTTCAATCTGACAATACAAATTAAAATTAATGATAAGAAAGAGAAACCACAATAAAACCAAGTACATCTCTGAAATATTTTTGAGCAAGATTAATTTTTTTTTTTTTGGCTTTTTATAACATTACATAAGATATTTATAATACCATAGGATTAAACAAATAAATTACTAATAAATTATTAATTATTAATAGATAAAATCCATATTTTTAATGTAAAATACATAACTTTAGATTACATTATGACATAAGAACTTGTACAGTTGACTCTTCTTGATCATTGTATTCGCTCGCTCGCTCTCTCCCTCTCTTATTAGTTATATAGTAGTAGTAGTAGTAATTGGTTCATTCCTGCCTATGTGGGATACAGGAAAGACTCCCGCTCCTTTTATAATTATTCCTTATCTACCTATTTCTCTCTCTCTCTCTCTCTCTCTCTCTCTCTCTCTCTCTCTCTCTCTCTCTCTCTCTCTCTCTCTCTCTCTCTCCCTCCCTCCCTCTCTCTCTCCCCCCCCCTCTCTCTCTCTCTCCATTGTTTTAAACATCTCTTTTTTTCTTGATTACATCTTGCAATCAAGATTTTACATCCGTTAAGAAAATGTCGCTTTGCCTTGGTGTTTAGAAATGATAAACATCACATCTACAGAGGGAATCAACGCGTCCCACTATTGTGTACAGGTAAATATTATATCGTGTGAAATACATGTAGCGCGAAATACGTTATCATAATTGTATTTCAGTAATTAAGAATTTATTTTACATTTCAGTTTCAGAATATATTGTACACTTACAGAGGCAAGAATAATAAGCATAACAAAAAACCGGATGAGAGACTTTATGCGAGGTGCATAAGAAAGAAATTGATACGATTCTGTCGTGTTTGTTAAATTGACTTACTTTGGTGTCTGGAAATTATGAACAGCACGTCTAGAAAGAGAGTCAACGTGTCTCATTATTGTGTACAGGTAAATATTATATCGAGCGAAATATGTTATCATATACATATTTCAGTAATTAAAATTTTACTTTATATTTTGGTTTTAGAATATATTGTACACTTGGAGGGATGAATAATAAGCCTGATTCAAAACCGGATGAAGCTTTATGTGAGGCGCATAAGAAAGAAATTAACACAATTCTGTCATGTTTGTTGAATCAGCTTGTCTTGGTGTCTAGAAATAATGAACAGCACATTTACAGAAAAAGTCAACATGTTTCACTATTGTGTACAGGTAAATATTATATCGAGCGAAATACGTGTAGTGGAATACGTTATTATACATGTATTTTAGTAATTAAGAATTTATTTTACATTTTGGTTTCAGAATATTTTGTACACTTACAGAGGCAAGAATAATAAGCTCGACACAAAACTGAATGAGACTTTATGAGAAGCGCATAAGAAAGAAATTAATACGATTCTATCATGTTTATTAAATTGGCTTGCTTTGGTGTCTGGAAATTATGAACAGCACGTCTACAAAGAAAGTCAACATGTCTTATTACTATTGTGTACAGGTAAATATATCGAGCGACATACATGTAGCAAAATATCACGCACATATTTCAATAATTAAAAATTTATTTTATATTTGATAGATTTATTTCTACAGAAATTCCTGATTTTAATAAAAATAAAAATTTACATAATATTTAAAAATAATAATGTTGTAATGAAACATGTGATTCATGAGCTATGTAGAGATTGGCATCTTATAAATGATAAATGTTCCTTTCCAAAAATTTTTTGACCTGAGAGTATGAATGAAGATGATTATCCACAATATATATTATACTATATTAAAGAAATAATGGATTGATGTATGAAAGAACTGGACGATATATTATTGATAATTAATACATTATTTCATTTAATTCAACATTTACTTTTATTTAATAGTCATTGAATGTTGAAGTAGTTTCGATTATACGTTCTATACAAAATATTTATATAAATATATTTATAAAGATCACGATTCTGCATCTATTATTATATTGGAAAAAATATAAATAAAACAATAATTTACTATAATAATTTTAAACAAAAAAAAAACAAAATATGGGAGAAATAGAAACGTGAAGTAAGCAGAGAGGAAAGAGGAATGGGAGATTAGATATTAGTACGGTTAGAGAAGAAAAAGGAACGAATTAATGACGGAGAGAAAAAAATAGTGGAATGGGATAAATATTTTAAAATAAATAAAATATAACGGGAAATATATGGACATGAAGGCGCGCGCGTTAGCGCGCGTGTGTGCTAGTTATCTAAAATTGACCGTACATGATTTACTAACCCCTCATATAAAACACTCGTTGCATATAAAACACTCGCTCATGTTACAATTTTTCACAAACTTTATACTCGAAAAGAGAGATAAGCGAAATACGCGTCCCGAGCGCACTCGACTCGACACGCACCGCCGCCGCCGGCGGCGACGATCGGCCATGCGTTAAAAGCGCGACTTCCAGAGGCTTCCCTGGGCTCAATTTTTAACGAATCTGAACGACTGACCCCTCATTTTGTAGGTCTCTTCGAGCCCTACAACTTTGTCAGGTGGCGGCACATTTCTATCTATTAATGGAAACGAGATAAACGCAAACAACCGCGACAAAATACATTTTTTCCCACTTTCACCGGCTAGAACTCGACAAATATTGATTTTAGGTTAGGGTCTTCACGAAATGAATTAGGGCTTTAAAAGAGCTACAAAAAGAGGGGTTAGTAAATCATGTACGGTCAAAATTCGCCGAGTTATTGCAAAAAACGAAATTTTTCATTCCCCCTCCCCCCCTTAAAAACCCATCGGTCCGATTAATCCGACAACTCAGAAATAAGCTCTTCTACATCCCCCCCAACAACCCTAAAAAGGTTTCATTGATACCGCTTCACTTCCGAGCTCAAATGTCTAATTTGACTGGGCTAGTAATGTTAAATAGCGCGCGCGAAGCGTCTGTGATGTCTAGTGCTAATAAAACATAACATGCAAAAACAACAGTTGACCGTAATTTTAATTGCCGACGTTGGTTTCTTTTTTTTTTTTTACGTGAATGCCGTTCGAAACATTGTATAGTGTGATGATCTAGAGTTTCATTCATCAAAAGTCTGACTAAGCATTTCGAGAGTTTCAATTGGGTCGATTTTTCGAGTTTCATGGGAGGCGGCAATAATACACGAGATCGAATTACAGACGATGCTTGATGTTCTACAAAAAAAAAGAGTTCCAGGGAGTTTAATATTTTTAATATTTTTTTAAGTTTATATATTTTTAATATAAGGCGAAATGCAACAAATTTTACTTTTTCCCCATCTTGCCCCACCAGTAGGGCTTCCCTACACGGAGAAAGAGTTAGGGTTGCTATAACAGAATTATTTTTCGCTTATCAATACAAAAGGGTTATGGAAACCATAGTACTCTGGAAGTGACTTTGCGATTGAACTAAACTCTCACAATCAGTGCTATACTGGTGCAACTATATCTTATAGATCTCTCAACCATACTATTTATACTGCAGACCACTTTAGAAAGAGTACTAATAATCCTTTGGTTGAGGTAACTATATATGAGAGTATTGTAACCGAATGTTACTTATAGTAAGAACTACGATTATGAGAACCGTATAAATGAGCATATGTTAACAGCTACATTTAATGTAATATTAATATAACTTGAATTCACATACATTTCATTACAATTCATTCTTTTAAAGAATGTTGTTGTAACAACTGTACACTGAGACCTGAAAAACCATAACAGTTATTGTATTTTTGCTCGCTCTCAACTTTTAGTCAAGAGACACGGTAGTGTCTCGCGTCAAGTGCAAAGCGGAGCGAGACCGACCGTGACTATTTTACGCGACGCGACGGGTTGCGAGTACTCGAGATGTTGAGATCTCAATAACGAGTGAACGGATCAAGTTCTAAGTAGGCTTGATCGATAGCTTGGGGTCTATATGGGGGGGGAGGGTATCTCTTATAACATTTTCCGCTACGTGCCCTACAAGCGGAGATATTGCAAAGTCGAAATGTGATGAAAATTTTTATTAAGATCTTTCTTACAGTAACCATTACGTATTACTGCTGCAGTAAACATTCTTCCAGTAACTAGTACGGATTTCACAGTAACCATTACGATAAAGACCGTAATGATTCCGGTGTAATATTTTAACGAAAAAACAAAAAGAATTTTTTTCTTTTTTATTTTCAAATAATTTTTATTTTTTTTTCTAATATTTTTATAGTTTAATTTGTATTCGTGGTTCTGCATATATTCTATTTTATTAATTAAAATTACGCACTGTTTTACAATTTTTGAAAACACATTGACGGGAGACGGGATTCGAACCTAAGATTCCGGAATGACAGCCTAATACGCTAACGCTGAGCTAACAATCTATTCTACAATAACTATTATGGAATCTCATATATCTCTCTGAACTGCTCTGAACTCGCGCGATAGAACGAATATGGAGAACCATCAGTAATGGTTACAGAATCGCACATGATTGAATAATGAAACTCCTCAGTAATTATTTATTATTTCAGACAATATCTCTTACAATCTTAGTTTTTAGATACTACTGCCCGAGAAAAAATGATCAGATATAATCATATATGTTTATATAAAATCGACATTAGATATAATTAGATATAAAAAATGGCCCGATATAATCGTATATAATTATATATAATCACATATAATTATATATAACAAAATTAGGCTTTTTTGGGTTTTATTATATATAAAATATTTATTGGGTGGGGGATTAGATATAATCATATATAATCATATATGTACATATATAATGAGATTATATATATCTAAATATATACAATATAATCATATATAATCAATAAATATTAAAAAAGAATTCTGTTAACTTCGATTAAGGAATAAACGAATAAAGCATTGATAAATTAAGTGTATATTTTTTCAAAAGCTGTTTTTCGATTCTCATTGTCAGGGTAGCAATTTTCTCCGTGTGGGAAAGACGGCGCGGTTGGGGAGGCAAGGCGTGTGCCCCTCGACCGCCACAAGAGAGCTCCCACTGCTCCCTTCCAGGGGGGCTCGCCCGGTAGGGGAATCTTCGCGGGCGTTCCGGCTCGTCCGGAGGGACCGCCCGACACTCAGAGCGGGGAACCAACGGGAAAAGAGAGAGAACATGGAGGTGGTATCCATCCTGCTACCTCTCCTGCTCCTCCAAATTTTGGATCCACCTCACTTTTTATCCCACTCTATCAATTTCTCTCTCTCTCTCTCTCTCTCTCTCTCTCTCTCTCTCTCTCTCTCTCTCTCTCTCTCTCTCTCCTCTCTCTCTCTCTCTCTCTCTCTCTCTCTCTCCCTCTCTCTCTAAGAATTTCTTTGACAATTTCAATATTTGTCAGAGAGTAAGACCGTACGATTAACGAGGCCTAATTACATTCTTTTCGTAGTTTTCAGGATGGCTCGAAAAGTAATTGATGTACCGGGCAGAAGAAGTTGGTTTTCGATGCCAATTTATAATTAGTGTGTTACTGTTTCTGATGAGTAGAAATCTTAAATTTCAAGATACTAAGGCAAAATGTCTAAGTCATCCATAAGAGAGTTGCATGACGAGCTCGAATTGCTAGAGCCGGCGGATGAAAATTTAGTCGAATTTAATGACATTCAAGACCGATATTACGCGATTGCGAGCAAAATCGAAACACTCACACCGGCGTCAACATCGCACACAGTCAATTTAAATGTAAGTTCGATCCCGGTCAACATCGCACACAGTCAATTTAAATGCAACTTCGATAACAACACACGTCGTATTAAATTACCGGTTGCCGAACTACCAAAATTCGACGGTAATCTAGAATTCTCGACTCGAATTGTTAGGGGCGCTTACACTGGCGCGGTTATATCACGAAGCGAGTACAGCATTCACTTTCGAGCCAGATGAAACTGTTTTTAGGACGGATTCTATGATTGTCTTACATTGGTTGAAAAAATCTCCGAGTATTCTCAAACCGTTCGAGGCAAATCGTGTCAAGGAAATTCAAGAAATTAGTAAAGAATTCAAATAACGACATGTTAGATCGGATCACAATCCAGCCGACGCGTTGTCGCGAGGTCAACTTCCGCGAGAATTTTTGAAAAACGAATCCTGGTTCAACGGTCCAACATGGCTCAGACAGTCCGAAGCGAATTTGCCAATATCTCTCGAAACTTCTATTAAGGAATTACCCGGCTTAAAGAAAACCATTTGTCTAGTGTTACAGGTTGACTCGGACGACATCTTCAAGAGATTTTCATCCTATACGAGGTTGATTCGTACCATCGCATATTGTTTGCGAATGTTATCCTCAAATTAAAATAGGGGCGCACTTTCAGTACAAGAAATCATCGAATCCGAACGGCAGGTGCTAAAGCTTATTCAGAAAGCGCACTTTTCAGACGAGATCAATCGTATCTCAAACTCAGAAAGGGTAAAGGGCACGAGATTAGCCACATTAAATCCTATAATCGACGAGTCAGATTTGCTCCGCGTCGGCGGCAGGCTGCAAAATGCAAACATTCCCCTTTCGCAAAAACATCCGATTTTATTGTCTTCACATCATCACGTCACGGATTTAATTATTCGCGAAACACATGAGAAAAATTATCACGCAGGGATTCAGTCCACCCTTTATACAATTCGTCATAAATTTTGGCTTCTTGACGGAAAAAATCAAATACGTAAAATCATCCGATTGCGTACGTTGTATTCGAAACACCTTCGCCATAGAAATCGAAGCTATAATAAGTGTAAAAATTACGCAATTAACAGCGGAAATTTGAACATTTTTAGATATTTTTACATTAAAAAATAAATATATCTTTATAGCCCAGTAAAATGACTCGAAATTTGTCGATTTGGAGGAAATAATTCGTACAGGGCTGAAACTTTGTAAACAGGCTTGTTTTAGGGTACTATTTAACATATTAAAAGTCCCCATATGTAGACGCTACGTTGCGGGCAGGGGAGGGTCCAAAAGGTCCAAAAAACCAGTTTTTCGCAAATAACTCGGAAAATATCAACTTTACGGAAATTTATGTACATATAAAAATTGTAGCTTACAAAATTCCGCACAATTTCGTTTTTTATTCAAGTCTGTACGACCAAATGGAACAGAGATAGCATTTTTTTAAACACCGGTAGTTTTGCGACGCAACGAAAACGCGTACGCGCGTCGCGCATATATATATGCGTTCATATATATATGAAGTAATGAAAAAAGGTGAAAAATTATTATCCACATATTTTTGGACTAAAATGTTAATTTAACAAAAATTTATTTTTTTTCTTCAATATTTAAACGCCTGTAACTCATCAACGTTTCAATGAAAAAAGGTCTACGACGTCTCATTTTAAAGAGAATTAAAATATCTTCAAGAAAAATACATAACATTACTGCCTCCAACCAATCAGAAAAAGTTATTTTCCAAAATGCACTCAAAAATGACATTTTATCCGGATAAATTGAAGAAAAAAAATAAATTTTTGTTAAATTAACATTTTAGTCCAAAAATATGTGGATAATAATTTTTCACCTTTTTTCATTACTTCATATATATATGAACGCATATATATATGCGCGACGCGCGTACGCGTTTTCGTTGCGTCGCAAAACTACCGGTGTTTAAAAAAATGCTATCTCTGTTCCATTTGGTCGTACAGACTTGAATAAAAAATGAAATTGTGCGGAATTTTGTAAGCTACAATTTTTATATGTACATAAATTTCCGTAAAGTTGATATTTTCCGAGTTATTTGCGAAAAACTGGTTTTTTGGACCTTTTGGACCCTCCCCTACCCGCAACGTAGCGTCTACATATGGGGACTTTTAATATGTTAAATAGTACCCTAAAACAAGCCTGTTTACAAAGTTTCAGCCCTGTACGAATTATTTCCTCCAAATTTTGTCATTTTACTGGGCTATTATATTTAGTGGAAAATTACACGAACGATTCTATGTTTCATATAGATTTTAGGTAAATATACCAATTCTTGTAATATTCCATAGTATAACAATAATATATACACATCACAATTGAATTTTTACATAAAAAAGGATAGACAAGGATACACAAAATTTAATTTAAATTTATACATACAATTGTATGCAATAGATAGTTAGATACACGCGAAATAGCGTTATCACCCGTAATGCTGCCATGTCTAAAAAAAAATTTAATATTAAAAATAAGTAGAAAGTATCTTCGCTCGTCTAAAGAAAAAGCTAATCATATGTTTCGATCTATGTTCCGCATCGCAATTATTATAGCAGATTTTATAGATTACATTGTTGTTATTAGAATGAAGATTCCTGTCCTTTTGGACCCTGACTATCTTATTAACTTTATTAATAATCCTGTAACCTATGGATAGCTTCGATTTATCAACTGATGCCGCAATGATCTCAGAAGCAGATTTTAAATACGCGGGAGGGCGATAAATCTCTTTTTCTCTCTCTTTTTTAAATATTAAAAATATTTAAAAAAATTTTTTCTTTAATATTATTACATAAACGTTTCTGTAAATTTATGTTCAACTGCAAATTTACTGGTACAGCCAGTTTAATTACTAGAGGAAAGTACCCGATTATGAGATACTATATCTATTTTGTGTGATTGCCGGAAGTCTATGGGCAGAATTGAAAAATATAGTAGGTCATTTTGAAGGGAATTTAATAAGCTTTAAGATGCTGAAATGTAAAATTTAATTTAAATATTGATTTTTCTGAAAATTAGAAAAATGTAAAAAATGAGCTTTCAAAAAAATCGAAAAAGTGTGCTCATAATATGAGAGACCCCGGGAAATCGCTAATAAAGTGCAAAATACATCATATTGCAATTACAAAACTTTATTTAAAGTTTTTAAAAGACAAATGTAATGGAGAAGCATATTTGCAACAATCGTAAACCCACTTATACTTAATATTGTACCTAATCTTCCCCCTCCACCCTTCCCCCTTAAATCAAGGTCAGCACAGTCTTATAAATTCGTATAAACTTTCCCTTAACGTTAATATAGTATTTTCTCTTCTTTTATTACTATACAATAACTTTCATACTCCAGCAACCCAGGAGTACCCTGAGTATCTCATGTTACGAGCATCACGCCTTGCGGTTTCGCGATCACCAAATCTAATCTCTACAATTGAGCAACTCAAGATATCCCGTATTTTCCCATTAATACGACTTTACTCTATCGCTGCATGCAGAATTTATTGCCAAATATTTATTAATTATATAATAAACAAGGTTTAAAGACTCATATTCATGACACTTGACAACATCCAATTTCACAATTTCTTTCTCTGCAACGACTACACGCACGATCAAACAATGAATTTTCCACTAAATAGGTTTTACTTCAAGGGCAATAAGTTCATGGTGGAACCAACAGATAGGGCCTATTAGTTTAGCAGAAACCTCGCTGTCGCATATTAGGAGCCTATCTCATAATAGGGGACTTTCCTCTATATAAAAAAATAAATTGTTATATAGACGCAGGAAATTTACACCTCTAATAGTTGATCCTAAAATTACATTACAAAATTTTTTACAGTGCAGTCCCCACCAGTGTAATTCGCACAATCGGATTACGTTGATCGTGTTAGAAACATTAGACAATTACTACCCGAGTTCGATGAAACAGATAATGTATTCTAGCGATATAGATATGGAGAGACAGCAAGTGCGGTTACCGAGATGTTCGTATATCACTTATTATTAGACGAGAATTCGACAAGAATATTGAATAACTCGCGATTGAAGGGGCGGTTTCACTTGAAAGCTAATACTTAAGCGTGGAAGAACTGCTCAAAGAAATGAAGCAGATATTTGATCTGCGTGCAAATTGACGCTGAAAAGAGAATCCGATTACAAAGGACGAAATTCTGGACTACCTTATTGAAGGCATGACAAATCAGCAATTGCAATACCAAGCCTGCTTAATAAATTGGACAGGAGTCGAGTTGTTCAAAGCGTTTAAAAAAGAATAATCAGGACGATTCGAAAAAGGATGGGGCGAGAGTGATCAGCGGCGAGAAGATAAAAATGCTGTCGGCAAGGGGAGAACCGATGCAATGTTAAAAGGGTGAGACGGGATAATCGCGATACAAAACAAGCAGGTAAAAAGAGCGTGTTATATGTAAATGCGTCTAACGGATCACACTTGTGCAATTTGAAAGAGGACAATAAGCTGGAGTATGGATTGTTACACACTACTATTGTTTGCTCTTGTCCTCGAACATGGAGCAAAAAGAAAATGACGACGAAGACATACTTGGATTCCTAGCAGAAGATATACAAAAAGAGCTTTGCAGGGGAAAGAAATTGGTATACTCGTATTGCAAGAAGATTGGTGCTACTTTAGGTTGCTGTAATGTAATGTAAAGTAATGTAGTGTAAACGGATCTTTCACTTTCCCTGCAGCTTGAAAGCTACATTATAGTTTTTCGGTAAATTCAGATCGTATTGTGTTTTGTTTCGGCCAGACCATAGGCCTAAACAAAAGGTCGACAATTTTATCAGATTTTAAAGCAAATTCGCTCAGTAGATAGTGTATTATGTTATATTTGTTATGACAAAGTTAATGCTAATGACTTTGTGAAGACCTTGTAGGTTCCCAGCATTCGAGAGCATGTGCGCGTACATTGGCTGCATGAAAGCGTACATGAAACGTAGAATATCTAATACGCGTTTATGCAGTAGGCCTAATCGATTCTCGCGCGCTGTCGCAGATCGAGTTTGCTTCCGAGAATCTCTCTCCAAGAGAGAGAGAGAGAGAGGGGGGGGGGGAGATTTCGGTTGTAACGGTCACGCGATTCCCGCGGGTATTATTTGGAGCAACCTGAGGAAGAACATGTAAAAGAGGATTAACCCCAATGACCCCATGTCCTGAGGTATAGGGCGAGCCATATTCCCTTTTTTCCCATGAAAAAAAGCTCGAGTTTGCTATGTTACTCTGTCAAATCGAAGCTTGTTTAAATTTGCGAACAATTTCAGTGTCATATGATAACTAGAATTTTCCCGAGCGACGGCGCGCGGCGGGGCGGCGTTCAACAGGTTAGGTGCCCGAAACGAATCTATGGTCTTGTCTATCTGTGGTATTTATATTAAATATAAAAAGGCATTAAATACATTATTCGATTGTAATACTCACACGGTTTCCGGGGACAATCTGAGGTAGAACATCCGTCAAGCCATTTTTCTCCTCCTACGAAAAAAAAACATTAAATACATATATCTTAAATACAGTAAAAAAGTTTATAATAATTATTTTTCTTTTTTTTAATTTACGCGCTCAACTAATTGGGCGATATAAATATTGCGCCCATCTCTCGTGACACTTCCGCGTGTCTCTCTCTCTCTCTCTCTCTCTCTCTCTCTCTCGCTCGCGTACTAAAACTCTATACATATAGAAGCGAGAAAGTTTGAGAGAGAGAGAGAGAGGGATAAATAAAAAATGCGAAGCGTGAGAAGGATAAATAAAAATTGGGAAGGAAGAATTAAATTAACACAGCTGGTTAGTCTCCCTAATAGGAAAGGGAAAAATCACGTGGTCGTATAATCTCTCTAATTTCATAAGCTCGAATAGGCCTCTTGAAAGAACTTGAGGACCCGTCACGTTCTATTCAAACATATCACATGTCAGCTTATGCTCGTAAGTATAAGCACAGTAAGAATGAGTGCATTCGATACTGCATTGTTCACAATGTGGCCAGCTACCCTTTTAACTCGAGAACGGGCACTTATAAGGTTACTTAAACATCCCAGCTTCGACAAATTGAAAATCCCGTCACCATAATGTTATTTTAAAATATATACGAATGTAGTTTCAGTTAAGTGTACGGATTTTTTTAAATTTTAATCTTTAACAAAATGGCGTAGTTCTAAAAGAAAAGTTCGAAAAGCCGAAAATTTTGTCACTTTTTAAATTGTTTTTCAAAAACTAATTGTCCAATCAAAAAAAATCATACGCTTTTTTAACTGAAGACAATTTTGTTATAAACATTTTGTCCAACTTTCAAGTCATTCGGATAAAATTGACGAGATATGCGAGCGCCCATTTGAAAAGCGTCGAGATTACGAAAACTATATTTACGTACTGTCACCGTGAACTACAGATCGAGTGCAAACGCGGGCGCGAGAGCCGGGAGTTTTATTCTTGAGCAATTTTATCGAGCCGCAAAGTCATGATGACAAATAATCAAATAATAAAATATAATAAAATGGTCAAATTATAAAATATAGATGCATTTAAAGCGTGTTAGGAAGCACGTCTGCACACCTCAGTGTGTGACTAAGCAATAAATAATTTATGACAAATGAATGTTAGCTACGTAGCCCCTGTATTTTGTCATGTACCGATTGTAAGCTTTCCATCAAGCGACACAAGTCGACACTTGCTGGAAAGCTCCCATTGTTGTCAAATTCTCGGTCCTTTTGATGATTAATCGCTTGTTTGTGTTTATTAATGAAAAACATCTCTGCGATTTCTCTCTTTTTAACATGTTTTTCTTTATGGTTTTCTTTTTGTTGCAGACCAATTAAATTCGTGATTGAACTCAAGCCGATGCTTTCTTATTACCATAAAGAAGCACGCCAACAACTACTCGGTAATATGTATAAGCATCGTGCGGCTTGAGTTCAATTACGAATTTAATTGGTTCGCAGCAAAAAGAAAAACATAAAGAGAAACATGATAAAAAGAGAGAAGGCGCAGAGATGTTTTTCATTAAGAAACACAAACAAGCGATTAATTTTCAAAAGAAACCGACAATTACATAATAGGGAGTTTTTGCAATACCGTGTCTTTCAGATATACGGTAAATGTATCTGAATTATTCACATTAGGGATTTTGTTACGGTAATCATAACGTCGACGTAGCACAGTAAAATGACAAAATTTGGAGGAAATAATACTGACTGGGCTGAAACTTTGTAAACAGGCTTGTTTTAGGGTACTATTTAACATATTAAAAGTCCCCACGTGTAGACGCTACGTTGCGGGCAGGGGAGGGTCCAAAAGGTCCAAAAAATCAGTTTTTCGCAAATAACTCGGAAAATATCAACTTTACGGAAATTTATGTAGATATAAAAATTGTAGCTTACAAAATTCCGCACAATTTCGTTTTTGATTCAAGTCTGTACGACCAAATGGAGCAGAGATAGAATTTTTTTAAACACCGGTAGTTTTGCGACGCAACAAAAACGCGTACGCGCGTCGCGCATATATATATGCGTTCATATATATATGAAGTAAAGAAAAAAGGTGAAAAATTATTATCCATATATTTTTGGACTAAAATGTTAATTTAACAAAAATTTATTTTTTTTCTTTAATATTTAAACGCCTATAACTCATCAACGTTTCAATGAAAAAAGGTCTACGACGTCTCATTTTAAAGATAATTAAAATATCTTCAAGAAAAATACATAACATTACTGCCTCCAACCAATCAGACAAAGTTATTTTCCAAAATGCACTCAAAAATGACATTTTTATCGATAAAATCACGACGTTATCTGAATAGCGTTAAACGATAAATAGCGATAAACGATGCGCGAGCGTAGTTTCGCCTTTCGATCGATAATGTGAATTTTGACGGTGAATATATCTAGATAATTCAGATACGTTTACCGTATCTGAAAGACGGTATTGCAAAAACTCCCTGATGATAATATTAATAATTATGTAGTGCGCGTCGTGCATATATCGATGCACGAGTCAAATTTCTCACCTCTTTGAATTTACGGCGTCCGCGGCCTGCGCCAGCCAATTTCGCGGGTTTTCAAAGTGACGACGCGACGGGGGTTTAGAGCCAGCGCATGTATATTGTTATTGTAAGCCAATCTTACGGCAACGCACAAAGCAAGACGCAACGTTAACTTGTAAGACTGGTTACGTTACGTTTTTCTTTGTGCCGTAAGATTGGTTTATGTGTCGCATAACGTAAGATTCTCACGTAAGGCATACACTCATTCGCAATAGATTACGCGGAGATACTGGAGCGCGTTGCGGTCGTTTCGATCGATAACGACCCTAGGTGGGAGAGCGATGGGGAAACGCATCCAATCATGTGAGATTTTTATACCACGTAATAAAGTCCGGCCGTAGGATTGATGCGCGTCTAGATAATTAGAGTCCCCCTGGGATAAACGCACGATAGCAGGTGGTGGAATCGTTTTTCTGCCGAATTAGTAATAAATATCCGCCTGGCATCCGTGCGGAAATATTTCGTTCGCTCAATGTTCCACTTTTGTTCCACTTCAAAACTTAAATTGGTAATCATCAATGCTCGTTTTCACGAGATATTGCTGGGGTCCGAGAGGGGAAGAATAACGACGGTAGACGGAATTTCATTAATTTATAATTTGACGTAATTTGGTTATTTTGCAATAATGACCTCTGTACTTGACGTGTCGAGAATATTTTCGAAGAGTCAATTAATGGCCGGCAATTCTCGTCGCTCTGTGAAGCTTATAATCGGCGAAATAGCAATTAATGTTAACAATATCAAGAGACACAGTAAACAAATGGCGCAAGCGCTTTGTAAATGTTTCGTAATAAAAATGTTTTAAAATGTCTTGTTTAAATTCGTGCCACGTAACGCGCCACGTGATCATCGACACGGGACAAGATATTGCGTTTTGGCTTAGAAGGGGGGATTTCTTTGTCGGCCGTACCTAACTACCTGCTGAGCGTGTAAGTAATCCTTGTATAACGATCTTAAGCTCCTCTTTATTCCGCCTCGGCGCGTCCCCGGATGCTAAGTATTCCAAGTGCAAATCTATAAAACAACGTAAAAGTTTAATATAAACGGGTTAGGTCACGAAATCCTCAATATTCTTTATTGTACTATTTGGTAAAATATGTATTTTATGAAAGATTATGTATCTTACAATTGATATAAATTAAAAATCTAAATTCATCAATTTTTTTTTTAATAAATACTCTTTATCGCTCACTAGATATAGAATAAGGATAGAATGTAATAACGCGCTCCGCGAACGTACTTTCTATGATATGTTTGTCTGTCTTTTATATATGTTTCTGTAATCATTAGCCGATTGTGAAAACAAATACGCAAAGCAAAGTAAAGCAAACGGTGAGATTAATTTATAATTTACCATATATTGATAATCGGACGTTTACACAAGTGAAATCAAACGGAAGCAAGCAATGCGCAATATAGTATTCGAGAATAATAGAGAAATATGCCTTTAGTGAAATCTATACAATGATTCAGATAGGCAGGAGAAGGTAAGATAATAGAGATAATTGAAGGTATCTGTGGATCGTTGCTCCTCTCTGTCTACTTATTTACACAGACGAAAACAGAGGCTTACTAAACCGCGCAGCAATCTTATAATGTCACGTGTCGGATGTATTTACACATCCGAGAATATTAACTTTAGTGATTTAATTGTGCGTAATTATATTTCTTTATAGAGATAATGCGTTACGCGTGGTCCACTGTAAAACTTTCCGATGAAAGAAATTGTGAGTGAGTGATCGATCGCCGCACGGCAAGAAAATGGAGAGAGGAGTAACAGGGAGGAGAACGGAGAGAGGAGAGTACGGAAAGCGAAAAGTAGAGAGTGAAGAGAAGAGAAAAGAAAACGAAGAGCGGAGAACGAAAGGAAGAGGTAAGTGAACGGAGAAAAGTAAAGTTAACGGATAGCAGAAAATGGAGAAAGGAGAGAAAAGATTAAGTGGAGAACGGAGAGGTGTGAGAACAGAGAGAAGAGAGCGGAGAGAGGTGAATGAAGAGAGGAGAACGGAGAGAGGCGAGCAGAGAGAGACGCGAATAAGGAGTGAAGGACAGAGAAAGAAGAGTGGAGAGAGCGAACGGAGAATAGAGAGCGGAGAGAGGAGAGTGGAGAGAAGAGGGTGAAGAACGGAGAGCGGAGAACGGATGGAGGAGGAAAAAGATCAAGTGGAGAACGAAGAGAAGAGAGCGGGGAGGAGGGAGCGGGGAGAAGTAAAAAAGAGAGGAGAACGGAGAAAGCAGAGAGAGGACGGGGAAATGGTGTGGATGAGGACCTGACGATGGAGGAGAAGAAAATGAGATGGAGGATAGTGAAAAAAGTGGACAAGAGGGAAGGTAGGGAGGAGTGAGAGGAAGAGAGGAAGAGAGAGAGAGGGGGGGACAAGGAAGAGCTCTTGGAAGGTAGCTGAGAGATTAAGAGAAGATGGGAAGCGGGGTCGATGAAAATTTGATTATGGAGGAAAGGAGGTTGAGATATAGGGTAGTGGAAAAGGCTAGGGAAAGAGGGAAAGGGAAAGGTAAACATCAGCAACAGGAGAATATGGATAGACGAGAATGGAGGTGGGACGAAGGGAGGGTAGGGAGGGTAGGTTGCGAGGGAGAAGGGTGGAGCGAGGTTGGAAGAGGAGAGAGACGGCCGAAGAGGAAGAGAGAAGGAGAGGGAGGGGAGTGGAGGAAGGAGTCGTTTCGGAAGGTTTCTTGTACCTATAATAATGTTATTGAAATAAAAGCGCCGAAAAATAAACGGCCCCCTAATAGCCAAATGCTAGCAGAATGCGGACAGTACCATCGGTTGCGTTCCAAAAAACGCGTGGCCTTGACCACTCTCATCTTTCTCTCTGTTCCGACATACAACTGAATGTAGACCGGCCCTAAATCGATCTCGCTTTTCTCAACTTAATTCGCCGCTCGCGGCTCGCGGCGCGCGCGGCTTCGGCATGTCGTTTTCGGAACACGGATAAAGAATACGAGCGGACGAATCGGAGTAATGCTGCGCAGTGTTTAATTAGCGATCACAGATCGCAGTCTCTATTAAGTGGCGAGTGAAATTGTCCGCGCGATTTACGGAATTCTCTCCGCCATGTTAGCATCTATACCTGTGGGACATCGACGGGCGTCGAGCGGAGAGCATAGCTTCGTTCGTAAAGCTGCATGGATTCAGACAGGACGCGTCAAGCGTCAAGCAGCGAGCAGCAACCCAATCAGTGAGGTGATATCAGCAGTGGCGTAGAAAATATCGCCTTGCTGATTGGTTGCTGCTCGCTGCTTGACGCTTGACGCGTCCTGTCTGAATCCAGCTTGACTTTTTCGCCACAATTCTTCCGTCGCCGTGTAATTAAGTACGCGTCGCGAGATTAATACCGCGAGTGCCGTGCAAAGTGTCGAAAGTGTCGCGCGGTCATAAGTAACGATATTTTTACGCATGAACGAGTCAAGTGAACGAGTGAGTGAGTGCGCCGACGGAGATGCGACATCGGGAGAGGACCGAGGAGAGGAGGAGGGGGCCTGGGAGGCATCGGGCGACAACGGAGCAACCGTAGAGTGAGTAATTATTTATTTGTTATTTTGCTGTCTTGTGGTGGATTCCGCCACTTTCTCGAACGCGACTTGATTCCTATTACATGACACTCATTACTCGTTCGAGGTTTAACTCCGACGCAATTTCGCCGTAGATGCCGGAGTTCGATCTCGCGACGTTTGCGAGATCGAAAGATATTACGTCGCGAACGTCGCATCTCTCTCTTATTCGCACGGTCGTAGTATTATTTGTACAATTTTTCGTTTGTATTATTAATAATACAAACGAGTTAATACGGAAATATGCAGCCGCTTGCGGCAACCGCGATTGCATATTTCTTGCATTAGCATTTTAAAATCAGATATTGGATTCAAGAACGAGGACAAAATAAAGAAGATTAAGAGATGAGCTTACTCTCCATGTAGCAATATAATATATGCCCGTAACTAATGTTCATAGAAATTAACGCTCAAAAGATAAGGATCTCTAAATTAATACAACAATGCTCGCATCCCATTCCTGATTCGGAATATCTTTTTATCTCGGCTAAACGGTTTAAATTCTCTGTCACGGTACTGGGTCCGGTAATCAAGCTTCACGTTGAATTTATGCCGAGAAGATTCTCCGTAAATTGCCCCAAGTACAAGTTTGCATCACTGATGGACATCTTTTCAGGCGGCGGCCTGTGTAACACGCCGCGAGGAATTTTAAATTCGCACAGTGTCGGCGTTCACGGCGGCTCCGGCCTCCTCGGTTGCGAATTAGCAACGGTTCGCTGCCGGGTAGACCTACTGTGCGCTTCAGGTCGCTTCACACTTTCCGCGATTAATCCGTCGGGATCGTTCGTGCCACCTACTTAACGGGCGGTACGCTCGTTCAAATAGCGATCTCGGCGTTCCTCGGCGACCTCTTCATGTATCGTGAAACACCATGGGTCAGCGATGTCAAGTCGCGGCTCGGCAGCCTCGACTTTGTCAACCGACAAAGTCTCTCCCTTTTTTAATCTCCCTCGCCCCCTCGCTATTCGCATTCCTCTCCCTTCCTCTCGTACCCCTCGTGCTAAACGTCTCGAGTCTCGATGCTTCGCAAAGGTATCATCCGAGAATACTTGCATATTTCGTAAGGTTGCATTACGCTCGCCGCTTTTTTCTTTCGGACATTCTTGGCAGTAATAAGAAATGCAAGGCATGGACGCTTCGTAATTTATGGATATTATACATTCTATAAACGCTTATAAATTGAAATGAAATAATATTTACAGGTTGTTTTTATAAAATGGCGCGATAAGATTGCAATAACTCATCACGACTGACACATACATATAGAAACAGATCTGTAATATTTAACGAAGTGTTTCTTCCAATCTTCTTCGAAGTTTTCAAAAGTGATCACTCAAGATGTTAAAAAACGTCGCAACATTGAGTCAACCAGCTCTTCGTGACGGCCTCAAGATAAGCGGTAGCAACCGGCAAGAGAAATTCACCACCAAAGAGAGAAACCCATCCCGAGAACTCTTCGTGCTTTCCTTTTTCCTCGGATGAATGTCGCGTGACCACCGTTCAACTGTCGAACACTCGCCACGGCCAATTTCAAAAGATTGAAGGATTAACTTATCCGACTCTAATATCGCAAGATTTCATTTTCTCCAATTTTTAATTAAAGATCACATCAGATAAATTAAATAAATCTAATACGCTGCTGTCTATCAATCATGAGAGAAAGCAATTTGAGCAACTAAAGTTTAAATACACTTATAAATAAAACTTTAATATAATTGTAAAAATTTATTTAGACAGATACGAAAAATATACTCGATCATGTCCAAGATCTAGCATTCTTTTGTCATTATTATTTTTAGAAATAAATTTTTAGAATTTTATTATATTCAGAATTATATTATAAGATCGGTATTATAATTATATCAATTTTTTTAAATTATGGATTACGGAAAGCTCGAAATGCGCGCTTTAATCGACTTCTTTCTCGCGACAATATCGTTTCTTCTTTCTCCCGATCATTCTCTAATGATCATTAAACGCGATTCGATAAACGTCAGATATTGCACTCTCGCAGAATAAAAAGAGGAAAACGTATCGATACAGCGCTCCACCGGAAGAAGGAATATCAAATTTCACTTTTTTCATAACTTCTTTTTCATATTTACGAATACCTGCTCGGGCTCGATGAAAACTATCGCATCCAAACCATTACTAAGGGTCACTTGGTCGGATACACTGTAAACGTGAAATTATAAGCGCGATTATGACAGCCGATGCGCAATAGCGGAGTTGTAACACTGCGTTGTGATCTCTGTAACGTCGAAATATTTTTACATTAAAGCAGCATTGTTGTATTAATTTAGAGATCCTTATCTTTTGAGCGTTAATTTCTATGAACATTAGTCACGGGCATATATTATATTGCTACATGGAGAGAAAGCTCATCTCTTAATCTTCTTTATTTTGTACTCGTTCTTGAATCCTTAATAACGATGAATATATATATATATATATATATATATATATATATATATATTCCGCCATGCTGGAGAAGAGCAGTTATTAATTATGCTTGTCGGATGAGGGTCAATATCGTTTATCGGCGAACTTAATCATCACTCAAAGCGTGCCCACTAACAGCTCGGTTTGTGATCGTGAAACTTAATGCGCGCGGCGCAAGGCATTTAAAAACTAGCGGAGCGAAATTGCCCGGCCGACCGATTTCGCCGTCGCCGTTCTGAAGTAACGGAAAGAGGCTATTGGTCCAAGGTACAGGGAGGATAAACGTTTGCGTCTCAAACATGATCTCGTAATAGCGTATTCCCCGCGGTCAATCCTGTTTCGACACGTGTTTGCACAAAATTATTATCGCCGTCAGTGGACGTAAGAAAATATTTTTCGAATACAGTCTCCCGGCGTGGTTCTACTCCCGTCATTATTGTTGCACACGATCGAAGCTGCGGTTACAGTTGCCGAAATCTCTTCGAAAACATTCCTCGCACCTTTCGTTTCTTTCGTTTTTACTCTTAACCAGTTTAAAGGAGGCGCTCGAGACGTCGACGCCACGTTGCGACGGTTAAAACGACGAACACGAGTGACTCTCCGCTGACCTCCTTTGTAATCTTCATTCGAGGCTTCATTAATTTCGCCTTAATCTGATCGCAAACAGATCGGATCTTCTCGCAACATAACTCGCTTTTACTCGGCGCATGAAAATATATTTATTACAGCTACTCAAAATATTCGATAATTTAGCCTCTTCCGGTAATCAGTGAATGCAATTAGTCAGAGAAAGCGTCGATATCTTCAATCAGACTTTTGCAGAACCATCCATAATGGAGATTACTTGACATTCTCCGTTATCCGTAATATTACAACGTAAATATTACAAACATGATGATGAAATAAACGATCCTGACGTGCGAGTAAATTATGTTCTTTGACATCAGATATTTTTCGTGAATTAATGTTCTGCGGACAAAACTTGTCGCCAGGTACACCGTTTATATATCTGTATCAGAGAAAAATATTGGAAATAAAAGCAATAACGCGTGAAGGCAATACCGTGTCTTGCATAATGCATACGGAAAGTTACATTTTATTACATATTAGTTTGCGCTTACGCATCAAGTAAAGAATATATTCCGGTAACGATAATATTATTATTATTATATATTTTTATTTTTCTTCGCAAATGTACTTTATTATCCGCATTATTATATAGTTTTGATTTTATTAAATCTTTAAATTCATCGTCACATGTATTTCTACTGATTAATATGTAGACTGAGAATCACACGACAAACACTTGGAAAGACATAACAAACGGTAGTCGGCAGTTTCTCTTCATAGTGCACATTTCGTAGCCTCGACGTTTCGGTGAGTAATATACCTTCAAGTAACAGCAATTAATTTTATTTTGGCGGTTAGATGTCATTTAGAAGAGACATCTGCTGACCGAGGTGACTTTCGAATCAATTTTGATTAATATCATTTTATTGCCAGCTCGCTTTCATCTTAATTTTACTGTCACGAAAAGTGATGGGCCGAAGTCGGTGATGGCGGCTGCCCAAGTTAGTTTGTTTTGTCATTGCAGCCGCAACAACCGCGATTAACATTTAAATTCGGTAGAAATTATCACGTCCGTCACAGAGCCGGGCGGCGGGCGTGTCGGAAATTCAAGGCGACCCGACGATCTGTAAACCGTGACATGAGTTGCGTGCTCGTTGGGAAACGAGTCGGTGAAATATATTTGGCTATCGATGCCTCAAGAGCAACGACGAGCAGCTTGTAAATCATCCGAGTCCATCGGCCGAGTTTCTTCCCCCGGTTTTTCAAAACAAACTACACGGCGCGATTGATCCGCAATGATTCGAATCGCGGATTATTAAATCATACGTTTGGCCGACTATATCGGAGCCCGTGATTCCAACACTGATTATTGCGCAGTTGCGTAATTATCTGCGATTAAATTGCCCGCACGCTTCGGAAGGAGGGAATTTCTTTCGTCAGCTGTGAGAAAGTAAAGAAAAGGATAATTAGTAAAGTGATGATATATGAAGGAAGGAATAATTTAATAGAAGCATATAATTTTGATGTCTTTTTATTTTCTTACAACTAAAATATTATTTCGGGAAAGCCTCGTACTAGAGAAAGTAAATATCATTTTAGTGTATTGTTATTTGCGGTTAAACACAAATTTAATTAATAAAGTTTGATTATTTTTTTCCTTGTTTTACGATTAATCTAAAAGTAATATTATTACGATATTATGTCGGAATTACAAAGCTATACCACTTTGCAACATCTTGTATGCGCGCGTTACGCGGTTATAAATCCACGCTCCAGATTTCTTGCAAGACAGTGAACGCCGTCTTAAATTGTAGCTAAATAATCGGTATGCATCACGCATGCATGATTCATACAATTACGCGTGTTTTAACACGCGCGAGAGTTCCATTCAAGATCGGAGTATGTGAGCATGAGGCCATTTTGGAGAATCTAAAAGCGATGTTCCAACGCCGTGAGAGTAAACTATCGTTGCGCAAGAAATTCGAGAACCGCATCTGGAAGAGGGAGGAAACCTTTCACGAATACCTCCATGAAAAAATAATTATGGGAAATTGTGTGCCAGTTGATGGAGACGAACTAATCGAGCATGTTATAGATGGTATTCCGGATGCAGCACTGCGCGATCAGGCGCGCATACAAGAATTTGCGTCAACGGATGCCCTTTTGAAGGCTTTTTGAGTGGGAGAAGCGAGGCATAGTTCGGCCGTCCATGTCTGATTTTGCGAGCCCGATTGTTCTTGTAAAGAAAAAGGACGGAACGAGTAGACTTTGCATAGATTACCGGATGCTTAATTAAAAAAATAATGAAAGACCGATACCCGCTTCCTCTAATCGAAGATCAGTTAGACGAACTTCAAGACGCGAGAGTTTTTAGTACACTTGACTTAAATTGTTTTTTTCACGTGCGTGTGGACGACGCGAGTATAAAATATACATCCTTTGTCGTGCCTGATGGTCAATACGAGTTCCTTAGAGTTCCGTTTGGATTGTATAATTCTCCGTCGGTTTTCCAACGATTTGTAAATAATGTTTTTAAAGATTTGATGAGGCAAAAGATTGTATTGATTTACATGGACGATTTAATTGTGTTGTCCAAGGACGAGAGCAGCGGTCTAGAGAATCTCGAAATCGTATTAAGGACTGCTAGCCAAGCTGGATTAATTATTAATTAGAAAAAAATGTAGTTTTTTGCGACGAAGGGCCGAATTCCTCGGATATGTGATCGAGGATGGGACGTACGTCCATCCGAGCGAAAGGTCGAGGCCGTTATGCATTTCCCAGAGCCGCGAGATGTGCGGCAAGTACAGGCTTTCTTGGGATTGAGCGGCTACTTTCGTAAATTCATTTCGAAATATAGTTTGATAGCACGACCGTTGTCGAATTTGCTACGGAAGGATGTAAAGTTCCGATTCGGCGTGGCCGAGAGAAACGCGTTCGGGCAGTTGAAGACTGTATTGAGCGAGCGACCGGTATTGAGTTTGTATCGGGTGGGCGCAGAAACCGAGTTGCATGCGGACGCATCTATGTACGGATACGGAGCAATCCTCTTGCAGAGATCTGCAGACGCAGAAGCAGACTTGATTTTAGTCTGCTTCTTGTCGACATATTATATCAACACGTAATACTTAAATTTTACTGTTCCTATGCTGACATATTCTGTTTCATTTTTGCATTATTTCTGGCATTATATTCTGCTTCAGATTCTGCGTCAGATTCTACTAGAATTCTATTTCATTTCTACGCACATTATCTGATACGGCAGATCATGCTTTGTTACTGTTAAATTTATGCCAGTATAGCTTGCGGCACACAGTTTGTAAAGCCTGCTAAAAGCAGGCTTGGCTATCTGGCGTATAACTGATAAATAATTGATTGCATTATATTGTGAATAAAATAGTTGACCGGGAGCGATGTATTTTCGAAGCGGTTTTAATCGGTTGCACTTCGGGCAAAATAACTACATGCATAAAAGTCGGTATGCATATAATTATCGAAAAATTATTAGCTCAGTTCGTTAACCCATACAAAAGCATATTTTTCATCGAGTTCTATCTTCAATTATCGGTCTTTAATGTTTTTTTGTCTTTTAATGATTGTCTTTTAAGTAATTTTAACCAGCAGCTCGATTAATCTTTTTTTTTTAAGTTTTGATAAAATAAAAGTGCAATAAAATCTCAAAATAACAATTTTACATTTGAAAGTTATTTTATCGCATATATTCAAGAAAATTTCTTCTGTGAACAGAAGCCGTAAAAAGTTTAGGTATTTCTCTTAATAAATAGGAAAAAAAAGTTTATTGTTTTTATAAACACCTACAACAAACCTATATTTATCTGTTCAGCTTGATGTTAATAATTGATATTTAAATTAAGAACGCATAAATAGGGTTTATTTGAAGCAAGACGGATGTTCAAAACTTCCGAGCTCGCAAGATATCAAACGCCAACAAAAGCCCGGAAGAAACTCGCGAATGGCGACTCGTTGATTAAGCGTCAAGTAATTAGCGTCTCAGCTTCCTTGTTTTCTTTCTTGAGAATGAAGAGTGTTCAGTTCCGCGTGAAGAATTCGCGGATTAATTAACGCTTTCGCGTATTAATTAAGTGAATTTTTCATGCGTAACTGCACATCCTTCATTCTAAGTATTCTATTCCCCTTTTCATTAAATCTTTCTGCTCAACTGTCTTGTTTCTCTCTAGCTGTACTGCTATAGCTCTTAATTATCCTTTCTCCTTTATTTCTCCTTCCCATTTCTCACTCTTCGAAACTCTCCCTTTCTCTATCTTTCATCTGTTCGAATCAACGGTAACATTAAGAGTATGAAAGATATATGTATACTAGCTCGATACATCCGTGCTTCGCTACGGTATACGAAGGATTTTATAATTCACCCCCGAATTTAAATTTGCCCCTTTAAGAGTTGATTAGGACAAAATCTTGAATTATATGTTTTTAAGCATTTGTATGGGTAACCTTTGTAAACAAAAACCAAGTCAATATCTCATCGGACTTAAGAGATATTAAGGAATGAGATATTGAAAACACATTTTACCCCTTTTCACTCTGTTAGAGTGATTAGAAAGACTATTAAAGATCGCTCTCAGTCCGTTAATCGAGACTTGTGTCTTGTTTATTTTTTTTCTTTCAGAACTTTATCTTGCGCTCGTCCTCACTTCCTTTGTCACGTCGCAAACATTTATAATTTTAATAATCACTATTGAAAAAAATAATATAAGTTGGGGAAGCAAGAGTAAAAGTTAGAAAAATATTTCAATATTTACACAATATTAACTATGTAATATATATCGGCAGCCGCTAATGCGTTCTGACAAGATGCTGGTCTCAACGTTTATCTTGTTTAATAAAAGATTTTATTAATTTTTAACCGAGGAGAGGAGAGAACTTCTTCAATCTCCTAGAATTTTTAGAAGGAGATTGGGTCGATTACATAATTTAATAAATGTACGGATTCTGTAACTCTAAATCAGAGGTAGGGCTAAATAATCCAACCTAAAGCAGCAAACTGATCTTTTGTATCATGCATTAATAATCCGTACAAGTGCGTTCCGATGAACAAATATATCGAACCTACCGAACGGATCAGTATCCACAAGAGTTGACGTAAATGTGGTCAAGAATCTATTGATGTAGTTCTTGAGCCGGCATAAAATGTAATTTCTTGAAAGATAAATACAATAAAAAATAAAGGAACCTCGTCCGTTATAAGATACGAGACTATAAAACACCCGAGACTATGCAACTAACAAGGGAAAAGATCGCAGGTATCCCTTTTCGATTTTAATGAAACTTGGTGTGGGAGGGGAGTTATTACTTGACCCTACTATAAAGAAATCTCTACTTTGTAGAGTGGGTTAAAATATTTGATACGTGATGATGTATATCACGCCGGAGTCGAAGTCTACTTCAGATATTGATTCTGGCGCGGGCGTCTTAAATTGGTGCATGCAATTGACGCAATGATGCATGCTTGCGTGCCTGGTTCAATGCATAAACATGTCTATATGCATGCATGCAAAGTAAGGGTTGAAACGTCGTTATAAAAATTCATTTATTTTAATTAAATATTTTTATTTTATACTGTTATCTCTTTAATTCTTTGTGCATAAAATAATTCTTCGTAAATCGTCCCTCGCTTCCACGTGCTCCGATCTCGCTTTGCCTCGCCTCCTCTTACTTTGCTTCTTCCCCCGTCGCGCCTCCGTCATTAGCGCGACACGCAGAAGACCATGGCTGTCATAGCGGTAAGGGCGGCGCCGGTGGTAGCGAGGGGGAGAGAGAGCGTAGATCTGCGTGGGGTTGCGTATTGCGTAGATAACAGCCGCGGCGGGGCCGGGGGCCGGGGGCCGGGGGTGCACATACACGTATATATTCGCCTGTGTATGTGTTAGTATAAATAAAGGATATAATAAGTTTAGGTAAAAATAGAGGATACCTCGTGATATTCGATCGCGTAACGTCAAAAGTTTTCCCGTGCAGGGAAACGTCGATCGGGATCGCTCGGTTGTGTCGGGAAGCTCGGCGCGAATATCGCCCTTCTACGAAAAGCGGAAAGTTAGAAAACCAATTGGACCCGGGGGCGGGGTAGGGAGGACAACGAAGCGACGCGACGGAGGGCGAAAGAGCAAAGTTACGTGGAGAGTAAATGCCGGGACGCGCAAACACGCCAGGCTTCCCGCACGTCCAATCATAATCGGATTTAAAATAGGGACCGAGCCCGACTACGCTCGATTCCACAGTTATGCATTTCACTCGACTTCAACCCCGACTGACTACGAATTGTTATTCAATACAGACGGGACGAGACGGCACGGATGGAAGGAAAAAGATGGAAGGAAGGAAGGAAGGATGGAAACGGAAAGAAGGAAGGACATCTATCTCCATTGTACTCCGATTTCCTAATCATTGAATCAGTTTCCGCTCTCCCTCCCGAGCAAAATGCGCTCCACAGCTGCCGTCCGTTAGAAAGAAAAAACATGAAGTTTTATTCGGAGGGTTGATCCGGCTAAAGAAAGCGGGAGTCTCTCGGGGAAAGAGAAACGGGAGGGAGGGTGGGAACGTCGAAACGAGACCGAAAGCGAGAGAAAATAAACCTCGTGTAACATGTACTTCCGATACCGTCCCCCTGTTTTATTGAGCATGCTGAATTTCCCGTAGTCAGCGATACCGTTTACTCTCCTCTCTCTCTCTCTCTCTCTCTCTCTCTCTCTCTCTCTCTCTCTCTCTCTCTCTCTCTCTCTCTCTCTCTCTCTCTCTCTCTCTCTCTCTCTCTCTCTCTCTCTCTCTCTCGCTCCCTCACTTTAGTTCAAATGATACATAAATATAGAAATCTGCCACCTGACTTGACTTCGCGTATATATATATATATACTTGTAATAATGTTAACATTAATTATCAAGAGACACGGTAGTGTCTCGCGCCAAGTACGCGCGGAGTGAGACGCACCGTGATTCTTTTACGCGAACGCACGAGTTGCGAGTACCCGAGATTTTGAGATCCTGTTAACACGAGAAATGACATTATATGTCGGAGATAAAAATTCTGCTCTATAGTATAATTGCTGTCAACGAATTTTTGAGCTAAATTTTTCATATCTCGTGTTTCACCTACAGCAAATTTACGTACTTATTGTTAGTATAATTAACTTGCACAAGAGTAGAGCCGCGTCAGTTACTATAATAAATACCCTTCCCAATGTTCTCCAACAGGTTCAACGTGAATAATTGTAAACCTTCCTTCGGTACATTATAGCAGCACACCCTTCTGCTTTTCCGCTCGACTGAGAAAATTCAATGCATTTGAAATAATTGAGAATATATTTCCGTATCTGCTCATGCATACACTCATGCATCTCAGCAGCTGCTTAGCACTCAGTTACGTCGAAATTTGCGTCAAAATTATTGGATTCTTTCCATGTGTACTAATGTAAACCGTACATACACTAGCGGTCAATTCGTTTCCTGGTAAAGGATGATAAAAGGGGAACACAGAAGCGATGGCTATACTTTCATGTATACCCCTCACTTCAGGAAACAAATTTATTGTCCGCCATATACATGAGTACGCGAACGCGCGTACATATCAATTGATGAGAAATCTCCCTTATGTCTCGCCTCTGGCTCTCTTCATGCATAGTGATGTTAATTACGAAAGGGTCGATGAATATTATTTCGTCCGTAGGCTGAGGCCAGAGATAAAAGAAATGTCACATGTTACCGCATTTATCTACCTCGACAAAGGCCGTACATTTGGAGAATATATGCAATATAGACTGATTACTGCGGTCACGGTGTTCCAGAGCCAAGCGTGTCAGAGGACACTGCCACGTGGGGCGGTACATCTGTCAAAGAATAACGCAGGCAGGAATTCTCGCTGCCTTTATACGATTTGCGAGCCGTCGTGTACAATGGCACTAACTTCCAAAGTGCGGATCAAAAATTATCCAGCGCTTTTTAGCGAAAATTTAATAAAGGAGAATTTAATGCTACTCCGTAATTAATATAGAGTTATTAAAATTATTTAATACGGGTTGGGGAATTATTAGAAATTAAATTTAAATTATAATTAAAATATCAGAACTCATAAATTGTTACATCATGCAGACAGAAATTGTCTCAATTTTTCGCCGCATCTGCTTTTGAATGAAACTATACACACATGCATCTCCCGTCCCGTAGTATCGGCCGGGTTTAAGTCGCGCCAATCGATATCGATTGTCAAGAGGCGTGACATAATAGAAGTCGAGCACATGGCAACCGGATTTTGTCTTGGTTTTGACCGGAACTGTGAACTGTGAATCTGGACGGATGTTTTCAGCTCCGCCGTTAAGACTTAATAAATAAAAGTGTTTCTTAGAGTTTCTTAAAGTTATGTGGTCTTTTAAATCCCGGTCCGGAATTTGCGGCTCGTACGTGAGCGAGTGAGCGCGGGAAGCTGCGCGCGCGAATGATAAGCGCAACGCATGAGTTCAACCCGACAAGCACCAAAATTAGTTGCATTAACGACAAGCTGCTTGTTGGCAGCAAACTCACTGCATTTGTATCTGGGCGGACGATAATTTGAGATCTCGTTCGCGATAGGTAGAATTTTCCCAATGAAAACATGGACGACGACCCCACGCGCCATTACGTTTTTACCTTGGTGACCGAGCGCGGGGAGGGGGGAAGAGCAAGTTAAGGAGTTACACCACTGAAACTGCAGATTTTCTTTCGTATTTTTTTTTTTTAGAAAGGAAGACAATATATGTTTAAAAGAACTTTTAGGCTTTATTAGACATATATTAAAGTATGTAAAAAATTTTTTTATTTGTTAAAAAAATACAAAATGGCGGCTCACGAGTCGCTATAGCACTACTCCGCGGCACGCAGTATAAGTCCAACAATTTTCATTCTATACTCTTAAGCATGTACCGCGTAGTACCTCCAAATTCGAGGTACTAATTTCTAAATGGAAATGACATTTCGAGTTACATGCTGCTAGGAGATACTTTTCCCGGTACAGTAGCACGAGGTACGAAATACACGAGGTACTGATAAAGGAGGAGGTACCGATTGGAGGTATCGCACTTATAATTCAAGGTACAATTTTTTAGGAGGTACAGTTGTAGGAGGTACAGTTTTTTAGGGGGCTTCCCGTATGTACCCCGTACATACGTACCTCGTACGTACATATGTACTTCGTATACATATGTATCTCGTACATATGTACCTCGTATATGTACCTCGTACAAATGTACCTCCTACATATGTACGTACCTCGTATACTCGGCGCCAAAACAAAAGACATTCGCGAATATAGCGGTGGGATCGACGCGGCGGCGGACGTGTCCAGACGTGTCATAAGTATCGTTGCTGATTGCTCAGACGATCGTTCGCGAGAGACGGTGCGACGGTGCGAACGGTGATCGTTCCGTTCAGTTGTACAGCGCGATCGGGTCACGTATAGCGTATCTCCACAAGTGTCGCCGATGTTCCGTGTTTTCGCATCCGCGTGATTCGAGGTCTCCGTGTTTTGAGACGGGAGGAAAAGGAGAACGTAGGGGAGAGTCGGATACCTGTTCCACGGGCAGCACGACCGTTGTTCTTCCCGAAATCGAGAGTACTCGAGGCGTCGAGGCTCCTGACGGGAAGTCGCCGATCAACGATCTTTTCGGGATGATTTCGGTTTGACAGCGAGAGCAAAGGACCGTTTTATACGACTATAAATATTAATATGTTCACAAGCAGTGACATTCGCGGAGTATTTCGCGGTGCGTGCCGGGAGTAATGCAACGGACTGCAGCAACAAATTAACAATTAATTAAAACCTACGTTTCTAAATTGTCATTACGTTATCTAAGTTCTCAAAATGTAGCTGTTATGAAATTACTATTAGTTATTTAGTTCTCTATTTTGTCTAAATATTTTATCGTATATGAATAGTAAATATTGCAAATTGTACTTGTAAGTTGTTTGTTATTTAAAGATATATAATAAATTGTGTATCTTATTAAATAGTGTCAGTTTGGTCTCTTGTTTTATATATGGACGAAGATTATTAATATCTATTGCAGAAGAATTTTGTCAGAGCTTTATCTTTTCTAATGTCAGTTATCTACATCTTTTCTTGTTCAAGTATTTCCAAGAATTAGTTAAGTTTTTGTTGTCATTGCATTATTTTGTTTACATATTAAATGCGATTTGAATGTCTAAATATATTCCCAGTGTATTTTTGTTTATGTTCAGTTGAAATTTTTGAATATTTTAGCATTTTATAATCAATTATATTATGTTTTTAAAACTTATGACACGATACTTATGACACGTCTGGACACGTCCGCCGCCGCGTCGATCCCACCGCTATATTCGTGAATGTCTTTTGTTTTGGCGCCGAGTATACGAGGTATGTACATATGTAGGAGGTACATTTGTACGAGGTACATATACGAGGTACATATGTATACGAAGTACATATGTACGTACAAGGTACGTATGTACGGGGTACATACGGGAAGCCCCCTAAAAAACTGTACCTCCTACAACTGTACCTCCTAAAAAATTGTACCTTGAATTATAAGTGCGATACCTCCAATCAGTACCTCCTCCTTTATCAGTACCTCGTGTATTTCGTACCTCGTGCTACTGTACCGGGAAAAGTATCTCCTAGCAGCATGTAACTCGAAATGTCATTTCCATTTAGAAATTAGTACCTCGAATTTGGAGGTACTACGCGGTACATGCTTAAGAGTGTATCTTTAAAATAACATTCCGATTGAAATCCATTTGTATTTCAGAAATGGTGTTATAAACATTTCTGAGACGCGAATGAATTTCAATTGGAACTCGCACTTCTTCCATACGATAAGAAATTCAACCCCCGCCCTTGTCAGTTACGCACATCTTAAACATATGTACATCATTCGAACTTCTCGTGTGACACACTCACGTAAATGGTCACAATTCCACTCAACATAACTCAACTAGAAACTGCAAGTAACGATTCGTTAAAACACAAAATTTTTTATGACGCCAGATTCGAAAGAAAAATATTAGAAAGCATTACTTTCGTGCCGATTCTCTACAACAATATCTAAATTTTTTTTATCTATAGATTCTCTCCGAGGCATGTGGAATTCCATGCCTAGACTATAGTAAGGCCTGGTTTTCACTCAAAAGTTTTGTTATATCATTTTATTGTAGATATGTTGACGACATTTTTGCAGTGGTTCCGAAATCAAGAATCGATTAGCTACTAAAGACGTTTAATAATTATCACGTACGATTAAAATTCACTTACGAGTTGGAAACAAATGGTGCATTAAATTTTTTTGACACCACGGTGATTCGAAGAAAAGAACTCATTAATAACAAATTGGTACAGAAAACTCACGTTTTCTGGACGTTATATTAATTATTTCTCGAACTACCCATTCAAATATAAGGTTAATATTATTCGGAATCTCGTGAATAAATTTAAGCTATTCTCCTGTCTAATACTCGATTTCAGGCTATTATAATGTCTCTACAGTTAAGAAAATATTTTTGAATAACTGTTTTCCGATTGATGTCGTCAACAAATACATATTAATGTCCGACTTGGCGAGCCAAAAAAGCAAAATAATTCGGTGGACACGAGTGCAGACACTGGTGTGCGTCGAGATTTCGTCAATTTTATAATATTCTTATAATTATACAATCTAATTTCTTCAGGACGGTGAGAAGTATCTTAAATTTGACCCCTCTCATCGTCCGATCGATATTTGCACTGAGGCCTCCAACATACTGCCGTACTTCTCCTGAAGAAATTAGATTGTATAATTATAAGAAGGGGACAGATTGCCGCCTCTCAAACAGACTGAACTTATATATGAGATTGACTGTGCAAATTGCAATTTACATTGTTACATTGGACAAAGGCATTTAGGCTACGTTCGCTTTGGGCGCTTTGGTGCTGAAAGCGTCAGTCTCTCTTTATTGCTCATTACATGTTGAAAAAAGATGGAGGGATGCTTTCAGCACGAAAGCGTCCAAAGCGATCGCAGTCTTAGAGACACGCATAAAAGAACATCAGAGTGACATCAAAAAACACGTCAACAATCATTTGGTTGTCACTAAACATCATCTCACCCATAATCACACGGAGAAAATTTTATATTAAATATTACTACGATATCTCACTAACTGCGGACCATCAGAAAATTATAAGTTTAAATGCTACGGCCATTATTTTAAAAACAATAAATCAACGCAATTTTTACGCTTTCTCATAGTAAAAATTTTTGCGTCTCAAAGCAAAAACTTGCTAGATAAAAGTTAGAATTACAAAGAGAAGTAAAAAATATGTACCGAATAAATTTTTCCTGTACACCATAGTAAAAATTAACTCTTTCCACTTTAAAATATATAGCTTGAGCAGCGTTTTCACACAAATAACTTTATTCATATAATAAAAAGCAGTGTTGTCATAGTAAAAATTACATGAAGATGTAATTTTTCATGTAAACATTTCAAATTAGACATTCGTAATCATCTATCGTGTCCGAAAGTGGCGTAAGCGGCCGCGAATTCAGGCAAGCTTCTATTCGGCACAGCAAGGTAGAAAGTTTTTCGAAGGTTAACATGTAAAGGTGGAGTGTCAATGGCGCGATTTTAGACGCTCAAGCCGCGCGATTGAAGCCGCGCGGCACTAATCGCGCGACAGCAGTCGCGCATACTGTTATCAAAAGCGCGATGAGAGTCGCGTGACTTCACAGAGAAAAATAATCTAATAGTTTTCAAATATCTTGACACAAGTCTTTGAAAAGCTAGAATCTTGTTTTGAGTAAATGTAATACTTACAACGACTTTATGGTAGATTTGCGGATACGTAGCCTTATCAAATACTTGATCTGCAAATCTACCATAAAGTCATTATAAGCATTACATTTACTTAAAACAGTATTCTTGACTTGTGTCAAGATATTTGAAAACTATTACTAAGAAAATATTCTTGATTGAAAGAAAATTTACTTAAAAGAAGTAAAATAAAATAAGTAAAGTGCTTTTCTTGGCTGTAGAATGATTATTTTTCTGTGTGCAGTCTTCTATGAAACATGGAGGAAAAAACTTTAATGATTCTTCATGCTATTAAAGAAGAGGAAGAGGAAGAAATTACATTATTATTATTTTATGAAAGCTATAGGAGTGCTCCAAATGATTTGTTTATTGCAAGAGAGACAGAAGAATTTCAAAAAGTTTTATAATTTTTATCTTGTGAGTCATATAAACATTTATAGTTGTTCACCAATTCACACAGCATAAAATCATTCATATTGTGGAACGTTAATTTAATTAAAAAGTAGAACTTGCCAAAATATTAGCGACTAAACTGCTCCAAATACAATTGAGTGAACTGAGCCGCGCGGCTAGACTGCTCCAGGAGCAGTTGAGTCGCGCGATTCTGAATCGCGTCGTCACAATCGCGAGAGTCGTACGACTAAAAACGCGGGATTGGCAATAGTTCCATTGTAATACATGCAAAGCAGACCATAATCAAAGACGCGCGGTTGCAATCGCGCGGCTTGAGCGTCAAAAATCGCGCCATTGACACTCCACCTTAAATGGGCTAAAACGCGGCGCAAATGATGTTTGGCGCTTCGCACGCCAGCTTCCCAAATCCACCGAAGTGCGGAGCGGTCGGGGGAATGAAATGCCAAGTGACGTTGTTCGAGGCAGTCATGTTCAAGAAATTAGGATCACGTAATGCCGAGCGATATGCAGAGGTCATCTCACGGTCGGCTCCGACAAAAGTTGTGCCGTTGTCGAAATACATGGATTGGGGAAGCCCGCGGCGAGCGCAAAATCGAGAATACGCGTTCAAAAAGGCCGGGGTAGAGTAATCGGACACTAATTCTAGGTGTATCGCTTTGGTCGATAGACACACGAAGAGCGCGATGTACGCCTTACGCGAGGTAATGCCTCGACCGGAGGAAGCGCGAACGTGCACCGGTCCCGCGTAATCGAGTCCGCAGTGTAGAAAGCAGCGGGGAGTGGGGGACACGCGGGCTTCGCTCCCATAATTTGCGTGGGAATCGCGGCGTGTTCGCGAGCGCAGGTGATGCATTTGTGTATCGCGGTTTTTACGAGACTGCGGGCTCGTATTATCCAAAAATCTCGGCGCAAAATGTTCAATGTTAGCTGAAGTCCGGCATGTAAAGCGCGCGAGTGAGCTTGACGTACGATGAGCGTAACCAAGGGGTGAGAAGCGAGGAGTATATGGGGTGGCGAAATGAGAACGGAAAGGGAAACTTGGCTAGGCGACCCTCTACGCGCAGAACTCCGTTCTGGTCCAAAAACGGTCGGAGCAATAAAAGCGAGCTGCGGGAAGAGATAGATTGGTTTCTCGATAAGGCGTGAATTTCCGGAAAGAATAACTCGTGCTGTATTCGTTTAAGCCAGAAGGCTTTTCGCGGCGTTGCAATCGAATGAAGAAAGAGCGATGCTTTGCGGCGCGGGGTTAGAGGACAACGGCGGGGTGAGCGGCGAAGAGCGACAAGAACGATGCGTTCGACACAAGTTGATGAATTTCAAAACGTAAGCGGTGACGCGAATTAGTTTCGGCCACGAAGAGTAGCGAGAGGCGAGATCGAAGTCCGGTAGCGGATCGACGCACTGCAGCGCCGTAACCTTTTCCTCGAGGGGAGCATCGAAGGGGAGGAGTCGGGTCACTGCGCGGCCAATTTTCAGCGTCGTAGGTCAACCAGGACGGCCCGCGCCACCATAGGTTGTGACCTACTATTTCATCGCCGAATATTCCGCGCGAGCTGCAATCGGCCGGGTTGCTCTCCGTCGGCACATGACGCCATTGTGCGTGCGGCAGCAGGGATTGAATCTCCGCGACGCGGTTAGCTATGAAGGTTTTCCAGCGCGAAGGATGCTGATTGATCCAAGCGAGCACGATTTAACGTCCGTCCAGCAGTAACACGGGATGCTGACGGAATCGAGGGATTCGCGAACGAATTGTATAAGTCGAGCGAGGAGCAATGCGGCGGAGAGCTCGAGCCGGGGAACGCTTAGCGGCTTGAGAAGCGCAACCTTGAACTTTCCAGCGAGCAGAGTAATCGTTGTCTCATCCGACGAGGAGACGACCTTGAGATAAACGACAGCGGCGTACGCGACGTTAGACGCGTCCGCGAACCCGTGAATTTCGGCGTGACGGATGTCCGATCGGAGGCCAATCCATCGGGGAATTTTTAGCGAGCTAGGATGCGATAGCCGAAAATACAGGTCCTGCCACTTGACGAGAAGGGTGGCCGGAATAGCGTCGTCCCATTCGATTTTCGTGCGCCAGAGCTGTTGCATGAATATTTTTGCCGTTATTGTAACCGGAGTGACCCAGCCGAGAGGATCGTAGAGTTTTGCGATTGCGGATAAGATAGCGCGTTTGCTATTCGGAGCGACATCCGATAGTGACACCCGGAATTCGAACACGTCGGCGGCTGGATTCCACCCTATCCCGAGGATTTTGATCTGTTCGTCTTGTGCGAGTTGTTTGTGGCAGGCTAGGCCGGGCAGGCGATAAGAGGAGGGGTGAGTTGCTGGCCCACTTCCTTAATGCGAAGCCGCCGCGGCGCAGCAAGGACACGAGCTGATCACGTTTTTGCCGTATGAGAGAGGCGTCGTCGGCACCGAATAACACGTCGTCGACGTAGGTATTTTCGAGCAGAATAGGGATCGTGAGCGGAAAGTTGTGCCCTTCGTCGAGAATTAGTTGTTCCAAAACACGAAGGGTTAGATAGGCGGCGCAGATCATTCCGTACGTTACCGTGAGTAATATGAAATAAATTAAAGGCTCGAGGCATGACCGAATCCAAACGAGCCGTTGATAATTTACGTCGCGAGGATCGACGCGGATCTGACGATACATTTTCGCGATGTCAGCCGAGTAGACGTAGCGGTATTTGCGCCATCGCATAATTATGAATGTGATGTCGCGTTGCAGTTTCGGACCGACGTGTAAATGGTCGTTGAAGGAAGTTCCGTTGGAGGTGACGCATGAAGCGTTGAATACTACGCGGAGATGAGTGGTAGAGCTACCCTCGCGGATTACGCCGTGATGCGGAATGTACACGTGTTGCTCGATTTGATCCTGTGGATCGGACGCGAGTGGATGCTGTGGACGCTGTGGACGCTGTGGACGCGGTGGATATGACCTAGTCGTTCGTATTCTTTCAAGAACTCGCGATATTCCCTTTCGAACTCGGGTTTGTCCCGAAATCAGCGCGTCAGGGCCTTCAGCATTTTTTCCGCGCGGGGCCGAGATTCGCCGATGGCGATCGGAGGTCCTTTCTTAAAAGGGAGACGCACGACGTAGCGTCCATCGGGGTCGCGGAAATGAGTAGCGCAAAAATGCTCTTCGCAGAGAACGTCTTCGGGCGTCGGAATCGGCTTACGAGGGAGCTCTTCGACCTCCCAGAACCGACAGAGTTCCGCCTCCAACGACGGGGAATCGAAAAGATGATGAGCGGAAATACTCGTGAGAGCACAGTTGATCGGAGAGGGGTTAGAGGGGTCGTCACGCGAGGATGCATCGGTCGGTCCCGAAATGATCCAATCTAAAACGGAGTTCTGAGCGAGGGGTAGTCCGGTACCTCCCTTTCGAACGCCGTCGAGAATTATGTCGCCGTAAAGGTCAGCTCCGATTATAATGTCGATGGGACGGAAACTTGTGGGATCCTCGTCTGCCCACCGTAGGTCGGATAAATGAGATAGAGAAGATAGAGTCATGCTTCGTTTTGGAGTGTAAGAGGTCAAGGATTTTAAGATGAGCGCGGTGATTGATAGCGAAGGAACGAGAGATTGGCGCGGGGAGACGGAAATACGCGTTATGTGCGGAAAGGTCCCGGCGTGAACTCCGCCGACGGCGGAGACGGAGATCAGCTGGCGAACGCGTTTCGCTCGCAGAGTTTGCGCGCAATATTCTCGGAGATGAATGTCATCTCGGAGCCTTGATCGAGCAGGGCTCGGACGACGACGGAACGGCCGGACTCTACGCTTACCGTCACCTAAGCCGTCGCTAACAGAACAGACGGTTTATGGCGCGTGGTATGGGAAGCGGACAAAGAATTTACATCGCATTTCGGATGTTGTACTATAATTTATTCTATAAAGTCATGATGGTCCACCGATAATATAAAAAATAGTAAAATGTAATTTAAAATTGTATTATAAATCAATATAAAATTTTCTCCGTGGCATGATTTCGATTGGCTCAATCCAAAAGTTTTATATAAAGAGAGTCATTTAAAGAAAAGAGAGATCTCTGAAATGTTTTTTTTCAAGAAATGCAACACGATATATGATCGAGTTATTGACGCCGCATAATGTAAGTCTGAGTTCGGTTTGTTTTGCGGTACTTTTAGACCACGTCTCAATTTATTTAGTTTTTGATTTCGGTTTGTCCTGCAGTACTTTTGGAACGCATCTTAATGTATTTATTCGTCATTGTGTTTGACATTTCTTATCATTGTGACTTTGACCATGGCACGGTACGGATATAATGGAGAAGATGTTCAGTTTAATTTTCTTTACATTTTTACAATTTTTACAATTTTACATTTTCATTTTTTTGACGCACTAAACATGTAAGTTTTCACGGTTTATTTTCGACATTTTACCCGCCATTATATCTGAGATACATTTCGTTTTTAGCTTGGCTTGGCACGATGTAGTTAAGATACAACGTCTGGCGACGCATAATGTTTAATTGTCGCGAGATTATGGTGGAAACCTCGTGAGTTTAATAAATGAGAATTAGCCAGTCGGGTCGCTTAATTTTTTATTTTATTTTTAAATATTGAAGTATGTATAATGGTCCAATAAATTTTAATTAAAGTATAAAATTATAATCAATATATCATGAAATATATCATAAATTAGTCTTTTAAAAATTAATTTTATCCTATTCTGCGATACAATTAAACGTACTTTCTTTCGGTCACATTTCGTCAAGCTTTGATTCTTTCCATTCCAATCGGAATCCATTCCGAAAAGTTTCATGATTCACGGAATAAAGAAACAAGCGAGCAAAGAGCCGACCGCGTGAAAGCTCGCATTACTCTTCTTCATTTTGAATTACTTTATTACTTTAAAATCGTTTCTTACTCAAATCGAAATATTATTGAGAGAAGAATTATCGTTTCAGGCAATGTGCTGATACGGGTCTACGATACAACGCGGAGAGTACGCGATAATAGCCTATTCATCGAAATACAAGAAACGAAATATATATATTCGGCGTCTGTTAATTCTGTACCGCTAGGTAAAGGTGGTTCTTGCAGTAATTTAAAGTCACAAAAACAACTATTGTTACTAGTGACAAATATGAATGATTTAATATGTAAAAATCAGCATACATTAAAATTAATTATTCCGTAAGGTTTTTTCTCATTTAACCGTTGCTATAAACTGAAAATATCAGAGCAAAGTCAGAAATTTGACTAGAGTTGGTGATATAACTATAAATATGACCACGCCGGTAAAGAATAAAATATACTAAAATAGAAAAAGTATACGTCACAATTTCTACAATTCTGCGATAGTGAATATATTCATACAACTTCCGAAAAAGATATGTTATCTTTATAACCTCCATTCAACGGTGGGAGAATGGTAGGACACGCGTCTTGTGCGTCAGCTGACTAGAGCACACTTCCAGAGGAAAATTTTTATTTATTTTGAAATCCTAAACTCATATTTCAAGTTTGGCCGTTTAATCCGGAAATACCCTGTATATTTAAGAGATCTTGTCTACCGCATCTTCATTTGCATAGAAAGTATGGCAGACCAATTTCGGATCGCACTTACAGAACATTTTGGAATGTATTATATAAGAAAGTTACATTAGTTACATTAGTCTGCTAAGTTCGCCTGACAAGAGCGCCTGCATGAGTGCAGGACAATGATGCTATGGTGTATATAACTTATTAGGAGAATTATGAGACGTAACCACACTGAATGATATAGTATAAAGCTCTACGTTGCAACGAAGAGCACACGAAGCTAATAGAATATGCAACAGGTATGGGATGTACTTTGGTACTTTGGAACGTTCTTCTTCTCCTTCTTTCTCCATTGAAAGAAAAGAGAAGAGGAATGCTCCGAAGCATTTGTAGCGCCAAGTGGACCGCAGCCTTAATATATCTTCCGTTCTTGTGGAAAGCCTTGCGGGCTTTCAAAATATTACGAATTGTGAGAATATTACAAAATAAATATTTTATATTTAGTCCATTTTATTACATATTGAATATGTAGAATAGGCTAAATAAACGATACATTAATATTAATACAAAAGCAGGACGTTCTTTCATCTGCAATGTCTATATGTATAATATAATATTAATTTTATAATTTACAACAGAAATAGGTTCTTTACCTGCGCGGAGTATTTTATATGTTTTAATTTTGTAAGGATGTTTGTTGTTTGGAAGTCAAACCAAGATGATTCAGCGCTCGAAACGCGCGGCCGGCCCGTCACGACCGTCGTGAACCTTGAGCTCGTGCCTCGAGGAGCATCTCGAACGATCGCTCGTCGAGGCACCAGGCTTAGCGTCGGAAACGCGTGTTCCGCACGTCAATATTATAGATGTAAGGACAAATAAAAGTCGAAAGGGAAAGTTCCCCGCCCGTGAGAAACTGACTGCCTACCCCCGTTTCGCGCCGCGAGAAGACGGAATCGAGCGCGGCAAGAGTAGAATACGTTGAATCGTCGGCTCAATCGTACGGGAGCTGACGATCTCTGAAAAATCCTCGTCTCGTTCGTTGCTAATTGCGATTAAACCTGAACATTGTGTGCATGCGGTAAAACTTATCTTGTGAAGCTGAGCGTTAGTAAATTTTGCGTGCGGTAGAATTGGGAGCAGACGCCCGTATCATTCTCGCTCTCGTCCTCGGCCTCGCGATCAAGATCTCCGTCGGCCGTGAGCAAGATCTCCGATCAGCAAGATTTCCGACTGCAAGATTAATTGTACGCGAACTGCATCGGGCGTCGCTTTGCTCCCGGGTGTGCACGAAAATAAACGTATGTGTGTAACTCATGCATTTTAACATTTTAAGTGACTTCCCGCTCCAATATCCTTCAGCGAGATTCGAAGCTCGCGCTACCGAAATTCTTCGCGCTCATCTCTGAGCGGATTCCGGCAAATTCATCGGGCCGATCTCGTCGAGATCGCCTCCCGAACATTTGTAAATATAATAATGAATTTTGATTCGAATCATACACGTAAATATTGTAATATTATCCAGCCCGACGTACCTACATTATTATTTTATTTTATTTTATATTATTTTATGTATTATTTAGGCTGCGGTCCGATTCACGTTCGCAGCGTTGTAAGCATCGAATATCAAACGAAGATAAGAGCGATGCTTTCAGCGCTGTGAGCGTGAATCGGATCGCAGCCTTAGTTGTCTCTGTTCATTTCTTTTTTTATTTATACGCGTTTAATTATTATACGCGTATAAACGAGAGAGGTTCGAGGGACGCGAGGCTTCTTCTTCTTTCAATTCAATTTAATTGGCCCGGAGCAGTACCTCGCCCAACCGGCCATAACAACACGTAAGAGGCTCACAAGACCTCTGTAAAGTTAGCACCCCAAATTTTGGAAGTCTGATATAATTGACGGAGTTCTGACCCTTCCCCAAAGCTCACAAGTAGGGTGTGTGTGTATATATGTGTGTGTGTGTGTGTGTGTGTGTGTGTGTGTGTATATATATGTAGTCCGCGGTGATGGGAACTCGGGACAATCCTTGAATTCGTTAGGCCCAAGAATTGCGCGGATCAATTTCCCCCTGCGGGTTGTGTACATGTGTGTGTGTGTGTGTGTGTGTGTGTGTGTGTGTGTGTGTGTGTGTGTCAAAGGAACTGCGCGGCGCGGATTACTTCCCCCTAGGCTGCGTTCGGAACCGGAGTGCACACGAGTATACTCCCTTCTCTTTCTATCTCAACGAATTAGAAGGACAAGGGAGTATACCCGTGTGTACCCGGGTGACGTTTCCGAACGCAGCCCTACGGCCGGGACGCGAGGCGAGTAGCGACGCGATGTCATCTCATTGTTAGCGATCCCGAGTTAGAGATCTCCGAGGGAAACATGGGGGAAATATCACGATCGTATTATACAGACGTATTATCATTTTTGATCTCCTTGAAATGTATGACGACGTATCGCAAACAACTTTTGATTGCAGGATTATTTCTTAATTGTGTCGAAGTTTGCTCTTTGAAATTTGTGACAGAAATAGGGATGGTTATTTTCTTATATAATCCATGTAATATTGACTCTATCAAGGAAAGAAATCTACAAAAGGTTCTTCGAAAGTTTCAAAGCTCCGGTGCTCACGGGCCAGAACGCAAACGAGCCAGGGTTCGGCCCAGATGAAATTAAAGTTGCAGTTTGCGCGCAATTACGACTGACGATGCAGAAGGAGATGGAGAAGCGGTTATCGGCGATTCGCAAATGAATCAAAGCAAAATTGGCGAGGGGCGATCTCGCAAGGATCCACGTCGCTCGCGCCCGCATCGCGCCCGCGTCCGCGGTCCTATTCAAGAGATCGCGACGGGTACGAGTCAAACGGATTATGTTATTATTATTGGCAATTAAGGCCAGAGTGACCAGACGCAAGCCACCCTGTTCGGCGCAGCGACAGGAGAACCGCGGTCGCTAATGGTGGCGAGCGATTCGGATTGTCACACGCGTCGCCTTTTTGTGACGGACAAATTAACGAAGATGATTTTCTTGGTAAACCTCTGCGTGTATCCCCGACGGACGATTCGCGGGGCACGACAGAGGTAGACGAATTATCGGCGGCTAACGGCACGACAATAATAAAGCTTTAAATTATATATAATTTTCGAAATTAGAAAAAATACTGCCGGCATTAGAGTTAGGAGCAATAAAAGGAATAGAGAACCGGGAATAGGGAATAGGGAACAGTTCAATATTAATATATGAAATTCATTAGCATATGCAATTCATTAACACAGAATATCTCGGAATAGCGCTAAGGAACATTGATGAAATTTTATTCTATATTCTGTATGCCACGTGCACAATGCATACCTATCATACCTATGTTAATATTAACTGTTCCCTTCTCTATTCCTTTCATTGCGCGCAGCCCCTCGCCCAAAACGTTAGGGCTCTAGTCACGTGCCGTGACTCATAATTTTCGCAGTACATTAGATAACTCAAAACTTATGTATGAGTGTGTACGTGTGCGTGTGCATGTGTGTTTGTGTGTGTGTGTATATGGAGTGGATAGATGGATGCGAGGAGTAAAGTGAATGCGCTTAATAACGTACCTTCCCTTCCTTTATTCAGTATAATCTCTCTAAAATTGATTTCGGTTGACACGACGTCGTATCGCTTTTTGGGGGGAGGATTTGTTGCCCCTATAAAAAATTTGAAATGCTGAATTGGATGGGAGCTGAAATCCGAGTTTAATGGCGTCGAGAAGAGCGCCATTTGATTGCAACGAAAAAAAAACTGTACAGTGGATCGTATTCACCTTCAACTATAGGCTTTCTCACAGTGTCCGCTATCCATCGATATATATTGTTCGGACATTTTTGGCAAAAGATTTTTCGCAAACTCGTGTTATTCATAGAAAAATACCTATTTTTCCTATTAGATCAATGTTAAAATCATTAAAATCACCTAATTTTGAAATTAAATATCTTGAGAACGGGACGGTAATTATCTTTTTTCTTGGCTTAATCGATTCAGGAGAGTTCCTTCTTTCGATATAAAAAATAAAACATATCACTTTTGACAAAAGTTGTTTCATCATCGAACTACCTTAAAACACGGTCTAATTTTGTTTCATCAGATTGAATCGCGCCGCTTTTTGAGAGACCGGTTGCATTCACATCAGTTGAAGCTAAAAATTATATCGGCCTTATGTGTGTTCACTATTTTAATTTTAACTGTCAATTGTAAAATAAAGCCGGTTATTTTTTATCTAATACTAATTAATTTAATTTCAGAACAATTAATCTTAAGCAATTAATTGTACAACTTAACATTATTTAATTATAGAATGCACATAGGTATACGTAATGAAACGTTTAGTTACATATTTGCATAAAAGATTAAATAAATGCTTAACTAAAGGTAACCAAAGAGATAGTGATGAAGTGATGTTTGCCGGCTACAAACTAAATTTCACGAAGTTAATATTCGTACCGGCCACTGTTATTAAGCTGCTTAATAGCCCTTAGTGGCCCTTTCAGTATAAATATCGGTCCTAATTCAAGGGTGCAAAGATTGCAAACTTGATTCAGAAAGTAATAGAACAGACATTGTCGCAGATTTTCAGGTTTCGCGCAGATTCTCGCAACTTACCTGTAATCCTTATTATTTAGAATATTTAGATGCGCATGTAAGCTTTGCAACCTCTCTATTCTTGTGCTATGGCGAGATTAATGACCACAATAAGATGTTTATGTCAAGAAGTACTTGAGATAAACCGCTGATAAATTATATAGATATTACATATAAAGGTGTCTTGCTTTTATATTAATATTAATGTATCGCATTTGTTAACCTATTCTACTCAATATGCAATATACGGTCTGGATGTAAAATATTTATTTTTCACAACACCTCCACGGAAAGTTCGACTTTCCACCCACTATACCGCCCTGGCGTGAAATTGGCCACTCTCGCCTCTCTCTAGGCATGGAAGTCGAACTTTCCGTAAAGATATTGTGAAAAATATCGTGTGCACCTCGGGTCGAAAGCTTTTTCAGACTCGAGTGATTTGCCCTCGCCTAACTTCACACTCGTCTGAAAAACGCTACTTTCGCCCCTTGGTGCACAATATACTATTGTTTAGCTGTTTAGCACATTCTCGCAATTCACAATATTTTAAAAGTTCGATTTTTATTGCACTTTTAATCGTTACTACAATCAAACAGTTAAGTGTAAAAATTAAATTTTATTTAAAAAACGTAATAAATTTAATAAAAAGTAATCAAATTTAACAACCCACTTTTGGAAACACTTGTGTTATCGTGAAAAATGAATTTTATGTTATATTTTATGTTTATAGTATTTTATGTATATTTTAAGTTTATTCTTTATTTTGTATTGTATGCATATTTTATCAGGTAACTTAAAATTATACGTAATGCATTTCTGTATAAAACATTTATTATATATTTATGCTTATCACATACATCACATACATTTGTTATAAACATATTAAACATATTTTAATATTATTAAATAAACTCTTATTAACTCTGTTATTAACTTATAAACTCTTTGCGTGTAACTAAAAAATCTCTTTAATATATAAATAAAATAAAATTTATTATTTAGAGTTTGCAAATACTACAAATAAAAGAGTATATACTAGGGCTCGCTATTATACGTTTAAACGGAAACACGTTTATACGTATAATTAGCATATCCGTTTATTAGAAACGTTTTTCCGAATACACGTGTTTTAAGTCTAGGGCCTGATAAACGTTTAAACGTTTGAACGTTTACACGTATATATTTATAATACGTTTAATCCTATCAATACGATAAATTAAATCTTTTATACTGAAATTAATGACAGTAGAATAAGTGGAAGTCATAGATCGAGCTGTCCGAAAAAGCTTTTCGCACATTTGGCTGCTAAAAATTGTCGGGCGAAACATTTCAGGCATCAGAGTTTGGCTGTTCTTTTTAAACAATGTAATTAGTTTGATTAAATTATGTGCATTTAATTCTATACACAGGTAACAGTTATTAGTTAAAAAATTGTCTTTTATAGTATAACGCTTGTTTCTTTTTATCCATGCTCGCCATATTCTTAGAAAAAAGACTGAGTACCACATATAATAAACTCGAATACGTAAAGGTGTAGATTCATCTAGGAAAGATAGTATTACGAAATTCATTATATTTAAGTAAGCAATTGTGCCGTTAGTATTAGCGATTTGTTTTAACTGATTGATTACAGATGAGGAACACATTTTTTCCCCTGCAGAGTAATTCATTTTATCCTCTCCTTTTAAATCCCAGGAAGTTAGAAGATGTTTATCTTTGGAAACAGTTTTTATTAAATAGTGAAGATGATCTACAGTAGCCAAATAATTTCCCATTTGAAGCATTATCCCTTCTTTTAAAAATCTTGTCCGCATTTTAGTTATAACATGTGTTGTATCTTGTACATAACATTCTTCTACTTTATCCATATTAACATGAAACCAAGGCCACGCCGTGCTCCACGGGAATATTTGATTCGAGATTTGATTGGTTATAATCGGTAAGCAGTTATTAAGACGCATTGCTTTCAATAAACGAGTGTCACCATCAGATGAAAAACCTATAATAGTAATGCCAAATTTTTTTGCTTCTTTTTTCATAAAAGTCCACCGCTCAAGAATATTTTTTGCATCAAATTTATTATCTGTGCTAAACAAAGATAAACAATATGCAGGGACATCGCGAGATAAAGATTGAGCCATTATTACATATGCATACGTAGCTTTACTACCAATTTCAAAAAAATTTTGTATAACTTCTGCAGATGTAGCAACATATTTATTTTGGTCAGGTAAACCATTTTTTAAAGGTAAAACAAATCCAAGCACTTTATTTGACCTAGAATCATATTCAATTTTTCCCGTAATGCGTGTAGCATCTTCGGCAATTCAGACAATCTTTGAAGCATTTCTTTCCTTTAAATGCTGCACTAAACCTTTAAAATCTATTTCGTCTTCTTCAGTGTATCAACCTTTAATATATAAATATCTATTTAAAGTGCTTATTGAAGGTAATGCGTTCGGTAAATTCGCGTGTAATGTTTCATATAGTAACCTTCCCCCTACGTAATAAAGATAGATGCTAAATTTTTTCGTAGCTTCATCATAGGAATTTCTATTTGGATTTTTCACATTTTTTAATGATATATCTAAAAGTTTCTTCATAAAATTACTTATAACTAATCCATTATCTTTAATAGAGAGATCTGTTTTAGAATCTATTTCTGAATTTTGTAATTTAGTTAAAAGATTTTCCATTACTTCACCATTATTACATACAATTTTGGAAATGTTTTCAGCTATATCTTTATCATTCTTATCTACATATTCACTGATCTTCTCTATATTTTCTGTATCTTCTACTGTATTTACTGTATTTACTGTATTTACTGTATCAATAATTTCCGCTTTATCTGTAACTTCCGCTACATCTTTATCTTTCTTATTATTCGAGTTATTATTTATATATTGACTAGCCTTCTCTATATTTTCTGTACCATCTACTATATTTATTGCATTTTCTGAGGTATTTTCTGTATTAATAATAATTTCTGCTTTATCTATAACTTCCACTATATCTATACCTTCCGCTATATCTATAACTTCCGCTATATCTATACCTTCCGCTATATCTACATAATCAGTAATATTTTTTTGATTAACAAGTGATTTAGTTGTAGATGAATTTTGAATGTGTTTTTTAAGTAAATACGTTTGAAAGTTAGAATAAATCCAACGTTTTGATCTTAAACCTGATTTGGCAAATTTAGATATGTTTTGGGAAGAGGTAGTGCGTGTAAGGATATGTTGATTGAAGCCTATTATAATTTATCTCTTAATACTGTCTTTAATCACAGAAATATTCTAAGTCGTTACAGTTCCGAAATATTCTAAGTCGTACCGCTCACAAAATATTCTAAGTCGGTTCACGCGGATACGTCTTCACTCTAGCGAGTCGCAATGTCGAATCCTCGTCTCTCTGTCCCCGGGCTCTCGCGATCGTTTTCTCCTCTCCGGACTTCGTGTCCTTCGAGAAGTCGCTCGTCACGTTTCGGTCGATTTTGTGTTATTAATTATTGTTTGTGTCATGCCTGTAATGTTCTCGCTTATCGTTACCTATATTTATGTTTTTCCTATCTAACGTCTTTCCCTATTTTTCGACCTCGCTATTATTTCTTATTTTCGATTCGAGCTGTTGCGGCGGCCAAGTATATAGCGATCTCAACATCTCGAGTACTCGCAACCCGTCGCGTCGCGTAAAGAGTCACGGTCGGTCTCGCGCTCCGCTTTAACAGAGTCCGCTTGTAAAAGAACTCCGTATACTTAACGCGAGACACTACCGTGTCTCTTGATATAATCGCCACAGTACCCCCCTGTCAGTGCTATGCCAATAGCGCGATATTAAATTATATGCGTATAAAAAAAAACGGACAGAGAGACTACCAAATAATATATGAAATAAAACAAAATAAAATAATAACAATATAAATACGATAGTTTAGATTATATTACAATTCCAAAACGCATAAGTATTCGACTAAGTAACTAAGTACGTTATATAAAATGTCTAACATATTACACGAAACACTGTAAAATACGATGAAATTAACCGTGCTCGCGGTCTACAATCTTTTGCGAAAAAAAAAACAAGTAAAATAATGTTTTCGCACGGAACCGAAATATCCACTCGAATGCGACTCGAGCCACACGCATTCCGGCCTCACAGTCCCGCCTGGAAATGACTCGGGAATCGGACTCTTCTCCCCGATCTCGTCCTTTCCCCGTGCTTCCGGAGACACGACGTGCGCTCGGTCTGTTTTGGAACGTCGTCCTTGGCTCCTTGGTTCGTCGTTTCTCTCTCGACTGGTCTCGATAGCTCGCTGCTTCCTTCGCCTTCTGCCAAGATGTATGCTGGTTTCAACCTGTCAACAGAAATGCTTATCTCTTTTCCGTGCATTCGCACGACAAAAACTTTCTCGCCGCGGTTGACGACGGCATATGGACAGTCGTATGGTGCCTGCAGCATCTCGGCCCGTCGTCTCGGACGAATACATGCTCGGCCGTCGCCAAGTCCCTGAATACGAACGGCTTACGTTCCCCGTGCCGGGCTCCGTCGATCGGGCGTAGCTCCTCAAATTGCCTGCGCAGCTCTCCCGCAAAGTCGGCGGCGTCGTCTCCGTCGTCCGTCGTCCGCCGACTCAAAAACTGCCCCGGGAGTCGCAACGTCTGTCCGTACACCAGCTCCGCCGCCGTCGCCTGCATGTCCTCTCTCCATGCGGCGCGGATTCCAAGTAAGACGGTATGCAGTACTTTGGTCCAGCGACTATTTTCTTGGCACTTGATCGCTGCCTTGAGCTGGCGGTGGAACCGCTCCACCATTCCATTTGCCTGCGGGTGGTATGCAGTCGTCCGCAAATGTCGAGCTCCCGTAAGCTCGCTCAGCCGCCGGAAAAGTCGAGACTCAAACTGGCGCCCCTGATCTGTTGTAACTCGTAGTGGCGTCCCGAACCGGCAAATCCATCCTCCGTAGAAGGCACCCGCAACCGTCTCCGCCTCTTGGTCTTGCAATGGGAATACCTCCGGCCATCGCGTGAAACGATCTACACACGTCAGGCAGTATCGCTTGCCTTCCGAAACTGGCATTACGATAATGTCCAGATGACCGTGTTTGAACCGGCTGGACGGTGCAGCGAACTTTCCCAGAGGTGCCGAAACGTGCCGTGACACCTTGGATCGTTGGCAGGGCACGCAGGAACGAGCCCAGTTGCGGCAGTCCACCTTCATCGACGGCCAGACGTAGCGCTACGCCACGAGCTTGCCCGTCGACTTGATACCGGGATGAGCCAGACCGTGCACCAAATCAAAAGCGGCTCTGCGGAAGGGTCTCGTCAAGAATGGTCGTGGCGTCGGTGTCGCCGTGTCACAATATATTGATGTGCCTGTTCCGGGAATTTGCACTCTCTCGAGTTTCAGGCCGGTCTCTCGCTGTAAATATTCCTCGAGCTCCTCGTCGTCCCTCTGCGATTCCGCCAGTGCGGCGTAATCCATGGGTGAGCTAAGTTCTTCCACCCTGGAAAATGCGTCAGCCACGACATTCTCCTCTCCCGACACATGTCTAATGTCCGTGGTGAACTGTCCGATAAAATCTAGGTGACGAAACCGGCGCGGCGTGCTCTTCTCTGGTCTCTGTCGAAATGCGAAAATCAAAGGTTTGTGGTCAGTATATACAGTAAATATGCGCGCCTCCAGCATGTGCCGGAAATACCGTATCGCGAGGTATATGGCCAACAGCTCCCTGTCGAACGCACTGTATTTTGCCTCCGCTGGGCTTAGTTTCTTTGAAAAGAAAGCTAAAGGCTCCCAGCCGTCCTTGTCCCGCTGCTGTATCGCCGCTCCGACGCTATGATCGGACGCGTCGGTAAACAGCGCGAGCTTCGCGTTGATTTTCGGATGCGCCAGGAGGGTAGCCTGTGCCAAGCCCTCCTTGGACGCCTCGAATGCCCGTCGAGCTTGCTGTGTCCACTCTATCGTCGCCTTTCCCCTTATGTTACCGTGGAGAAGGTCGTTCAACGACGCCAAGGTTTCGGCGGCTTTCGGAATAAACCGTCGGTAAAAGTTAATCATGCCGAGATATCTCCGTAGATCCTTGGCCGTTTTCGGCAACCCGTACTCCTGGATCGCTCTAACTCGCTCCGGCAGCGGCCGCGTTCCCTCACCGGACACCAGATACCCGAGGAACTCTACTTCCGGCCGACCGAACACACACTTCGCCGAATTTACCACGATCCCGTATTCCCGCAACCGTTCGAACAGCGCCCGCAAGTGTCTTTCGTGTCCCTCCTCTGACGACGACGCGACGAGGATGTCGTCGAGATACGCGTAACAGAAATCGAAATCGCGCAGCGCCTCATCGATAAAGCGCTGGAACGTCTGCGACGCGTTGCGCAATCCGAACGACATGTATGGAAATTCAAACATGCCGAACGGCGTGGTAATCGTCGTCTTTGGAATGTCCTCCTCCGCTACCGGGATCTGATTATACGCCCGGACGAGATCTATTGTGGTAAAAATCTTCTTACCTCGCAGCTCCTGCGCGAAGTCTTGTATATGGCGCACCGGGTAACAGTCCGGCTTCGTTCGCGCATTTAATGGTCGATAATCACCACAGGCTCGCATTTCCTCGCCTTTCTTTGGCACGAGGTGCAAAGCCGCCGACCAACAACTCTTAGACGGTCGCGCGACTCCGAGCTCCACCATCCTCCGGAACTCTCTTTTCGCGGCCGCCAACCGATCCGCCGCGAGCCTCCTCGGCTTGCACACTACGGGCGGTCTTGGCGTCGTCTCGATATGGTGACGTGTGAGATGCTTCGTCTCCTTGGGTCGTCCTTCTGGCCTTGTAATGTCCGGGTACTACTCCAGCAGTCGCGTCTTGCCCGCGACCGTCTTTATACTGGGTGCATCGCAGCGGACGCAACGCCCGAGCGCCGTCAAGCTCGTCACCTGATCCACCAGACGCGAGTTTCGCAGATCCACCAAAAGACCGTAATGCGCGAGGAAATCGGCACCGATAATAGGTCTCGACACATCCGCGATCACGAACCGCCACGGTAGCGCACGTCTCAGTCCCAGATTCAACGTTAATGTCTCTGTCCCGTATGTATAGATTGTAGAACCGTTAGCTGCCGATAATTCGTAGGTCGACCTCCGTCGTGGCCCGCGAATCATCCGCCGGGGATACACGCAGAGGTCCGCGCCCGTGTCCACTAAGAAGTTCGTCTTCGTTATATTGTCTGTCACAAAAAGACGATATCCCGAATCGCTCGCCGCCACTAACGACCGGTCACGGCGTTTCCCTGTCGCTGCGCCGAGCAGGGCGGCCTGCATTTAGTCGCGTCTGGCCCGAATCGCCAATGATAATAGCACAGCCCGTTTGATTCGTGCCCGCGATCTCTTGAATACGACCGCGGACGCGGGCGCGATTGCGAACGCGAACGCGGGCGCGAGCGACGTCGATTGTCGTCGCGATCCTCGCGAGATCGTCCCTCGCCAATTGCCTCGATTGATTTGCGAATCGCCGATAACTGCTCCGCCATCTCCTGCTGCATCGTCAGTCGCAATTGCGCGAATCGCAATTCTAGTTTCGCGTCCGCCGACGCCAAGACGTTCGCGCTCTGACCCGTGAGCGCCGTGGCCCTCGCCGTCTCTGCCACCTGGAATACTGGCGCCCGAGTTGCCTCTACAATCGCATCCGCGATATCGGCCAATTGTTCATTCGTATCCGCGGTACGCGTCACCAAATGCGGCAGAATGTATGCCGGTAAGCCAAACCGCGTACGCAACACCTGGTCACCGACCACGTTTCCGGCGAGACTACGGAGGTGTCTAAAAAATTGCGACGGTTTTCTATCGCCGATTTCTTCATGCTCGAGGAGCCTGCGAGTCTTATGCTCCTGCGATAAGCAAAGTCGTTTAATCAATTCGGCTTTCAATGTCTCGTACGCTCGTTCCGCGGGCGGATTCATTATTATATCGCGCACTTCTGCGGTATATCGCGGGCCGATAGCCGTCAACGCGTACCCGAATTTTGTCGCGTCCACCGTGATCCCGGCGGCCTGAAAACTGCGATCAACGATACTGAACCACAGCTCAGGATCCGCCGCCGCGAACTCGGGCATTCGCATGCCTACTCGGCTCACCTCGGGGCCGGGCACCAGGAGGCCGTGCGGCTGATCCTCTGTTGCATCCGCTGCTGCTGCGCCAATGGGAGTATCGGCTGCTGATGCGCTAACGGGAGTATCGGCTGCTGATCTCCGACCTGCTGCGTCGCCGGCGGCTCGGTTCCGTCGCGCGTGATCACCATTGCACTCCACACGCGAATTTATTTCGTATACGGATTCGACCGGACTCGCTCGTCAAACAAAATAAAAAATCTCAAATCGCGATCACGTCGGGCTATCACACAGAAAAAAAGAATATTCTTAATTTGATAATATCTTTAGTTTCAACGAGGAAATCTTGAAATAAGATTATATTGTGTTAAAAGAAGAAAACTTGCTTGAATGAAGAAATTTCATATAGTTCAACGAAGAAAAATATATTCTTATTATTCAAGAATAATTTTCTTGAATGAAAATAGAGAAAGTGTTGGATAGAGAATAACGTATTTGCTAAATCAAAAATTATAATTTTCTTAAAGTAAGATTAAGTAATTTCTATTTAAAAATTCGTTATTCTTAAAAAGAGGCGAAGAATTGTTGGATCAAGAATAACATTTTCAAATCAAAGATTGTGTGCATGTTGATACACGTCTGTACCTATAGCAGAAATAAGACGCGAACCATACGCATCACACAATTGAGGACCGCATATATGTGCTGCGCAGTCGGTCCGCGTCCATACAGCTTTTTCGTTCATTAGATATAGTGTGTCGTGTTATACCTATCGCGCTAGTATTCGATATACGCGGGAACGCGGGAACGCGGGAACTTGTGGCGCGAGACAATACCGCGAGTTGACATTCACCCGACATTAAGAAATATTATATCATACATCCAATTCAAAATTTTATTACTCTTTTTAAACTGAATTTGTTTCTTAAGATGATTTTTGGAAAATTATATATTTGCGCTGGTTATGACATATGTAGACTATATATAACACTTACATCAAATTAAGAAGTAGTCTACCACGTAAGGCAGTTGGCTCACGATCCAGAGATCCCGAGTTCGAATCCCACCAAGGTAAGTGTGTTTTTCAAATACGAGAAAATATTTATAATCATAGACTGCATCTTAAGAAACGAATTTAGTTATAAAATAGTAATAAAATTTCGAAATAAATAATTTTTTTTTATTCCGGGTGAATATCGGAAATCAGTGTCCTCTTAATAACACTTTAATCTTCTTAATACAACTTTTTTTATTGTTGAAGGAAGATGTTTTTCTTATTAGACTAATTATATTGAATTCTTCATGTGACAATTATATTATTGAAATAAGATTGTAATATTGTTGAAATTTAAGATTATCAAATTCTTAGAAGAAGATTACATATTCTTGCGTATATACGAAACAATGATCGCGTTAATTTAAGTATATAAGTTTTGGTTTAACACTTCTTTTTTTTCTGTGCACCACTTTGGGAAGAGGTAGTGCGTGTAAGGATATGTTGATTGAAGCCTATTATAATTTATCTCTTAATACTGTCTTTAATCACAGAAATATTCTAAGTCGTTACAGTTCCGAAATATTCTAAGTCGTACCGCTCACAAAATATTCTAAGTCGGTTCACGCGGATACGTCTTCACTCTAGCGAGTCGCAGTGTCGAATCCTCGTCTCTCTGTCCCGGGCTCTCGCGATCGTTTTCTCCTCTCCGGACTTCGTGTCCTTCGAGAAGTCGCTCGTCACGTTTCGGTCGATTTTGTGTTATTAATTATTGTTTGTGTCATGCCTGTAACGTTCTCGCTTATCGTTACCTATATTTATGTTTTTCCTATCTAACGTCTTTCCCTATTTTTCGCTATTATTTCTTATTTCTAGGTACTAGGCACTGTTATGCTTTATTTTTAAAAAATAAAGCGTAACAGTGCCTAGTAATTTAATAATGTTCGAAATAATGCACATTAATGTCCCAGCAAGGCCTAATAATGCCGATTAATGCCCACCAATGCCTACTAATACCCAAGCAATTCTTAGCAATACCTACAATGCCTCGAATCTATACACCGCAATGCCCTCGGAATAATATATATGGAGGGGTTAAAGCCATAGTAGTGTAAGTCACTTTTTTTAACCTATCGAGTTAAGTTCATAGATGCAGTCTACATGCAGATATGTTGAAAAAAGAAGAAAAAAAGTGGTCAAAAAAATTGAAATACTCACCTGTTGCACTTTTCAAGCGGAAAAAAAAGGATTTGCTGCTGTACGGGCAACTAACATTTTTTGCTGCGAGAAGTAATTAATTTTGTAATAATAGCAAAACCTTTTGCTACAATAGCAAAGTTCCGAGTCTCGCTGACCGACGCAAAGTAGACGTGGATATTTTAACATCGCAAAATATATGAGGGAGGAAAATATCTCCGTAGAAGAATTCCTGTAAAATTCCACAGAGAGCATCGATAATGCCAGACATCCACGTCTGTGAAATTAGCACACTAAAATGCGAATTTTTATGCCGATGGCATTCGTTTGTCCACGATTTGTCCATATATGTCCACACAACATTCTCGTTTGTTCAGCTTTCAAGAGCAAAATTATGACAGAATTAGAAAATATGACATTAACATTCCCATAAACATTTTTTATTAATTTATAAGGAGGATACGATTATCCACGATTTGTTCACGTTTGTCCGCTCATTATTTCGTTTGTCCGTTCCTTATTCTCGCGTTTGTCCACTCAGCAGTATCGAATTATTAACAAACAAATATAAAAAATAAACCATGACTGCGCTGAGCACTTCTGATTGTATTTTCTTTAACTTATAAGCATTAGAATCATTTGTTCACTCATTATTTTCGTTTGTCCATTTTCTATTCTCGTTTGTACTAGTAAAATATTTATAACAATGGAAATATTAATCGACTGGCCATTATAATCGCCAAGACAATACGACCACGATTTAGTTGGATTATCGTCGAAGACGCTCTATTAACCAATATGAATTGATGTAATCTTTGATACTTATATATAAGCATCTCATTTAAATAATTAAATTTTGCAAAAAAATTTTTTTGCAAAAAGTTTTACTGATCAGTAAAACTTTTTGCAAAAGAATTTTTTGCAAAATTTTGCAAAAAAACTTTTTGCAAAAGAATCTTTTGCAAAATTTTGCAAAAAAATTCTTTTGCAAACGATATGTAAAATAATTATTTATTTATTGTTATAACCAATTTGCTAACTTATTCGCATTTTTGTATGCGTTTGGGCTGTCCGACTGCGCAAGCGAAATGTCCGGGATTTTTGGGCTGTAAATAGTTTTGAAAATTTACTTCAGTAACCCTGCCTTCTCTTTTAAACGGGGGAATCCTTCTTTTAATCGAGGAATAAGCAGAACGAAGGACGGGATCGAACCTATAACCCTTCGATTATTGAATATAACAGTTCAAGCACACGCTGCACAAACGGATCTTAAAATCGCTAATTTAGATTGATTCTTGACATGCCGTTAAACTGTTATCGAGTGGTCGTCAGGGGGGTGAAAAGGATCGGGGCTTTATTTCCTCGTCTTTCGAAAAGATGCCAGAGTCTTGGGCCTTCGATAACAAAGATTAAGTCAATGAGGCGATTAACTCAGGCGATGTCGAAACGTGTCAGCGGTCGATCAATTGACCGGTTCTCGCTTTGTCTCGAGTGTTTGCCTCGAGTGTTTGCCCCGTGCGTTTTTCTGCTCGAAGTGTTGGGGATAAAAGAAAGTACCAGCGGCTGGAATATTGGAGCAGTGGAATGTGTGTTGGGGCAGTATAGAATGCAGAGAATGTGGCGAAAAATTGAGACGATTTTTGCCTATAATAATTTATAAGTTCTGATATTTTCTTTCAACATATAATGAGCAATAAAAGATAAAAATTTTGGGCGCTTTGAGAACGCAGCAAAACATTTTTTTTATTTGAACATTGTTTTCCATTGATCAAATATATCAGCCCTTTTGTGGCGTGTTTGCCCTTCTGGTGGCCGGCAGGCATGTGGCGAAATGTTCAAAATAACTAACGACATTTATTTAAATGTAACAAATATTATATATCTCTGTATTTGTCATTCAATCGTTCAACCAACTTTGATATATGGAATAAAAAAGCATGTAGGTCCAAAAAATCAAACTGAAAGCCAGAATTTCTACGAGGAAACACTCCGACCCCTCTTCGATCTAGATGAACTTGTGTGGGTGTGTAGACTGACTCAAATACATGAATAACGATATGCTTTATTCGTATACCCCATCGCTGTTTGAAAGGTATAGATTTCACAAAGCATTCACGGACATTCATACAGATGCGGGCAGGCACACAAGTGCAAACTCGTTTTTTAGAGTCTAAATATATCATGCATACGCTACATGTAACAAGAGCTTAATAAAGAAGCATCTATCATTACAATCAAGCATCACAATCATTAATATCCTACGCGACCGTATAAAGCAACTATAGGTGTGAGATACGTTAGTATGTACGCTATATCGTAGTCGCTGTAACGCGAGAAATGCGATTCAAACATAATATAAATGAATATTATCGAGATTTAATCGGATTCATTTAATTTTTCAGTACGAAAATAGCGGTAACGACGCGACGGCGCGCGATATGTATCGGGAGTGGCTTGCCGTCGGCACACTCTAAGAAATAAGTTTGACAACAGATCGCAGCGTGGTAACTGCATGCTCTACCGAGTACAACACCCCGCCAGGTACCTAAGTCGTCTACAGACGATTCCGAGTCTCGACATCGAACTCGCGAAACTCATGTTCGACCGTTAGACGCCGTGCCGTCGTAAGCGGTGAGATCCCGACGACGGGCAGAGGCGCCGTACGGCAAACCGGGCTCGTGCGACGACCGGCCCGCCACGTGAGTGTGGACCGGCCGCCTAGTAGTATGTCACATTGTTTTGAGCCTTTCGACTCACGAGACTCCCAGAGATATTGATTATAAGGGAGTTTGATTATAAGTTGTTGACGTATTTTTCCTTGTAGATTACTTTTCATCATTTATAAGTAACTGACTATCAAACACCTGTAAGACAGCAATACGTGTTTGAGAATAAGACGTCTTTCATTTTATCAGTTACATAAAAGTGTTTTATGTTTGAAAATCAAACACTTTTATCAAACACTACGAGGGAATCAACCACTAATATCGTCACTGTGAGCATTAGGCTGCTGCGTCATTTGTATTACTTTTAAGACCAAAAGTGTTTGATTTCAAATCAGCAAAATATTATAAGTTCAAAAATGTTTGAAAAGAGAAAACTATCTTATTTTTACAAAAACGTTTAACTGATCACCGAAGTAAGTTGCATATAAATTAATAAGATATAAAACTTTACATTATTGAAAGCGGAATATGCAAAGGGAGAATTTTTAGCCGGTGACAATTTGGCATAACCCTCCCAGGTAGCACATACACGTTTAAAAAATGTTTTATAAGCGTTTTTCCGAAACGTTTTATAACCGATTTCTAGAAACGTTTCTCATGAGTAAAAATGTCCATTCGAAAAACATTCGATGGAACGTTTCTTTTCCGATAAAATAACGTTTAAAAAACTATTATAGAAACGTTTTGTTTTAATGATAAAGACATTTTAGATAAAGACATTTAAAATTCCTATTTTTCATGTCTTTTGAACGTGTTTATGACGTCTTTGAGACATGCGTGAGAATGTTCTAGAAGCTTTATGCATATACCATCTATTACGTCTATTCTTTTTCGAAGAAATTTCTGAACTGATGCACATTTGTGCAATAAGTTAAAGTGAAACAAAATATACTTGTTTCACTTTAACTTAATTGCATTACTGATGTGCACCAATTCAGAAAATTCTTCAAAACGGAACACACGTATAAATGTTCTTTCAATGGCCACGTTCAGCAGAACGTTTATTTTGCAACTGTTGGAAGTTTTCTAAGCTCAGATTTGTCCGATGACAAATAGATTAAGACCGGTAGAACAAAATTAATTTAAGTAAATAAGTGGATATATGTGCATGGATAAAATGATTTATTTTGTGCAATAATAATTAGTGCAATATAAATTTAAATGTTTCAAAAAAGGCTATTAAAGCTGTTATATATATAGATAAATCAAATTATAATTTTGAAAGGAAAAATTTAACAAATAGGTATTTTTGGTAACTGTAGAAACGTAAAAAATACGTTTCTTAAATCATGATTTCAAAAACATTTTTGTTCAAACGTTTCTTAATGGTTTTTTACGGTTATGAAACTATGTATACGTTCAAAAAACGTATATGAAACTAATATGTGCTACCTGGGCTGTGACCGGCCCAGGATAACGCATTTTTTCCTGTTACGCAAAAAAAATGGAACTCGATTTTTCCTTCGAAAGAGAAACGTATGCGCACATTCTCCTCTTACAGAAAAGATAGAATGAATTCAAGAATCGAGCCGCCCTGATTGAGTGTTGAACGCATACGTACACGCGGGCTCCTTCCTTGTTTGCGTTTCCCTCCACGTGCTGTAGCAACGAGACCTAGCATTGCCTGGCAACACTGCTGCCGCGTGGTCAGCTCGTTGGTAACATAAAGCCAGATCGATTAATTGTCGGTCCTTGGCTGACTTATCTATTCATCTTACCTGACTTTTATCTTGACTATCTTTAATCTGAGTAGTTCGGACATGAACCATAGTACGGACACGAACCATTATTTAATGACCAATGTTCATACCATTATAGGATCATGTATACCATTATAGGGTCATGTACCATCAGAGTCATATATGGTACGTACATAAAAAAACTCGAGCAGTAAACAAATTGACCAATATACATATATCCAACAGCTATCTTGAGTTTTCGAGAATACTTGACTATGATTGGTCAATTTGCTTACTGTATAAGTCTTACTGCTTAAGTTTTTCTATGTGCCAGAGTACTTATCGAGCGTACATATACGCTCTCAGGTTTCTCTCTGGTGCTTTATCATTGAAGCTTACTACTTCTCTCACTTTGGCCGTTATGTTTACTATATTTCAATAGTTTACTGAGATGGCATTAGCATACAACGGATCTTTTATTTAAATGCAAAATGCACTTTTATTATGGATTTCTCTGTACGCTAATATAAGTCCAAGTTTATGTACGGATCTAAATATATAATTGGCGCTTAACGTAACGTGACGTGTTACGAATGTTCTTGTGCGGAGAGCCTTATGCGAATTACCATAGGACTATGTTGCACTGCGGATTGCTGGTTGGAATTACGATTGACGTTTGCAGATTGACCAGTCAACCAGTAAGCTCTGATTGGTCAATTCGCAACTGTCAACCGGTAACTTCAACCACAATCAAGTCCGCAACTCTGTCTAATACGGTCTTAAGACCGGCCGTCTTGAAAATTGCTTTGCAACTGTTACAAAATTCAATTGGAATTTGATTGGTTGATTCTATTAATTTTGGCCGTAACCAAGAGTATACACCAATCAAATTCACGAATTTTACAACAGTTGCAAAGCAGCTTTCTCTGCTGGACTCAGCCAATTGGATCTGTTTCCTATTGCTGAACTAGTGTACACTCTCTGTACTTAAAGTGAAATAGGTATACCGAAAGTACATTCGTAATTCGCCAACAATATAATAAACAATTAGGTTTTCATTTTATCCGACTACAATTGGCAAATAATTATCGTGACGAAATACTGTACAACTGACTGTTTAAACGACGCCAATATGACAAAAAATTTTAACGCTTAAATTTATGTATAAATTTAATAATAATAATAAACGCTTAACTTTAACGCTAGAAATTTAAAATCAGTTTCAATAATTCTAAAACTGTCATGGTGGATAGAAAAGCGTCGAGCTGATTTGAAATAAATGGAATAATCTCTTTTATAAGCGAGTCATCGCTAATTAACTCAGGTGCCATATCGGAAATCACGGCACTTATTACTGCGGACAATTCATCGTTGTCATAGAGGCCCGTCACATGAAACTGCAAATAATAAAAAGAATTAGCAATTGGAACAAGAGAAAAAAAGATACAAGGATTAGAATTGATAATTGGGAGTAAAATATTAAAAATAAAAGATAGAAAAAATAAATTAGTGATTAACTGAAAATTAAGTTGTGTCGAAAATAATCGAATAACGAAAAATTTGCTCGAAAGTTAAAAATGATATTTTGAATAATGATTTCTAGCTGGTTGCATATAAAACTTCAAATTCTAAAGATATCGATTTTTTTTAACGCTTTTGCAAAATAAATATTAGTTTTTGATAAGCGCGAATATTACATATATAAAGCGATACAATTTTTTTACGAAGATATAATTTAATTTCTGCTAAACATTTTCAAATTGTTATTACGATAAATTTCTGAGAACAGGAAACAAGAAATTTGTACAAAGAAAGAGAAATATTTTATAATTATATAAATTATTACTTTATAAATTAAAATAATTATTTATAATGTATTTTAAATAATTTCTCGATAAATTTTCAAAAATATATAGTAAATATGTATAAAAAATACATAAAATATTTTATGTTATATACATAAAAAATATATATATTTGAGTTTTCTTAGTTGCATATATTTTTTTCTCAGAAAGTTTTTGAGAATCTGTGAAATATACATATAAAATTAAAATTTTATTATACGCAACGATATGACAGTTAATTGCGAAAATTGCAAAAAGAAAGCAAGAACAAAGAAAGAAAGAAAAAGAAAGTTTTGATGAGATTTTTTTAATCTGTTTACTTACATCTAGTGAATTTAAAGAAAGCTTCAATTTCATGTTTTTTACTTTCAAGTGTCCGGTTATCCCGCCGTCCATTATGAAATTAATTTCCGTGTCAAACGTGAATTTTTGCGCGATCATTCTGAAAATTGAACACGTAGTATAACATTAACTTTAATATTTTACGATCTGTATGTTCACTTTGAATTAAGATGGATTGAAAGTTTTTTTATTACTATGAAAACAGACATGAAATTATTAGGAAGAAACATTTGAAATAAGTTAACATCTTACGAAGAACTTGTGATTTCAAAATCTTGAAATTAAAATTGCCGTAATTATATTGGTTTCGATTCTCGATCGGTCAAGAACGACTACTCACTTTATATCACCCTTGCCGTAAATTTCGAAGACATCAACTATACCGTTTATAGAATAATTAGTACTCGCGGCTATCGACAGTGGCCACGAAAGGTGAAGTTGCAAGACAACTTCTTTGGAGACCGTGTAGTCAGCATTAATAATATCATATTCGGACAAACCGATTACGTTGGCCTTCGTGAAGAGCGCATCCAATCTGAGAATATGCGAGAAACGTAAAGAAAAATTTATAAATCATTTAATCCCGCGATACACACACATTTTTTTTTTTTTTTTTTTTTTTTTTTCGTTTAAGTAACACGCATTATTAGCTGAGGCTATATTAGAAGAAAATATTAATTAGACAATGTTTGCAATTTTACTGAAAAGAAGATAAGTAAGAGAGTTGTGGATTTGTGACTTATAAAATGACCAAAATAAATGGATAGAAAAAAGATGATAAGCCATAAAGTTATTGCAATACTTGACTTCGCAATTTTGTTTATATCGTGAATGTCATTTAATTTAAAAAATTAGAACGGCACTTACTTTATTTTTTCCTCATTTAGTTTGATTTCTAACCGGTCCGCGTTAAACGGATCAAGAATCGGAATTCCGAGTGTCTCGTTTCCAGTCTTTAATATAGTTTTAAACTTCTTAAGAAAATCTTCTAGCATTTTACTCCCAAATTTGCTTGCAACTGAAAGTAAAAATTTGCACGATGCAGCTTACAAACTAATGCTAAACAAATGCAAGTACTTTGATATTCGTTATCTAATAATATGTCTGACGAAATATTATCATTAAAAGAAAAAATATAACAAAGGTAAAAAATGCGTAAGTAAAAAAAGATTCGTAAAATTATGAAAATTAATAATATTAAAAAATAAATTGAGATAATAGTTTAATAACACGATAAATAGATTGTTCAAAAATACGCTAAAATACGATCTTCTTATAAAAAATATTTCTAAAAAATATATATTTTTGAAAAAAAAATAACTGAATGTCTAAAAACAAATAACTTAACAACAGATTGTTCAAAAAATGGACAGTACAAAGATAAATATGAAATAAACGTAAAGACGATTAACTCTTCTAAAAATATATAGCTTAATCATTCAGTCCTAGGCCTCTATGTGCTTTAAATCCTTGTAATCTAATTAACATTTTTAGACCGCAATTGATATTTAAGGGTACAAAGAGTTGCTCTTTCCGAAAATCTAATCGGTGATGAGGTGAGATATCTAAAAAGAAAGATATAAAGGTTGAAAGTGGAGGTTAGATAAAAAGAATAAATAACTCCTATTTTTTTACGGACAAATATTTAATTAATAAATGATTTCGTCTATCTTTTTGAATAAAATAAATTAATATAATTATTATTTTTGAGTTATATTTGAGTTATCTATAACAAAAATTCTACTCAAAAAAATGGATAAAATTATTTATTAGTAGAATATTTGTCAGTGAAAAAGCAGTGGTCACTTATCTTTTTGTCACTTATTGTCACTTTCAACTTTTATATCTTTCTTTTTAGAAATTCCACATTATTGGCGACTAGATTTTCAGAAAGAGCAACTCTTTTTATCACTAAATATCAATTGCGGTCTAAATCCAAACTACAAGGATTTAAAACAGGAAAGCGCGTAGGGGCCTGCTAGGACTTAATGGGTTAATGCATCTCTAGAGAAATATAGGAGAAATACCAGAAAATAAAAGAGAAAACATAGACATCTACTTACAGTTTGTCTTCGCTGCCCAAACATTGCAACAGAGCAAGATGAGCCCGAACGTTACAAGATTCATTTTTCTGTGTGAAGTAGAAAAGACGTTTTATTAAGTTACCTCGAACACGGTCACAGTCTTAAAGCTAACGTATTCGTCGCCGTTGTTATCGTTGATTATTATCGTGAAAGAACATCGCGATTATCGAAAATGTTTTCGCAAATTTCCGCGACGCGTATATAACACAGAAGCAGAAGTCGAAACGTACGTTCGAACGAAATATCCATAAATTTAATCAACACGTCATGACGTCACTCGTTTAGTACTTATACTTAGAATTGTATATTTTGTATTATCTGTGAATACAAAATGTTTTCCAAGGCCTAAAATGATAATATACTGTTTACGTACTGTTTACGTCGTTGTAAGTTGATTTACGTCAGTAAAGTTTCTGACAACCGTTTGACTTAGCGTTTGATTAAACAGCACAAACGAAACTGCGAGCTGAAAAAAAGGTAGACGTATTTATAGGCACGTTTCGCCGATATCGAATCGTTAAATCAGACACCAAGATCTCTCACTGTATCACAATAACGATTCGATCTTTGAGCATCTAAGGAATTTAATTTTGTAGAACGCTCGAAAGCACTCAACGTTATGTTTTCTTCGTTTTCTTTCGTCGAAAAATTCCATTGGGTTTCGTTACAATCACTAAAGCAGTCACTTACGACAGTTTCTATATTGCGTTGTGTATCCAGGAAGCGCAATTAACTATAATTATGTCATTACAATTAATTTTATTTTGGAGCGCTGAGTTTCTTTTATACCGAGTCCTGTGAATCTTATCGAGACCAGAGATTAGACCAGAGATTAGATTATAAGTCAGCTTGTTACGCTGCAACTTGTGTAACGCAATCAAGTAACGTATATAAGAATTAATCACAGTCTTACTACAGTCAGCCATTTATTTAGCTGATAGGAATATTCTTTTTCTACATCATAATAAATAAAAAAATGAATATTGCAGATAAACAATATTATAGAAAACATTACGTATTATCCGTAAAATTATTTTACTGCAAGATGACAATAGAAATCCGAACGGTATGGTTAATACATATAATAATTATTATTTTAATGTGTTGTTCCGATACTTTAATTTTAGATTACGTGATAAAATGAAAGAGATGTTATTGATAATATAACGCTGCAAGAAAGCGATTAGATTAATCAAATCTTGGATTTTTTCCTTTTCTCAATCGTTGTACTTCATTAAATCTTATTCTCTCTCTCTCTCTCTCTCTCTCTCTCTCTCTCTCTCTCTCTCTGTGTGTGTGTGTGTGTGTGTGTGTGTGTGTGTGTGTGTGTGTGTGTGTGTGTGTGGATAAAATAGATCAACTGGCGATCACGCAAATGTATTGTATTTTTAAAGTTTGTTTATTATAACACATACAGAACGCAAAAAATACGTCTACACACTTATTTTCCAAGAATAACTTTATATAAAAAACGATATATAGGGAATACCTTTTTCTCTTTCTCTCTTTCATACTTTACTATACACATTGAGAAATTCCATACGATATATTCTATTTTTAATATTAGTAATACAAAAATAACATCAAGAATAAAACGAGAATCTTATAAAAGAAGTAGTCTTGTCACGCTTGTGTTTAGTGTTAATTTTATTGCCAAATTGCAGAAAAATTCTATGATATGCTCCATTTTTAATATTAGTACAAAAATAACATAAAGAATAAAACGGGAATCTTATAAAGGAAGAAGTAGTCTTTTCACGCTTCTTATTATTTTAGTATTAATTTTATTGTCAAATTACAGAAATATGTAATTTTAGTGCAAAGCAAGTTTCATTAAGGACCTTTATCCTCAGCGATGTTATTAACAAACGTTGTTTAAGTGCTTTATCATGAATTTGTATCGTTTAATTGACCTGGATCGCAATTGTGTAATGTTGATCAAACGATAGCGTGGCATCGACATAAAGATATTACAGACCTAGTATTTTCAATAGGTCCTTAAACGTTACAGTGGACAGATATTTGTTGCCTTCTTCTGTGATGACGCGATTAATAGTGTCTACAATCACTTTTTGGTTCGTGTCGATCAGTTTAGGTACCGCATCGGAGATCGTCTTGCTCACTACTTCGGATATTTCATTATCGTCGTAGAGGCCCGTCGCATGAAACTACAAGCGATAGAAAAGAAAAATGTATTGGAAATTAGAAACAGTAAAAATAATCAGTAACCGAAAATTCATTTAGTATTATATTCCGTATAATCAAACAAATCGAAGAACGAGACATTATCTGAAAAATGAAAATGACTTGAATCTAGCGTCTGCTGAGTCCTTACAAAATGTCGAATTCCAATAATTCCGGCTGTATATACTTGTAATTTTTCAAATTAAAATAAATTGATCAAAAAGAAGAAAATTAAATTAATTTTTACGGAAACGCCAAGCTAACCGACTTTTCCTAGTCAATTCATTTTTTTCTAACTAAATTTAATTTTTTATTATCAACATTATTATTTTAATATATATAATATCTAATATGTATACATACTAATCAGGACGTTTCTAAGAGCTCAATAATAATTTTTTTTAGCTAAATGAGTCGTAGATTTTTCAAGTCTTTTCCATAATAGCTGTTTGTAAAAGATCGATATCTCTGCAGCCAGCAGTGCGACTGGGTCGCCTTTTTATATATGCAAATTGAAGGGCAAGAAACGAGGCAGTGTTAACTCAATATCATACAAAAAAAGTGGCAGTCTCATATAATAATTGATTTAATCAAAAAAATTTATTATACATTATTAACCTTTAGAGGACCCCCGCGAAACCCTCGATATGTATATATGTATAACGTCTTAAAATCCAGTGTCATATTTTGCACTCAATTATGTGTTAGATAGATATATATATGTAATTTTTCATAGAGTGAAATTTTCGTGATTTAAGAAGAAAACTTTGCGGCCCATTAAAAGTTAATTATTCTTTTATGATTTTGTAAAATTATATATGCGTATTTAATGTGTACATAAAATTATATATGTGTGACGTTGTTGAAAAAACTTATAATATATAATATACTTATAATATATAAAAAATACAATATAAAACTTGTGATATGAACTCTAGAGAAAATGACCACATGAGATTAACAGACATTAGCACAACAAAATTTAATATTTGAGATGTGGAGTTGAAAAATGATTTCATTTTTTATCTTTTTCGCTTTTAATTTTCTGTATAATTATTTTCCTTGTTTAATTGAAATGAAGTTTTGAGAGATATATGAAAACTATCAAAAGATTAAATTATATATATATATATATTTTTTTTTTCAGAAGTTATTTAAAGATTGTTAACGTAAAGTCATTTATTTTATATTCAATATTATCTTTGCAACGGTCCAATCGCAAATTCTGAGGATAATGATCGCAAAAAGACGAAAAAAATGGACAAAATTGTAACTTAATTACTTACGTCTAACGCTCTCAAGGAAACCTTCGTTGATATTGATTTAATTTGGACATGTTTGCCTTTTAATTTGAGGCCAATGTCAGTCAGGAATTTGAAGTCATGTGCGGCTGCTCTGAAAATTAAATATATATGTACATATATTTTGTATCTTTAGCTTTCACTTTAATTTTAACTTTCTTTAGCTTTAAATATCTTCTGATCTCAAATTATTTTATAAAATTATTGATAGAAATGTATCCTATTGTGTGTGTAATTTTTAAGAGTTTAATTATAGAGAAGTAGTGTATTTGACAATAAAATAATTAATTATCTTAAATTCTTAATAAGCGCCGCCAAAAAGATAATCCGATCTCCTTTCCAGATTTTCTACATTTTAAAAAAATTCGTTGAAATATATCGTTTAATTTCATAATGAAATGATAAATTATCTTAAATCCAGAAAAAGTCGCGTCTAACAAATTTCCGTCAAAGCAATCTCAATTAAGTTATGCGTTTGCTAAGGGCGAGCCTGATCACCGTAAGAAACTTGAACGAGATCGGCGTGATCGCGTGCTTCGCGCGAAGCATATAAATTCAGTCACGATTTAATAACGCGTTTTGTCGCAGTTGGCGTCGCCTGATAAAGTCGCGAAAGCGCTGAATGAAAAACGGCTAACTCATTGTCAGTCAACCCAGCTCTCGTTTTTTCACGTGGATATTTCAAGCATTGTAGTTAAATATAGATGAAGCAAAATGAAAAACGAACGTTCTTCACGAAGAAAGATCAGCGAACTTTCTCACTGTAATATAATTAATATAATTAATATAATTAATATAATTATGATAATAATTAATATTTTGCACTTTTTAATTACTATATATACGGTAAAGATAACAATGCATTATTATAATAAGATAGTTATAATAATTATTACAAAATTATAATAATAATTGAAATTAATAAATCTCAGTAAAGTTTAGATTTAATTTCGTAGGTTTTTTTATTGGCTACTAAATAAAATGCAAAAATTGGCGCCGAGATCCTTTTTCATTATATAGATATTAGAAAATCGCAAACTTATCGAAGTTGTATGGATAATTAGATTCTCTCGGAAGAAACAAATACTTACTCTATCCCTCCAGTTCCATAAATGTCGAAGCCGAAGACGTTGGCTTTCGCGGAGTAATTAGTATTCAGGACTACCAACAGCCAAGTGAGATCCACGTGGACTTTTAAACCAAACAATTTGAAGTCAGCGCTGTTGACTTTATACGAGGACAAACCATCTATATGGACGTTTGTGAAAACTCCATCGACGCTAAGAGTATGACGGAAAAATAAAAAAAATTGCGTCATTAAACAAACTTCGTGTTTTATCTAACAACGTGTCGTTTATAATATATTGATTGTCATGTATACACGATACACGTTAAATTAATATATACCGCCTGGTCTAACTGGTCATTTTTAAAACACACCTTTCTTTAGGTGCATAATGTGCTGTATCAAGAGACACGGTAGTGTCTTGCGCCAAGTACACGCGCAGCGAGACCGACCGTGATTCTTTTACGCGACGCGACGGGTTGCGAGTACTCAAGATGTTGAGATCTCATATAACGAGTGAACGGACTTGATCGATAGCTTGGGGTCGATCGATAATACACAGCAACAGCTTGGAAGACAAAATAAAGTAAAAGATAATTATAAAAGTTTATAATTGTAATGATATCTTTTGTTGTTCTAGGGGCATATTGATTTAACGCATTAGCAGCCAACGTGTTACTTCAAAAACCAAGCTGTGACACGCACTATCCTATTCCTGGTTCATTAATGTTGAGGGGCAGCCTATCCGTAATGAACGGATCAAGAGCCGGAATTCCGAGACTGCTATCTCCGTTTCGTACTACGGATTTAAATTTTTCGAGGGCATCTGCTAACTTTGATTTAAACGCGTAGACCTCTCCAACTAGAATAAAACATTTCGTCATATATAATCAGCGCTAAATATATGTAAGGATTTTGAACAATATTGATAATATTCAATATTAATGTTGATAATATTCAATAACGATGTTAATATTCCTGATGTGTATCATAAAAAGAACTCGTAAAATTTAAAAAAATACGCAAAAGAGAGATCTGTAGAATCGCGGAAATTGATATTGATGAGAGACATTTTTGTGCACAGACCGTGCACAAAAATAAACCATTCATAAATAGATTTATTCAAATATTTAACATCTAAGATCTCTCTAACAAAAATTACTCCCCGAAAGAGGTATCGTCCAAAACAGACAGCTGAAAAATAGAATGTTTCAAAATAGATGGCTTAAAAGTAGATTGTTCAAAAATAGACAAGAGATAAGTGTAATATATATCTGTGAGAACGACATATTTCTGGAGAAATACTATTCGATATACTTCTAAAGAAATATTAGAGGGGAAGAAATACAGGTATCTACTTACAATTATCGTCTATCTCAGTCGCCCAGGCATGGCAACAGATCAAGATAAGCCCGAACGCTACGAGGTTCATTTTTCTGCACAAAGTGGAAAACACAGTCGATTTAGTTGCTCCGAAGACGAGAAGGAGGTCAGGATATTTTCCAAAGCCAACGAATTTGCCACTGTCCCATACAGTAAACGTTTTCGCGAATTAACGACGTGGAAACGCACCTGGATATTCTCGCTAAAGAGATTCTGGTAAATTCAGGCGATATCGAGCGACGGCAAGTCGACGCCACGGATTACTTGTACCTTGGTATTGTACGTTCGACATTATTTATAGACACCTGCGTTCGGTAGGAAACACGTCAGTGATAATTACGCACGAATCGTTTATAAGTCAAGTCGTTTGTAAGTGTCACGCAATTGTCCTTGCACGAGTCGCAAGTCGCGCGATAAGAGTCGCGCGAGTTGTAATTGAGAAAATTGCGCTACCCCGACATTATACAGGTCGACAGTATCGGATTCGTGGGATCTCTTATCAAATACGATATCGCGCGACAATTCGATTATTAGCTAATCGACGTGGAAACTTGGATTTTGCAGGTCAAACGAAACGCCGCATGTATTTTCCTTCCGTTTTCTTTCTACTTTCTTGTTTTTTCTGTTATCTCGCATCCGACAGTCTCGAAGAAAATTAATAGCGACGTTGTTGTCCTTCCTGGAGAACTTGAGAATACTTGTCTTCGATGACTTATTTGCCGTGTGCTTGGAGTATACACTTGAACACAATTTATTGCCGTTAGCTTCTGATGCGCTTTTGTTTGTTCTTCACAATAAATCTCACAATAAGTCTTTCTCTTTTCTTATCGAGTCCCGATAAAAGTGTAGATTAGATTATAAAGCATCTCGTTGCAGTAATATCTGTGGTAACGCAATATTTTGAAAATAATTTCTTGGTTTACCGAGATTAAGCGTCTGTTTAAAACACGTATACCAGATTCGCGGATTATCGAATCGATTTTCAACGTTTTTATCAAATAGATCAACAGCACGCTTTTTCTTTGTACTAAAAAACGTCCAAGTAATTAAATTATCAGGGAGACTATCAAAGGGACGCGCCACAAGCGGAAATTTCACTTGCAGCATCTATACTAGGATCCATTTAAGAGACACATTATCGAGAGTTACTCTTGAAAGCCCCATCTCCAAATAAATATAAAAATTAATACAAAAAGAGTTATTTGTTTACTCATTTACATCTCATTCTTGTGTGTGTGTTATTTTTTAAATATATATACATTATAAATAATAATAATAATAATAATAATAATGATCTTTATTAACGGGAAAAATACTCTTTAGCGTACAATGGAAGAAAGAGAACATACAATTTCACAAATCTAATATGAAGAGCTTATCTATCAAATAGTAAAGTATATTTTACACTAAAGTATATTATTACACCGTTATATACTTTATCATAGTTTTATCTTTGTTACAGTGTTTCTTTAGATGCTATTTTACATAATTATAATATTACGTGCTATAATTGTTTTCTTACAAAAACTGTTCTTTCAAATCCGTAGTGCCGCCGCCGAGTTGGAGTAGAGCAGCGTAAACGGGAGCAAAAGAGAGAGAGCGAAAGAGCGAGAACGGCGAGGGTGATCAGGGTGGCCGATGGCAGGGTGGCCGACAGCGGGGCGACGGGCGGCGGGGGGGCCGACGGAGGGGTGGCCGACGGAAGGGTGGCCGACAGCGGGGTGATGGTGGCGGCGGGGTGGCCGATGCCAGAATGGCCGATGCCAGGGTGGCCGATGGTGGGGTGACGGTAACGGTGGCGGCGGCGACGGCGGCGGCGGCGGTGGTGGCGGCGGCGGCAGCGGCGGCGGCAGCAGCGGCGGCGGCGGCGGCGGCAGCGGCGGTGGCGGGCGGCTGGGGGTGGCTGGGGGTGGCTTGAGGGTGTTTGGCCGGTAGCGAAGCAAAGCGCGTGGGGATGCGCTCGCGAGGAGATGGAGAGGGGGTACAAGAAGAGATTCGCGAAAGGAGGGATGCGAAAAAGGAGGGATGCGAGAAAAGAGGGATAGTATAGTATATATAGACCAGGCCGCCCGCCGGTTTCACCCTCACTAACCCGCAGCTCGTTCGACTCGTCAGTCTTCAGTGCGGCCTGAACGGTTAACCGGCCTACTTCTCTCTCCTCCTGAGTTTTACCGCTTTGGTCCTGCCGCTGCCAACCCTCGTCGCGACGTTATTTTAATTGTCAAAAACAACGCGGGACAGATACTGTGTGTGTCTCTCTCTCTTTCATCAACGCTGACGACAACGTTTCGCCAACGGACAACGACGAACGGACACTACCCTGCACCACTGCGGAAAGCGGTAAGTACCTCTCTCTTTCGTTCTTTCTCTCTTTCGTCTCTCCTCTCCTGTACCGTGTGCCGAAGATCGATTCCCCTCTCTCTTTCTCTCTCTCTTATCCCGTATCTCTCTCTCTATCGTTTTATTACGCGGGCTCGCTTCCACGCGCTCCGATCTCGTCTCGACTCGCCTGCTCTTACCTTGTTTCTTCCGCCGTCGTGTCACCTCCGCTCTCATTATGTTCGTTATCTTCTCTCTCCGCGCGGCCTCCTGCAAAACGCGACGTAGAAGGCCGTGGCTGTCGTAGAGACGGCGGTGGTAGCGTGGCGAGCCGCGTACCGGGAGAGAGAGCTGCGTGGATCTGCGTGGAGCTGCGTAGATAACAGCCGCGGCGGGGGTGGCCTGACGGCTGACACGAGATATTCACGGCCGGATTGTCCGAGCGGACGCGATTAAAATAAAAAAATATCGAGAGCTCCGATCGCGAGCCAATAAAGCGTGGAGCGATTTACCGCCGCGATATATTGGAAGACGCACGTTACGATTTATTTTATTTAAAAAATTATAACTCACGAACAAACTGACGAAATTTACTGAATGTTTGGTACTTTGCTCGTATCCAGATAGAGCGGACCAAACTGATTGTGAGTCGAAAAGTCATGTACCATGTTATGTATTGGGATCGGTAATAAGTAGAGTATTCGGAATAAATGTATATATATTTGAGTAAACGTGTGTCGCGCTCGACGTCCGTGAGCAACCTGACTCTCGGAGCACACGCTCCCGAAACGACGTGCCGTACAGTAGCGTATTCTCTCGTTAGGGGCCCGGATATATTACATACCATTTTGCAATTTTTGCAGTAGTTGAGGAGTTATTAATGATTAAAAATCGCCGTATTAGCCCGGCCCACCGCCAAATGTAAGCACGCGGCGAGATACGGCCGCCCCGCGATCGGCTCGGATTTTTAATCATTAATAACTCTTCAACTATTGCGAAAATTGCAAAATGGTACATGACTTTTCGACTCAGTTTGGTTCGCTCTATCTGGATACGAGCAAAGTACCAAACATTCAGGGATACCCTGTATTTATGTTAATATTTTTATGTTGAAGAAAGTTACATCTAAAGTAGTTTACAATTGTTTGTCTGCAACAGCATTTTGCTATTCGATCATTACAAATTAACTTTAAAAGATACAATCTTCCTCAAAAAGTACATATTTGTTACCCGTTTTGTGTTTCTATTACGTTTTCATTAATTTAACCCTAATCCCTCCAACTATGCCCTTTCGTCTCCCACACGTTTCTAACGGTCGTTCATTCTGGAAAACCAATGGCCGTGGGATAATCCCGTTTTTTTTTATTTCAAATAAAATTTTTTATTTCAAATTTATTTCAAACCGATTTTTTATTTCAAATAAACAAATAAATACTTTTAATAAATAAATAATTTGTTCCATATCCCTAAAAGAGGTTGTTACAGTAGGGAACATCAGGTAGAAATTTCAAAGCCCTAGCTTATTTATTCTCGAAACGGCAAACAGTCAAAATCGCTTTGGGACACGAAAGCGCATGGTTGGAGGATTAGGTCAGTGTTGTATGTACACTGAGAAAAAAATTTATTAAACACAAAAAAATACATTTCTTTGAATGTGGTTGATTTAATTCTAAGAAATATTTATTATGATTAAAAAGATGGTTTTAAATTCAAAGACATATTTTTTAAAATACAGAAAATGATTTATTAAATCAAGCACCTTTGTTATTCAAAAAAAGATTTATTTGATTTAATAGGTTGTAACATAGAAACTAATAAGGACCGGTTGTTCCAACCTATTGGTATAAGCTAACTAATAGTTAAATCATATGTCTGTCTTTGTTTAATGTAAAGGATAAACAAAGACATACATATGATTTAACTATTAGGTAGTTTACCAACAGGTTGGAACAACCGGCCCTAAGTGATTTGTTTAAAAGAAAAAAGTGCATTTTTTAATGTAAAAATTATATTTAAAATAATATTTGTTTTTTTTTTTAAATAAGCAAAATACAAAAAAACTATTTTGTAAATTGGAACAAATTATTTATTTATTAAAAGTATTTATTTGTTTATTTGAAATAAAAAATCGGTTTGAAATAAATTTGAAATAAAAAATTTTATTTGAAATAAAAAAAAACGGGATTATCCCACGGCCATTGGTTTTCCAGAATGAACGACCGTTAGAAACGTGTGGGAGACGAAAGGGCATAGTTGGAGGGATTAGGGTTAAATTAATGAAAACGTAATAGAAACATAAAACGGGTAACAAATATGTACTTCTTGAGGAAGATTGTATCTTTTAAAGTTATTTTGTAATGATCGAATAGCAAAATGCTGTTGCAGAAAAACAATTGTAAACTATTTTAGATGTAGCTTTCTTCAACATAAAAATATTAATATATATCTATATCTAAAATATATATCTATAGTTTCTATCAGCATTGTAGGTAGTCACATATTCACACACGTCTCACGCTTGCGGCAACAGCAAGTCAAGCTAAGCGTGCCTTGATATGAGCCAACATACCCCATCCCTACATACGTTTGATTTCAGTCATTTTATTACATAAAGTTACTGTTGTTCCTCAAAATAACAAAAGTCGTATAATAACAGATACGTTTCTTTTAACTAATGATACGTCACTTTGATTTACTTCTCAAGCTGAAGAACATTAATCCGATATTTTGAAACGCTCGAAAATTTACTTGCCTCTTGAATCAGAGTTTTCTCTTTTTCTATTGTAATACTTGTTTGATTTAAATAAAACTTTGGGGAAAGTACTTATGTCATAAAAGAGATATTTTGTAATAACTTTTCCATTGCTTTTTCGCTATAAATACATAAACGAAACGCATTGCCAACTTGCCTCTTTGTGCCAATCCCTCCGATGATACCCGGCAATACATGCTCGCTTTTACTATGTCATACGGACGAGACTGCTGCGTCGGGTCCGATTGACCCTCTTGCGTGGTTCGTGGCGCGTTTCTGACCCGCAGCGGCGGAACACGCCCTGTCTCCCCTACCCTATAAGCGCGTAAAATATGAAAAATATGAAAACTATATCTTATCCCCTCCAAGATATCGAACATCGAACTGTCAATCCGCGTGTTTCGCCGCTGCGGGTCAGAAACGCGCCATGAACCACGCAAGAGGGTCAATCGGACCCGACGCCGCAGTCTCGTCCCTATGACAGGGTAAAAGCGAGCGTGTATCGCCGGGTATCATCGGAGGGATTATGGATGGCCCATAGACACGCTAACCGAATGACATCTCTAGGTCAGCCCGACCGCTCGTCGCTCGATCCGCCACCGATTCGCCGCCGCGCGCGTATTTTCAGACCCCTAGTTAAAACCGGGGAGATACCGCAGTCTATTAAGTCCCAGAGCAACCCCCCTAAAATGCCTCCTCGAACGAGAATGCTTATGAAGGGAGAACGTTACCCGTTCTCGATGTACATCTCTTCTTTCCCCCTCCCCATTTTTCGCTCTTGTTGCATCTTCACCTTTTATCGAATTTTCAAACTTGTCGAAACGTTCAGGAACGTGTCGCTTTTTCATTTCGCCTTCGAATATCGAGCGGAAAAGATCTCCGTGCGTTCTCCGAGTCTTGGGACGCACCTCTGTATGCATCCTTTTTTTTAATTACTTATCAACGATTGCTTTTACGGAAACGGATCGGACTACCATTTTCGCGAATATTTGGCGACAATGGCAGTCCGGCCATCCGTTTCCGTAAAAACAATAGTTGATAAGTGATTAAAAAAAAGGACGCATACAGAGGTGCGCTCGGAGAACGCACGGAGATCTTTTCCGCTCGATATTCGAAGGCGAAATGAAAAAGCGACACGTTCCTGAACGTTTCGACAAGTTTGAAAATTCGATAAAAGGTGAAGATGCAACAAGAGCGAAAAATGGGGAGGGAGAAAGAAGAGATGTACATCGATAATAAACGTTATCGGAACGACAGACGCATTCGGCGACGGCGGCGGTAATCCTTGACCCGCGGCGGTTACCCGCGTAAGCGAGCGAAATATTGACCTAATCTAACGGCGACTCGCCGCGCGCCGAACGTCCGAAGCCCGTTTGCGTTTTTGTAGCCGGGCCACCCGTTAAAACGAAAAGGTCTTCCTCCTCGTTAACCCTCTCGCCCTCTCCCCCTCTCATCCCTTTCTCGCGAGAGAGCCGAGAATTTCGTATACATTAACGGACCGGGCGACGCGCCAACTCCGCGAAAAATTATCACGATCCGCCGTAGACCTTAAACGCACGTATGTCTCTACATGTGTTTGTGTGCTTGTTTTACAGAAACTCTCTCATTTCTCGTTTCTCACTTCGCCCGGTTTGTCACGGAGCGCGACGGGCCGTAAATAATTCTCTCACGATGGGAGGGAGGGAGAGGCGAGAGAGAGAGAGAGAGAGAGAGAGAGAGAGAGAGAGAGAGAAGGAGAAGGAGAGAGCAGACACGGTATCGGGGGAGCTGGTTGATATTTGGCGGGCTGACTACGGGCAATCGGAAATTCGGCCGTTCGTGGCATGCGCGATAAAACGGCGAGACGGTACCGGAATGTACCAGACACCGAGTCCTATTTTCTTTCGCTCTCGGTCTCGTTTCGACGTTTCGACCCTCCCCCCTCCCCCGTTTCCCATCCCCCGAGAGACTGCCGCTTTCTTTCCTCGGTCAAATCGAGCCGGATTAACCCTCCTTCGAGTTCTTCTTTCTAACGGACGGCAGCTGTGGAGCGCATCTTGCTCGGGAGGGAGTCCGAATAATACAATATATAATCTACCTATATTTTCTTTTGGGAGGGGGGGGGGCAGCCTCAGGTAGTCTTGAACTGATTTTAATAAATACCGGCCCGGTGCCGCATTTTCAAAGGCGAACGCACGGCAACGACGCGCGACGACACGGTCGTTGCGTCGCATCGTGCCGCGTCGCGTCGCGCCGCGTCGTAGCCGCAATGCAGCGCACAACCCGGCAAGAAGAAAAATCGTTCGCCAGCCGCCGCCGAAACTTTGGTGTCTTCCTTCCTTCCTTCCTTCCGTCCTTCCTTCCTTCCTTTCTTCCTTTCATCCGTCCTTTTACTTTCGTTCGTCCCTTCCCGTCCCATCTCATCCCGTGTGTATTGAAAAACAATTGGTAGTCAGTCGGGGTTGAATCGGTGAAATGCATAATTGTGGAGTCGAGCGTATAGTAGTCGGAGCTCGGTCATCCCTATTTTCAGTCTGATTCTGATTGAACGTGCGAACGGGGAGCCTGGCGTGTTTGCGCGTCCGGCGTTTGCTCTCCACGTAATTTTTCTCTTTCGCACTCCGTCGCTTCTTCGTCCTCCCTACCCCGCCCCCGGGTCCAATTGGTTTTCTAACTTTCCGCTTTTCATAGTTAGGTCGATTTTCGCGCCAAGCTTCCCGGCACAACCGAGGGATCCCGGATCGACGTTTTCCCGCACGGGAAAACTGTTGACATTGTGCGATTAAGGCGTTTTTTCGGCGCTTTCGCGGATTTGCGTTACTGAAATAACCAGACCAAGCGAACGAGTGCGAACGAGCACGAATAGACAGTATACCTTCAATGACGAGCGAGCGACGTCGCCAGTCATTCATTCGTGTTTGCTCGCGCTCGTTTGCTCGACCTGGATCCGGCTGTAACGGACACGAGGCGCGAATAACGCCGCGAATCCGTGACTCTCGACGAAGGTAAATTATCCCGGCGATACCCGAGCTGATTATAAGTTTAGACAAAAATAACGGATACCACGAGGTATCCTCTATTTTTATCTAAACTTATTACATCCTTTATTTATACTAACACATACACGGGCGAATATATACGGGCGTGTATGTGTTAGTATAAATAATAGCAGGACACGGATCGAACGTAACGTATTAAAGTATTTACGGAGGCCTGCGGTAAAAGAACGATAGGAACACCGCTGGCGGTAAGTCGCTCCGCGCTGCTTCGCGCTGCTCTTTCATCGCTCTCTCGTTTCTCGAACGAGGACTTTAGATACGGCGATACGACGACGTCGAAGCAGCGCGGAGCGACTTAAGTATCTCTCGTTTTCAATCTCTCGCAAAATCGCTCGATATTTTCGTCCAGGAGGAAAAATCGATTCCGCGTGTCGGTCGGCGAAATCTCTTTCCGCCGAGTAGGACATCCGGTGATTTTTTCTTTTTTTTCAGCACGCCCGGTGCCGGGCTGCGCCGAATGCATATTTCGTCGAGCAACCGGCCGGTCTCGTCTCTCACCCCCCGCCCTCACGGTAATTTCCTAAATGTCCGCGCCGCGAAACTCAACGGGCCGCAGTGCAGCCAGCCAAGCCGAGCCAGTGACGCCCTGACCTTTCGTTTCTCGGTCAACGATCGTCCGTGTGTCTATCCCCGCGCGTCTGTGTGCGTGTGTGTGCATAGATGTATGCGCGCGATACGTGTATCTGTGTAATAACGAAAATTCGCAGACGTTCCGCCCGATATCATCGAACCACGAGCCGTCGCTCTCGGAATTCTTAAAGAGACGTCCAATTTAAGGGAAGTCACTTCAACGAGAAAGTAATTTGTACGAGAATAGAAATAAAGTTCGCTATTTCGAAGAGCGAGCGGTAAGAACAATCTTTGAGAGCGCTAAAATTCTTTAATTACCGGGCGTTAATTACCGCACCGCCGCGCCGCGCGCCGCGCCGGTCAGCGTTTCAGGATATCTCTGCGCCGCGAACCACGTCCTGCAAATTATTTCACATATCGCGTATCCTTGTCTTTATCCTCGGACACGGGGCGCGAGGGAAGAATCTCCCTTTTTTCCCCCTTCCTCCTCGCGTCCCCCGATGCCTTTCATCCCTTTATATGCGAATTCCACGTCGCTGTCGAGGGGGAGGGGAGGAGAGACAGATACACGGATGACTGGAATTTCTAATAAGCGCATATGTACCCTCCGTTTAATTTTGGCATTCGCTCACCCTAAGAAAGACGTACGCGGAATTCGCGAGTAACGAAATCATAGATCATCCGCGGGGCCAAAATGAAGGGACGCGCGCGCTCTCGGATGGAGTGTCGTTATTCGACGAGGGAGAGAAGCGGTGAGAAGGGGATCAAATCTAATACGCGGAAGAGAAAGGGATTCTGCGGTGACGAAGTTTTCGCTGTCGTGGCGAAACCGTCACCGCAAAACTGCGTGTCTCGGGGACTGAACGTGAGAGACTAAACTTCACCGATGTAACCAGTTGTTCAATATTGCGGCACCCTCCGGTCTCACTGATTAAATATGAGGGATTCATATTTTATTATCTATTATTATTATTTATTTACTTCTGTCGTATGCATTAATTTGTCTTAGTTACTCCTAGGGCTACAATAGACATCTCTGTCTCTCTCTCTCTCTCTCTCTCTCTCTCTCTCCCTCTCTCCCTCTCTCTCCCCCTTTTCCCCCTCTCCGCTCTCCCTCCCCCTCGCTCTTCTTCTCTTTTCCTCGTCCCTCTTTCAGTAGTAATCCGCAAATAATGAGCTCGTGGTCCCCGCGCATTCGTCAGCGTTTCGCCCTTCATTTCCGACACATCCTCGTTCAATCAATCGCGCTGTACGTGTGCTATGTTACAGAGACGAACGATGTTCCACGAATGAAGGCCTCGCGCTAACTCCCGTAAACGCTCTCGCCAGTCCGTCATCATCCGTTGTCAGTGCTTTTCGTCGTCGGTCTGATCTCCGCGTCGTGACCGTCGTCATTATTGCAACGCAGTGTCGCGATAATATCCCTTCGCGGGTTTCTTCGCGATCGAGCGCACGATTCTAATTGAATAACTATCATAAGTGTCGATAAACGGGACGGGAGGACGTCGACAGAGAGAGAGAGAGAGAGAGAGAGAGAGAGAGAGAGAGAGAGAGAGAGAGAGAGGGAAAGTGTCACGCGGCAAATACCGTTGAAAAATCCCGGTGAGTCTAAAAAAGAGAAAAATCCTAATACGCGATTTGTTAATTCGCTCCGCTCCACTTTCCTTTTATTTAATTTTTATCGCTTTTTGTTTTCCCAAAGAAGCTAGACACCATCGATTTTTTTCATTCAAATCAATTCAACGAGCATTACGCGTACGAATCGTATCGCTTGAATTAAACGTTAGATTGAACGCAATTAATATTGGATTGTTCGAACTTAATGTTTAAATTGAAGCCGATTACCGGCGCACTCGGGATTCGCTGAGAACCTTGGCGGCCTTGTTTCCGCCGCTAATTTGCCTCTCATAGAAACTTGTATCGACGCTCGCTCGCGGTGCCACTCGCCACCGTGCGACCAATAAATCCTAATTTTACGACGTTAATCTCGTCCTCGTGCGTAAACTTCCGCGTGCGACGACGTTCCCGTGGACCGCCGTGCCGCTCCCGTGTGACCGAGCGTACGTACGGCCACGCACGGAACACGTAGAAGGAAGTTGCTAATCAACGTGGACCTTCGTGTGGTGACTAGAGAATATACTATCATTCTACTAATCCATTCCCCTCCGCCCTAAACGTGTGAGACGGCGAAAGAGAGATAAAGAGAGAGAGAGAGAGAGAGAGAGAGAGAGAGAGAGAAAGAGAGAGAGAGAGAGAGAGGGGGGGGGGACTGAATCAACGCGCGTATTGAACACGACCTGCGTGCATGATGTAATACCCTCATCGCTCACATTCGATTACGGGAAACCACTTCTCGAAGGCGTCCACAGCCCCTGCCAACTGGTTTTTGCTTTGAACGCTTTATTCGTGGTTTTTTTAGTTGCCTTGATTGCTTGTGTCACGAAATGCCCCGGCGTGGTTTTTCCTCATTCATGATCTGTGACTTACAGATAAGAAAGAATACCATAAAATCTACTCATGCATTATGCTTAGTAAAGTCGAATGACTGAATACAACTTACCGTTTTGGATCTCTTATTATTTTATTCGGTGAGAAAACAAATTTTCGGGATTTGAAAAATTTTACTTTGAGCACTTGAAATCAAACTTTCTGTCACTGAGAGAGAAAAATGGTTGACCCGCAAATGCCATTCCGTTGGTACCTTGAGGACATTAAGAGACATCTGTGATTGATATTACAGATTTCTAGCAGCAAGCATTTTAAAATTAGGCCCGCGACAAAATTTCAGCAGTATCACGAATAGCCCCGGTCTCCCCTACGTTAAGCCTTGTGTCCACGATGCTAGAACTGCGTCCGAGTTTCGGTTTAAGCCAATCAACTTGCAGCTCTTACAGAAAAGCAGCAGTTTCATTGGCTTAAACCGAAACTCGGACGCAGTTCTAGCATCGTGGACACAAGGCTTTATGCACCACAGCTGTAGCATTTTTCTTGCGCTTGCATTTTTCACATAAAACGCGCTTACGTTAGCCGTGTGGAACACAACGCAAAGTTGAAAATAAGTCTTATCCGCGATCGTTACGTTTTTATAAGAAGTGTTCGTATTTGATATTTGTGACGGCCCGCGTGAGCAATGAAACGTTCCTGCGCTTAGAAGCCGAATTTATGATTTGCTAGATAAGAAATGAGCAGTTTCCCTTGGGATGGGGGGGATCCCCTGATGGGGATTAACCCTTTCCAATTCTCCGTCGCGACATTTTCGACATTGTACATCGTAATACACGGGCAGAAGAGTAATCGAAAGCTACACGTGGAACGGTTTTCTCAAATAATCGCTTTTTAATATTTTACATCAAGTAATTTGCCTATGTTCATTCATGCTGTATATATGCGAAGCCCATTTTAAACAATCTATAATTCAGTCAGATTTTAAGATAGAGTTCTATTTATAATTTCATACGTCGTGCATTTTTATTATATTTTATTCACGCGACTAGAGAATTCGTTCGTAAACAAATCCTACTCAGGGATTTGAATTTACCGTAGGAAGTACGATGTAATTCTTTATTTTTTTTTTTTTTTTACAGCTGAGCAGGCACGATGTCGAAAAATTCAAGTTCCTGGCGGGCCGGCCCCGGCAGACTGGAGGCCCTGTTGGTGCTGAGCCTGTTCCTGCTTCTCGTCTTGCAGCCGGATCCTTGCCGCGGCTCGCCGTCCCACCGGAGGCATCACGAGCATGAGCTGCACGCCGCACAGGAGACGTCGTCGGACGCCAGGAGTTCCAGGTCGAGTGAGGAGCTCCCACGACCGGCTGCCTTTACCGGCCACTCTGACGACCCGCTAGTAGTGCACACCAGAAATGGCATGATCCGCGGCAAGTCCATGGTCGCGACAACCGGCAAGCGCGTCGACACCTGGTTTGGCATTCCCTACGCCCAGAAACCCATCGGTAAGTCTCGTGAAATGAAGAGATGCGGAAGAGAAAACGCTCTCTCGGGCCAAGAACTGTGCTCATAATCATCATCAGCGATTTAAATAAAAGATGCCGGTATTTATTTTAAATAAATCGAAGACAAAGTTGAAGACAAAGAAATAATTTATTGTTTTAAATAATTCCATATGTTTATAATTAAGAAAACAAATGTTGTTGATATCTTTAACTTGAAATAAAAAAATATTTTCTTAAATGATGTGTCTACGTTCCTATTGCCACTGAGCGGCGCGGTACACCAAATCCAAAAATATGTATTTTTTACGACCAATTGAATGTAGACATAAATTTAAAAAACATTTATTGGTTTTAAATTAAAGATATCAACTACATTTGTTTTCTTAATTTTAAATATGTCGAATTATTTAAAGTAATAAATAATTTCTTTGTTTTCGACTGCTTGTTTAAAAAAAACAGATTTTCTCCATTATAATAAATAATTTTTTATTTTTAAATAAATATATTCTTATTTTAAACTGTTTCTTATTTGATCTTAAAAATAATGATATTTTTTTTCATGCAAATAATAATTTATTTAATAAAATACAACGTTTTTCTAAACAAAATAAATATTTATTTAAGTCAAAATATTTAATTTTAATGAAATGTATTTATTTCATCGAAAAAGATATTTTTATCAGTGTAGGGTTAATTTCGAGAAAGATTTTACTCGCAGATTTCACGTTACAGGTCCGCTGAGATTTCGCCACCCGCGACCGGTCGAGCGCTGGTCGGGCGTGCTGAACGCGACCACTCTGCCAAACAGTTGCGTGCAAATCTTCGACACGGTATTCGGCGACTTCCCCGGCGCCACCATGTGGAATCCGAACACGCCGCTGAACGAGGACTGCCTGTATGTGAACGTGGTAGTGCCGTATCCCAGGCCTAAGAGTGCCGCTGTTATGGTATGGATATTCGGTGGTGAGTTGCCAGTGATGAGAATCCATCATCTCGATTCTCCCGCGCCGCAGAGCGCGATTTCTCCGACGAAATCTTCGTTTCTTACACGGACGGAGATAACTCCAAAGAATTCTCGAAATTTCCTTTGTTTGAGAAACACATCTCTAGCTATCACCCTTCTTTCAGGCGGTTTCTACTCCGGCTCGGCTACCCTCGACGTGTACGACCATAAGACTCTAGTATCGGAGGAGAACGTGATCTTGGTGTCAATGCAATATCGTGTGGCCAGTCTTGGCTTCCTGTACTTCGGCACATCTGACGTGCCCGGTAATGCTGGTCTCTTTGACCAAATGATGGCCCTGCAATGGGTGCGCGACAACATCGCCGCGTTTGGCGGCAATCCCGAGAACGTGACGCTCTTCGGCGAGAGCGCTGGCGCGGTTTCCGTCTCCATGCATCTTCTCTCTCCACTGTCCAGGTCTGTTTCAATTATTTATCTACTTATAATTTATAACACTAGAACACACAGACACGCGCTACGTACGCGCGCGCTATTATCTTTAATATTATATACTGTTACAGTTACACTTATTTACCCCTTGATACATGTACAAAAAAAAACACAATAATTATGATAACTTTTAATTATTACAAAGTTATTTTCCAGGCACCTCTTCAACCAAGCCATCATGCAGTCGGGCTCGCCGACCGCGCCGTGGGCGATAATCTCGCGTGAAGAATCGATTGTGCGCGGCATCCGGTTGGCCGAGGCGGTCGGCTGTCCGCACAATCGCCACAATCTGCGCGAGGTGATCGACTGCTTGTTGACGAAGGACGCGGAGGACCTGGTGAAGAACGAATGGGGCACTCTCGGGATCTGCGAGTTCCCGTTCGTACCGGTGATCGACGGTGCATTCCTTGATGAAACGCCCCAACGCTCCCTCGTCACATCGTCCTTCAAGAAGACCAACATCCTGATGGGCTCCAACACCGAAGAGGGCTTCTACTTCATCATCTATTACCTGACGGAGCTGTTCCGCATCGACGGCGCCGAGGATGTAAAGGTGACACGCGATCAGTTCATCAGCGCCGTCTCCGAGCTGAATCCCTACGTGAATCAAATTGGCCGTAACGCAATCATCTATGAGTATAGCAACTGGCTGCATCCGGACGATCCGCACGCAAATCGCGACGCCCTCGACAAGATCGTCGGCGATTACCAATTCACCTGCAACGTCAACGAATTCGCCGGCCGTTATGCCGATACTGGCAATGTTGTCTACATGTACTACTACAAGCATAGGTAAATTATAAATAATTAAAAATAATTATTTTCAAGTATGATCAAACATAATTATATATGATTATATCTACTCGTTACAATGCGTGACACATATATGAATAGATGTGATAATATTTTAATGGTCATATATGAATAGATATGACCGTCTATATAACTTTGCATGAGCATGCATGGTCAGACCTGGCCAATTTTCGGATCTGATCATATAAACAATAATATATGATCATATATAATTAGTCAAAATTATTTTTTCTCGGGATGCCACCAAAAAAAGCCAAATAAAAATTTTGGTGGCCACATTTCTAAAAAAAATTATTGAAAATGCACAAAGCCGGCGGAGGGGTCTGACGATGACCGAGTGGAGAGTGCTCATCTCCTCGTAAGTCAACGTAGCCTCGCCCAGCACCCGCCGAAGGTGGTGCTTGAGAGATTTTACGGCAGCCTCCCAGAGGCCACCAAAATGAGGAGCGGATGGCGGGTTGAATCGCCACTTGATTCCGTCGCCAGCTAGATGGCTAGCGATCTGTCGTCCTTCAGGGTTGCTGGCAGCGAAAAAGGCGCGTAGCTGTTTGTCGGCTCCTACAAAGTTCATCTCGCAATCACTGTGGAGGCTGCTGCACAGTCCGCGACGGGACGTGAATCGGCGCAGCGCCGCCAGGAAGGCTGCCGCGGTGTAGTCGGATACGACCTCCAGATGCACGGCACGCGTGACGAGGCAGACAAACACCGAGATGAAGGCCTTGTAGGCTCGTTGCCCTCGACCTTTAGAAGTCCTCAGGAGAATTGGCCCGGCGTAGTCGACGCCGGTGTGTAGAAAGGGCCTGGCTTACTCTCTCGCGGGGAAGATTGCCCATTAGTTGCTGCGGAGTTGCCGCCCGCCAATGCGCGCAAGTAACGCAGCAGAGGATTAGGCGTTTCACCAGGGCTCGACCTCGTAGGATCCAGTAGCGCTGCCGACACATGCCTAATGTCATTTGGACACCTCCGTGCATCGTCCGTCGATGGCAAAGCTTCCACTGTCAGTCGAGTAAAGTGCGAGGCACCCGGCAGGATAACTGGGTGACGTTCATCGTAGGAGAGGACGGCATGTTTTATCCTGCCGCCCACACGCAGGAGACTTTGAGCATCTAAAAAGGGATTGAGTTTAGCAAGGCAGTTAGATAACGATCGCCGACGGAACGTGGCTAAGTCGCGGGCGAAGTGGTTCGCTTGCGTAAGCCTGATCAGGAAAGGCTCCTCCAGCTCCTCGGACGACAGCTCGGTACCGTACGGGGACGCCGTTTGGTCTGGTACGGCCCCAGGGCCACCCCTCCACCGTAGCCAACGGCGACACCCACGCCGTCACTCGTAACAGGCGTTGAAGCGAGGAGAATCGGAGCAGTTCCTCGAGCTCCTCGACGGGAATTTCAGTCGGCACCGCGTGGACTCGCACTCGCTCTTCGGGCAGCTCCTCCATCTCCGACACGGCTCCGGTAGCAGGCCACTCTGCAGAATCCTCCTTGAGCCAAAGCGGCCCGTGCCACCAGAGAGGATGATTCACTAACTCGCCAGGAGAGATACCTCGCGAGGTGCAGTCCGCTGGATTGTCCCGACCCGGCACATGATGCCACAGCGCCTCCGGTACCGTCGTTTGAATGGCCGATACTCTATAGGTCTTCCATCGTGTAGGGTGACCTCGGATTCAGCCCAGGGCCACCATGGCGTCCGACCAGAGATAAAGAGGCGCCTCGGGCAGTTCGAGCGTGACCTTCGTGTTGGCAGCAAGCCGAGCGAGTAGCGCAGCAGCGTCGAGCTCAACCTGTTTAAAGTAGTAGATACAATATAATCGGATTACATTACATTCAATTTTAATGTAAATTAATAAAGTTTTTATTCATTTACATTAAAATTGAATGTAATATAACGTAATTTGATCATACTGTATCTATTATTTTAAACAGGGAAGTCGAGGCAGAGTCACGATTTTGAGAAAAGCGACCTTGGTCTTTGCTGCGAGCAGGGTGACAAGCCATGATCCGTCTGCGCCTGTGCTCGCAAGCCACGGCAGCATAAGCTTTCTCGGAGGCATCGGCAAAGCCATGAAGTTCGACGCCGAGTCCTCTGGCGTCTGGATAGATTCTACGAGGGACGCGAATTTGCTCCAGCAAAGGGAGCTCCTCCTAGTAGGTCCTCCAATGCTGGGCGTCCATCTCGCTCAAGGGATCATCCCAGTCCAGTCCCCTTAGCCAAGTAGCCTGAAACAAGATCTTAGCACTCACCACCACCAGCGCCAACCAACCGAGCGGATCGAAAAGCCGGGCTTCGTCGAAAATGAGAAGCTGTCGACGCAGGGATGCCACTGAAGTCCAAGAGTGGCATGCGACTCCTGCGGTCGCCAAGAGCGGAGCTCGCGCTGCATCCTGTGCTCGGCGTCCGTCAGCAAAGACTCCTCGTTGGCAGACCACTTGCGGAGGGGAAAGCCGCCCGCCATGCAATATAAATTTAAATGTTTCAAAAAAGGCTGTTAAAGCTATTATATGTATTAGATAAAGCAAATTATAATTTTGAGAGGAAAAAGTTAACAAATAGGTATTTTTGTTAACTGAAGAAACGTAAAAAAATACGTTTCTTAAATCATGGTTTCAAAAACATATTTGTTTAAACGTTTCTTAATGGTTCTTTACGGTTATGAAACTATGTATACGTTCAAAAAACGTGTATGAAACTAATATGTGCTACCTGGGATATGAGTGGTGATTTTACCCCTTAAAACCGTTTTTGGGCAGCAACAAAAAATTTCTAAAGTCATCTTTTTACGCCTCCTACATGTGTGGGAAGTTTCATTCAAATCAGAATTTTCGAGTTCGCGAGGTTCCCTTGTTAGTATAATTAATAATTTAAAATTGATTTATGATTTATAAATGTTTTATTTATACTAGTTTCACATCCCTATTAAGCACCGAAAGAGAAAATATGCGAAAAAAGACTAAAACTTTTGCATACACCTAATATTTCCTAAATTGCGTACAATTAAAAAAACACGACTTGTACCAGATCCAGGAATAATCCATGGCCGCGATGGACCGGAGTCATGCATGCCGACGAGATAAGCTACATCTTCGGAGAACCGCTAGATTCATCCAAAGGCTACACGCATGAAGAGGTGCAGCTCTCAAAGAGGATGATGAGATATTGGGCGAACTTTGCGAAAACGGGGTAAGGCGAATAAGTAATTTAACCTTTTTATATGTGATTTCATATCGGGACGGCAATATATATAAACATGTAATTTGTATGATCGATCAGGGATCCGAACATTGGCGAGAGCGGCGAATTGACGCTGGCTTACTGGCCGCCGCACACCGCTGCCAATAAAGAGTACCTGACCTTGGACCTCAACAATACGGAGATCGGCAGCGGTCCCAGAGTGAGACAGTGCACTTTCTGGAAGAAGTATCTGCCTCAGCTGCTCGGCGCTACGTGTAAGCATAGACCTAGGATAAGATAGACGGAGCGTAAGCCTGCGGGGTAGGTGATAGCGCGGGAGGGGAAATAGACCCAAATTTCGGCAAAGTTCGGTTAGACTCGGAAACATTCGGACGCTCGACCGACTCGACAGCACACGGATGTGCCTTCGCGCTTTGGTGTGCATTGGCAGCATGTGGAGGGGATGCGCTGGCATGCGCTGTTTGTTCGATTACACATTTGACACATTTTTCCGGACGGTGGATACCATAACCTAGAATACAGAAGCGTATCACGGGGAGTCGCGTGATGGCTGCCGTAGCGAACACACGCATTTTAACCTAGCTTGCGATCGCGAGAGCTTTCGATCAGTTTTAGCGGTTTTTGAGGACGTGAGAGTAGATTAGGGGGTTGTTAAGTCACTTAACGATAAAAAGGATCGTGAAAATAAAGAGGAATACTCAGAGCCCCCCCCCCCCCCCCCGGAAGGGGGGACGATAATTAAAAGCGCGATAGTGGGAACATATCGTGGGAAGGGCGTCAAGCCTCTCGGTGTAAGCGAAGTATTAAAAGAAGTTAGAGCAATGACAGGAATAAAAAGAGCAGCGGACAGTATGGACAGCAAGGAAAACAACGAGACGAACGAAGACATGACAAGTGACAAGGTAAACGACAAGGAAGAACAATGGCAAGAGGTCACCGGGAAGAAAGCGGCAAAAGAAAAGCGCGCCAAAACACAAAAAGAAGATAAAAGCGTATTGGTCGACGACATACAAGATGGAGACAGCCAATCAGGTAACGATACGAGTGAAAAGGGAGAGACGTCGCATCAGGGAACAGCAACACGGAGGATGATTCCAGATACATCTCGGCGACCGACATGGACGTGGAGGATGTGCAACAAGTGAGTAGCGAGGCGAACACAGTTAACGGTGCGCAAGATAATAACAGCGATAAGAAAATGAGTACAAGCAAAGCTAGTAGCAGGCAGAAATCCAGGGAGATTTACTGCAACCGTCAGGGGATGCTACATATTAGTGAAATAGATGCGAGAGATATTACGGGACAGAAGCAGAAGAAGTTCACCGAGGGTACGTGTGAAGAATACAAGCTTGTGCTTAAATTAAAAGGAGACAGAAGCCAGACGAAACGAGGTAGGAACTTTTTTAAAATTTGGAAAGTAATAACAAGGGATAAGATTTATCCTGACGATATTATTATGTTGTCACACACATCTGCGTTGTGCAAATTTAAGAAATGTAACGAAGCAAATATCTGTTTAGAGGCCATAAATCAATTGTCGGACAGCACAAGAATTACAGCAGAAATCGAGCAAAGATCAACAAGATACACAGGAGTGATTACGGAATGGGGTGATAGTATAATCGACCTTTGGGAATCAATTGATGATCACAGCGAAATTGAAAAAATGGGACGGATGTTTAAGAAGAGATGGGATAAAGACCAACAAAAGCTAATTGAAGAAGACACAGGAAATATAATAGTAACGTTTAATGGAGATAGAGTGAGAGATAAAATATCACTTTTTGGAGGAAGAACATCGATAAAAGTGAGGCCATTTATCGCTTCAGTTAAACAATGTTTCAAGTGTTTCAGATTTGGTCACATTAAATCAATGTGCAAAAGCGAGGAGAAATGCATTATATGTGGAGAAGCTAAGCACGGAGAGTGCAATAGAAAAGTAAAATGTAGAAATTGCGGAGGAAGACAGATCGACATATAGAGCATGCAAAGAATACGAGAGAAATAAGAACATCAATGTAATAATGGGTTATAACAACTGCACAAGAAGGGAAGCGGAATTAATTCTAGCAGGCAGGGAAAAAGACAAAGGACAAGAGTACAATAGATACGAAAATCCTAAAGAATGGCCACAACTACCAACTACCAGAAACGATAGAGAAACAACCGTGTCACCGGCGTTGGGGAGAAAAGTAATTAGATATGAAGATGAAAGAGAAGAGAATAGACAAACAAAAGGAAGAACGTTCAAGGAAGTGGCTTGTTCCGTGGCCCAAAGCACAAATACAAATGTAAATAAAACATATAACAGAAACAAGGAATATTACAAACAATTCAACGTAAGAGAAGAAGAGATAACCAAAGAGAAACTAGGAGTGGCAATAGGAGAGGCTAGTAATGTAACAACAGGAGACCCACAAGAGTGGGACAGTGAAGATATTGAAGAAGAAGAAACAGAAATAGAGCAACAAGGAAGAAAGGAGGAAGCAACACAGAAAATTCCCCCTGGGTTAAATACAGAACAAGATATTATAATTAATTTCGCAGCCAAGTTGAAATTCTACACAGACCAAGATTGGGAATTTAGAAGAATAATACAAGAAATGGTCAGTGGACCAGAGAGAAAAGAACTAGGGATCAGAAATCAGGAAGAAGCAGAGAAAACAAAAAAGGAAATCCTACAAAAGAAGAAGGAATTGGAACTAGAAGAAGAAATAAGAAGACAAAGAATAAGAGTAAGTGAAGTCAAAAAGGAATTCTGGAAAGGAAGAGGAAGAGGAATAGCGCGCGATGGAGTTGCAGGGTTTTTATTATTAAAAATGCGACACGTTCACATTAAAGGCGGTAGTATGGAACTGTAGAGGACACCACGGTAAAAAAAATGAGATAACAAAAAGAATTCAAGAATATGACATTATGATCCTTACAGAGACCAAGTGTGATAAGAACAAAATCTATTTCTCGGGATATAAAACATATGAAAAGAACAGCAGAGGAAAAAGTGGAGGAATGGCAATATGCGTAAGGGAAAATGTTGACTTTGAAATTATAAATGGATGGCAAAATATAGATGAAAGATTCGATATTATTGGAATCAGACTACTGAATACAACAGAAAGGATAAACATAGTGGCAGTGTATAGAAGACCTGGTAACACGACGAGGAAGATGTGGGAAGGAATGTACAAATTCGATAGCAAAGGTCTGGAAACAATTATAGCAAGAGACTTCAATGCACATAACACAGCATGGAATTGCAAGGATACAGATACGAATGGAGAAGAACTATGGGAGGCAATGTACAACCACGAGTATATCTGCATCAATGAAGATACTTTGACAAGAATGGGCGCAATAGGACAGAATTCCAATAACTTAAATTTGATTTTTACTACTACCAACATATGTGACAAAATTGAATATGAACAGCTACAAGATACTTGGGACTCTGATCACTACCCGGTTGAAATAAAAATAACAACAGAAGTGAACAACTATACAAAGAAATCAAACAGAATCTCAACTAAGAAAACGAAATGAAAGAAATATACATCAACTATGAAGAAAGTATTTAAAGAAGAAAAAGAAAAAGGCTATGAAAGATTACATGGAGATAACAGCAGCAATGAAGAAATATATGCGGCATTTATAGAAATCATCAAAAAAAAACGATGGAAAACATAACGTACAACGGTAGGAAGAAAACAAGAACACCACAGGAAGATCAAAAAGACAAGAAGAAGGAAGAGAAAACAAGAGGGAAGCCAGTTAAATGGTGGGACACGGAATGTGACGAAGCTATAGAAAGAAGAAAAAAGGCTTTGAAGGAATTCAAAAAGAAAAAAGATCTACACTCACTAATAGAATTGAAGAAAAGAAGAGCAGAGGCCAAAAAAACCATAAATGGCAAGAAGAGAGAGAGCTTCGACAAGTTTTGCGCTTCAATTAATAGATTCACAAGCCAGACATATGTGTGGAACACAATGAGGATATTTAAGAATGTGAAAAAGAAGATTAACTGGAACAATTGGAAATTCAAAAATAGAGAGGAAGAAATAAGAAGAGAAATTGAGAAATTAGCCCCACCAAGTGTACAAACAGAAATTGAAGGCCAAAATGGAGAAGCATATAAGGAAAAAAGCCTGGAGGAGAAGTTTACGAAAGAAGAACTAACAAGAGCTCTGGAAATGATCAGAAAGAACACTGCCCCAGGTAGAGACGGTATAGAATACAAAATGCTAAAGGAAATGACAGAAGAAATGGAAGATATCTTTCTAGAAATTTGCAACAAGGTATGGACGACAGATTGGTTTCCGGAAGACTGGCGAAAATATCAGGCGATGTTCATAGATAAGGCAGGGAAAGAAAAAGTAAGACCAATTGCACTATCGTCGTGTGTCGGCAAGGTGATGGAGAGAATGGTAAACGAGCGACTAGTTTGGTGGGCGGAACGAGAGAATAAAATTGCTAGCGATCAAAATGGATTCAGGAGAGGACGATCGTGTGCCGAAAACCTGGTAAAGTTAACTACAGACATTAAAAACGGTATGTACAAAAACCAATATACGCTAGCGGCTTTTTTGGACGTGTCATCAGCATACGACAATGTAATATATAGTATTTTAATGAAAAAACTGAAAAAACTTAAGAAATATTGCCCAACTTAAGATATACTGCCCAAGAAATATTCTAAAGTTTATAGGCAAATGGTTATATTATAGAGACGCGGAATTCATTATTAACGATCAAGAAACAGAATACAGAAGAGTATTTAAAGGTCTCCCTCAGGGAGCGGTACTCAGTCCGATTCTATATGCATTATATACTAGCGATGTCACTAGTAAGGAAGAAGTAGATTACGAATCAGTACAATTCGCGGATGATATAGCGGCGTACGTTACAAGTAATCGAAGACAAGAGAATAGGAGAAAGTTGGAAAAGGCTGTGAATAGCATTAATGCAAAACTAAAAGAGTTAGGACTACAATTAGAACCTAGAAAAACAGTATTAGTAGAATTCTCTAAATATGGAGGCTGTGATAAAAATATGTTTATAGAAATACAGAACACTCAGATCTATGCACAAAAAGAAGCAAAATTCTTAGAAATATGGTTAGATAGCAAATTAAATTATCATAAACAGGTTCAGGAAACAAGGGGTAAAGTTAAAAAAGCGAATTCACTAATGCTATATTTGAATAAGAAGTCGAAAGGAATGGAGGTGAATACTACGTTAATGTTATATAAAAGTCTAATTAGATCTAGAACGGATTACGGTATTTTTGTATACTTTCCTAAAGAACAAGACCAAACATTAAAAGTAGAAAGAGCGCAATATTTAGGAATAAGAACAGCGTTAGGTTATAGAAATAGCACTCCCAATAATGTGATAATAGCAGAAGCCAAAGTTACCTTGTTAAGAGATAGAGCGGAAATACTTGCGAGAAATTTTCTCAATAAAATTAGTGCATGTGGAGAGGAAGACTTATGTAAGCGGATAGAAGAGTTAGTACAAAACGAAGATTATGCAAGATACAGGCAACCTACACACAAGAGAAGCACCATAGGAGAAGCTTGGAGAAGAATAAAGTGGTGTAAAAGAAAAACGGGACCAAGAAAAAAATTCGAAATATTCAATATGGATTACAGTACGGCTACAGAAGAAATACAAATAGATTTAACGACGGGATACTGTCGAAAGAGAAAAGGAGTGACGGACGGAGAACTATTGGACAATATTAAAATAAAACATGAATTTGAAGAGGACTTTACAGTAATCTACACGGATGGATCGAAGAAGAAAGGAGGAAGATCATTAGGAGCGAGTGTGGTAATAGAGAATCAAGAAATAGCATATAGCATACACCATCAGTATCCCTAAGAACTGTTCAACATTTACAGCAGAGGCACTCGCCATAAAGGCGGCATTAGAAAAGATGGAAGAAGAAGCGGAACAAAGACCAAGGGATATAGTCATTTTGACGGACTCTAAGGCAGCGTTACAAGCAATTAAAAATAACCACTTAAATGTATATAAAAACAGATATATCAGTGAAATAAGGGAAAGACACTTCAGATTGAAGAAGGTAAAGATGAAAAGAATTCACTATATATGGACACCGGCCCATGTAGGAATAGTGGGAAATGAGATGGCGGACAGACTAGCGAAAGAGGCAACAGAGGAAGAGGAGGATGAACGGATAGAGGTACTGATTATGGATTATAGGCAAGAATTTAAAAAGGAAATGTGGAACAGGACTCAAGATACGTTAATCAGAGAGGCCAACTTCAAGGGCGCATATTATTTCAAGAATTTCTACAATAGAAAAAAGAAAAAACCATGGTTTCATAACACCAATGAAGAAAGATACTATATTACATTGATTAATAGACTAAGGAGTAACCATTACAACGTCAATGAATCATTAGCACGAAAAGGAATCATAGAGGACGCTAGGTGCGGGTGCGGTGTGGAGTGCGAAAGTATCGATCATGTACTGTGGAGATGCATTAAGTACGACGAGGAGAGGGAGAAGATGGACAGGGAGCTCAGAGCCCATGGAGTGAGAGAAGAAATAGATGTGACAAGGATGCTGAAGAGAAAACAATGGACAGTATATAAGAGTGTTTATAAATACATTAAGAGAATCGGCAGAATAATATAAGAGAAAGGACAAAATTTTCCCAGGAATCAGAAACATTGTGTCATATAGCTTCGGGGCGAGGCTGAAGGCACTATAATATCTCTCAACCGAGAGAAAATCATAAAAAAAGCGTATCACGGAATGACTATACTAGAAGGATAGGAAGAATAATATAAAAGGAAAATAATTAAACAAGAAGGTTAAGCAACGCTGTGTTATGTAGCTCCGGGGCGGAGTTGAAGGCACTAAATTTCCTCACCCGAGGGAAACAACACCAAAAAAAAGCGTATCACGGAAATGAAGTGCTTAATTGGTATTTAGTGTACAAATTTCGTATTAATTGCGACGGATATGACAACTACACAATCTACTATAGTTATGAAAAGCGATAAGATGTTTATCTGCACGTTTTACATTACCACGAAACCCTCATCATTGGAGTTGTCGTCGTAACAATTAAATAATAATCCCAATGATTCCAACAAATTATGCAGATATAGAATTATTTATTATGCAAATCGTTACGAATTATTATATTATTTTTTAACAAACGTTTCTTACAGGTGAACATAAAATCCACAAGATCTCTGCTAAGACAAACTTGTCTCAGCAATATTCGGAGAATCAGGCAATACAACACAGTTTTCGGAATACATTGGGAAGAATATTCAGCTGTACAAGATGCCTCACCATATTTGTGATACCTGTCTAAAACAGATGTGGAGAACATCCTGCCATATCCGTGAATCGCGTAAGGAACTTTCACACAGGACGATAAGTAATCGATATAATGTATAATTCTGGTCCTGAATTGTTATCATATGGTCAGTAGCTTGTAAAACAAGCCGCAGCTTTGGGGGACAATTCGTAGCCATTTCGCATCTTGTACAGCTGGATTCTTCCCAATGTATTCCGAAAACTGTGTTGTATTGCCTGATTCTCCGAATATCGCCAAGACAAGTTTGTCAGAGATCTTGTGGATTTTATGTTCATCTGTAAGAAACGTTTATTAAAAAATAATATAATAATTCATAATAATTTGCATAATAAATAATTCTATATCTGCATAATTTGTCGGAATCATTGTGATCATTATTTAATTGTTACGGCAACTCCAATGATGAGGGTTTCGTGGTAATGTAAAACGTGCAGATAAACATCTTACCGCTTTTCATAACTATAGTAGATTGTGTAGTTGTCATATCCGTCGCAACTAATACAAAATCTACACTAAATACCAATTAAGAACTTCATTTCCGTGATACGCTTCTGTATTTTAGGTTATGGTATCCACTGTCCGGAGAAATGTGTCAAATGTGTAATCGAACAAACAGCGCATGCCAGCGCATCCCCTCCACATGCTGCCAACGCACACCAAAGCGCGAAGGCACATCCGTGTGCTGTCGAGTCGGTCGAGCGTCCGAATGTTTCCGAGTCTAACCGAACTTTGCCGAAATTTGGGTCTATTTCCCCTCCCGCGCTATCCTAACCCCCCTTGTCCATAGTAGCAGCTTACGCTCCGTCTATCTTATCCTAAGTCTATGCGTGTAAGTGTCCCATCGGGACTACACGCGAACGAAAACGACGAGGGTCGCGATTCATCGAATCGCCGACCGCCGAGGTCCTCGACGCGTTACGCCCGTATCACACTAGCGATTGGCGTTGCGTCTATGTTTGCGTTTACGTCTCTTGACCAATCAGAAAGTAGCTGCTGGCGATTGCGATTCACGATTTCCGTTCTGATTGGTCAAAAGACGTAAACGCAAACGTAATTCGAAATTAATTCGAAATTATCTCGAAAATAAAAAGCCGGCTCAATCTGAAACTTTCTGAGGATTCATGACTCATTATAGACTATCATTTGTAGTACCAAGTAGAAGTCTACATTCAAGGGTGAAAAAAGAGGCTATTTTTGGCCTGTTTTTGCGGTCACTCTTTTCAAATTGAAAAATGCCGGGGTAAACTCGACACTTTACCTGATCGACACAATTTGATCTGGAACTTATTTTTTATTGTCTAAAATTAAATATACATTTGTTTATCGTGTATTTAGAGAGAAAAATTTGGAATTAAGTAAAGCAATCATTGGAAATAATGAGAACAAAAATTGTTGAACATTCAATTATTTTCATCTAAACTCATGTCTGAAAAACAATTTATGCAAGTAAATTCGCGATTACACGTGCGCACACATTTGTCATGTGCCATATAGCTGCATCACAAGCATCGTTTATTATTGGGAGCCAATAGAACAGCGTGTCGACTTTGCCCCAAACGTCGTTTTTTGCTTTTGTTACTCCAAAAATATAAAAATTTTGAAAATATGCAAAAACTATTATCGGATTCGTATAAAGCATCGAATTTCCCATCAAAATCACTTACCGGTAGATTCGCAAGAGTAAAGCTCGATGAAAGAGTAGAAATTTTCGAAAGATCAAAAAAATTACTGTTTACTATTAAAAACGCTTATGGCGCGTTAAAAATTACACTATAACTCAGAATGTTACCAAATTCCGTTGATAATACTGGCACATAAAGACGCATTTACAGTAGGAAAGGCAAATTTCTACGATAGACTGACATAAGTATATATCCACACGAAACATAACATCCATTAGACCCGGCATGTGCTGCTGATCCGGTATATTATGCCCGCATATGATTTGATTAATATTACTCCGGGTATAATAATAATAATTTTATTTAATCCTTGCCTTGCAGCTTAGGATGACTTCCGTCAACTCTTACATAAATTTACAAACATATATAATTTACAAACATATAACTTTCTCTTTTACATACATATATATTATACATCACTTAGATCATCCTAACTAACTCTAAAACTAATTCAACATTCTAACTGTCTTTCAATTTTCCTTCCTACTCTTCACCCTCCATCCCTTCCCTTTCCTCCGCCTTTTTTCTAACCTTTTCTATCCTTTTCATTACTTCTAGTCCTTTTCCTTCCTCTCCTAAAAATTCTTTTAACCGTATTTCGCTTTTTGTCGCTTCACATTTTTTTAGTATATGTTCTATGTTCTCCTCTTCTTTTTGGCATATTCTTCTATCCTCCTCCTCTCTCCAATGTTGGCTGCCTTTCACCTCACTCCCGCATCTGTATCTGGCTATCAACATTCTATCCTTTTTCTTCTTCTTTCCTAGTAGATACTTTGGTAACTCCTCTGTTAAGATCTCTTTATAGTTACTATTGTACCTTGACTCGTTTATCTTTATCTGTCTCTCCTCCTTCTCCTTTTCCTCTATTCTCTTTACAAGATTCTCTACCGCCTCCTGGTCCCCTGCCTCCATTTCTCTTCTTAGCTGCTCCTTCTTCATTCTTGCCCTCTCTATCAGTTCTCTTCTCTTCTTCTCCCAATTACTTTCTTCTTTCCTTGGTCTGCTCCTCTCTAGATTCTTTATACATGCTTGAACTATTTTCTTTCCTGACTGTCTCGCCTTCTCCTCATACCTCACAGCTCTCCTTATTGCCCTCACTTTTATTTCATTTATTTTGGCTTCTTCTGATATTACATAATTCGGGGTTTTTCTATCCAATCCTAAAATCCATTTAACATACTTTCTTTTTATCACATCTAATCTGCTTTCGTATAGCCACCCCCATATTTCAGCCGGGTATAATGCCACGCTTTCTACCAGTGCCTCGAACATTTTCATCCTTCTTCCAAAATCTTCTTTAAATATTCTCTCTCCAATGCTTCATATCCTCTTTCGCTATTGTAGCCTTCTTCATCCTATCTTTTATATGATTCTCCGATCCCCCATTCTGTAGTATATATCCCAGATACTTTATTTCTTTGACCTCCTCTATGTCTTCTTCTCCCCATTTCCATTCCCTTTTCTTCCTTCTTCCCCTAGCTTTCTCGAACACCATTATCTTTGATTTCTCTGGACTCAAACTCAAACCCTTCCCTTCCAAATACCTCTTGAGCCTCCTCATCATTTCCTTCAATTCCGCCTCTCTCGTCGCCATTAACACTATATCATCTGCGTATGATATTGTCCAGAATTTTTCTTTCCCTATCACCAGGCCACCTGCTTGTCCTTTTTCCATTCCTTCCTCTAAATCCATGATGTATAAGTTGAATAGGTTCGGGCTCAACGGGCATCCTTGTCTTAGTCCCTTTTCTGTCCAAAATTCCTCTGTCTTTTTATCTCTTATCTTCACTACATTTTTCGTTTCTTTGTATGTCTCCATTATTCTTCGTCTCAAGTTATCTTCAATTCCTATCTTCCTCATTATTTTATTCAATTTCCTTCTATCCACTTTATCGAAAGCTGCCTTAAGATCAACAAAGAATGCAAAAACCTTTCCACTTTTCTTACTCAGATCCTTATTCGCTACATAGTTTACCGTGTATACTGCATCCATCGTTTCTCTGTTCCTTCTAAACCCGAATTGCACTTCCCTTAACTTGGCCTCCATCTCCTTCTCCAACCTCGCATTTAAGATACTTGCATATATTTTGTACGCCGTATTCATTAAAGTAACTCCTCGGTAATTTTTTGGGTCGTTTCTCTCTCCTCTTTTATACTATTGGACTAATCATGCCTTTATTCCAATCTCCCGGTATGCCCTCTCCTTTCCATATTCTGTTGATTAACTTCAGGAACTCTTCACCTACATCTTTTTGCATAAATCTCCACGCCTCGTTCTCAATCCCGTCCTCTCCTGTTGCCTTTCCCATCTTCAGTTTCTTTATTACTTCAATCACCTCTTCCCTCGATATTTCTTCGACTCCCTTTGTTACCTCCACTCTTGTGCCATCTTCTTCTTCCTCCTCTTCTATGTCTAACACCACTCTTTCCTTTGTCCCTCCTAACATTTCCATGAAGTGGTCTCTCTCCTCATCCATTTGTATCTCCTCGCTTATCCCCTCAGTTTTCTTTTTCCTGGATTTATTTATATACTTCCAAGCTTCCGCTTCGTTTTTAATGTTCCTTATCTTTTCTTCTTCCTCGCTTTCGTGCCTCATCTTCTGCTCCTTACACCATTCCTTGTGCTCCTTTCTTTCCCTCACATATTCTTCTTTTCCGATCCTTCCCTTCTTCCAGTCTCTCATCAATCTCCTCAGTCTTCTTTTCCTTTCCTTCCATTCTTTATTATACCATTCTTTTCTACCTAATCTCCATGGTATTATCCTTTTCTTATGCTTCGTGATAGCGCTCTTTACTTTCTCTTTCATCTCCCTCCAGATATCTTCTGTATCTATTTGTGTACTCGACCATCCTTCGCATTTCTCATGATATTCTTTCCTCCCTTCTTCTGTCCAGTCGCTTCTCTCTAATTCCATTTCTTTCTTCTTTCTCCCTGTCTCCATCACTCGTGGTCCTGTCAACTCCACCTCCAGCGGAACGTGATCCGATTCCGTTCTAATTCCTTCTTCAACCATATTAATTTCTTCTCCTGCCCTGTCATTCCCTAAGACATAGTCTATAACCGATGATCCCAAATCTCCTATGTAAGTCCATCCCCCTTCCCTTCCGAAACTCCCATTTAATATCGCCCATCTTCTCTCTTCTATTTTATCTATTAATATACGTCCCTCTCTATTTACAACTTTATCTACCGACTTTCTGGTCTCACTTCTCTTTTCTTTCTCTTCCTCCTCATTTATCGGTCCTCCTCCACTTCCCGTCCTCGCGTTAAAATCACCTCCTACTAGCAACCATTCTTCGTCCTCTTCTTGTACCTTCTCCCTTAGTGTTTCCATCGTATCTTCCATCTTTTGGCTGTACAACGTGATTATTCTCCATTTGTTTCCATTATACTCTAATCTGCTTTCTACCACTTCGTCGCTAATCTCCCTAACCTCTATAAGTTTCAAATTCTTGTTGACTGCTGTTATTATCCCTCCCTTTGCTCTTCCTTTTCTGTGCTCCCTTTTCGCTGGTACACAATTCCAGATGAATTTACCGGACAATTTATTTTTAATCTTCCTCCATTTATCTTCTTCCATCCATGTTTCTACTAGTCCTATCACGTCAAAATTCTCCAAATAATCCCATGTTTCCTCACATTTATTAGCCAGTCCCGCCACGTTCCAAAAGCATATCCTTAACCCTCTTTCTTTTTCCACCTTATTTTCCTCTTCTCCCTCCTCTCTCACTCCCTCTCTCTCCCTCTCCCTATCTTTTTTTTTCTATACTCTCCGAAAAACATCTCTGCTTTCCAGCATTTCTTTCATTCCATTTCCTTTCGCAATTGTCTATCCATATTCTTTGATACCCTACCGTTGCTTTCTTCCGCTTTTCTCTCTCTGCTTTTACTATACTCCATAGATGTTTTTGTATCTGCCTCTCTGTTGCCGTCAGATCGTCATCCATAAATATGTTTTTTGCCTTTCCTATCTCCTTCCTCTTTGCCATTATTTCTTTTTTATCTTCCCATCTATTGAATCTGACTAGCGTCATTTTGTATTCTCCTCCGCCAATTGCCTGCACTTCGTCCACTTCCACCTTCTTTTTGGTGATTTCTTCAAGGAAATTTTTCCATTTTCTCTTTTCTTTCACCTCCATTTTCTACTTTCATTCCTTTTATAATTATATTGTTCTTCCTTCTTCTCCTTTCGGCTAATTCGGAGTTTCTTTCCATCTCCTTCATCTTCTTCATTAGTTCACTGCTCTCTACCTTTTCACCTTCCCTGTTCTCCACTTTCTCTTCCAGCTGTTTTATTCTATTTTCTAAACTCGCTTTATGCTCTTCCCAAAGCAGTTCTCTCTTTCTATATTCCTCCCTCAGGTCGTGTATCTTTTTCATTATCTCTTCTTTATCCTTCTTTCTTTCTCTCTCTTGTTCATCCATTTTCACTAAAATCTCTTTCAGCATTCTTTCCACCTCCATGCCTTCTTCTTTCTTTTCCTCTCCCTTTATCTTGTTTGGCGGCGATCTTATCACTCTTTTTTCTTTGTTGAAATTTTCCAGTATTTCTTTTTCAGCTTTTTCTGCTATTTCTTTCTCTTCTTCCCTTCCTCTTTTCCTTACGTATTCTGTAATTGTTCCTTGGCTTCCTGTCCTATTCCTTATTTTTGCCAGCTCCTCCGCCCTCGTGGGCCTGCCTCCCGTACCTTTTTCTATCGTCCTCTTCTCCTTCTCGCCTTTCTTCAAATTAATATCTATTTTCTTGTCCTCCTCCTTCTCATCCATCCGAATCCCTTTCTCGCTTTTTATCCCTTCAGCACCTCTTTCCTCCTGTCACTCTCTTCTTTATCGACCTGCTTTCGTGCTACTCCGACTCCGGTTTCTCCGTGCCTGTTTCCGCTTCTAACACCTAACCTCCAAATTGTCGCAGCCGCACAGAATCCTCGAATTCGTCCGTAGTTCGACTCCCTCACTGCCGATTTATATTTGCAGTCAGTCCTGCATATTTGTGCATGCAAACTACCTGAAACAAAAGACGCCCCACGGCGAAGGAACGGCAGATGAGCTCGAAAAAACACTGACCGTTTGACAGGCGTGCCTCTCTCTACTTACTCAGTCCCGGAAGTCCATTACTCCGGGTATATAAAAGAAACGGCAAATAATGTAAAGCAGCGATATTTTTTAATGATTGATACTTCTCAGGAATATCGACAAACGTCGCTAGCGATGTATACCGGAATACTTTTTTACCGCTGGCGAATCCGTTTGTCCTGTCGGGAGAGAATTCCGAACCTAATTATTAAAATCGCACCGCGATTCTGTTACAGCGAAACTGGATGCCGGGTCCAAGGAGACGTGCGGCAGCACAAGCCTCGCCGACTCCGGTGCGACCCGGATACTCCTCATCTTGAGCCTGTTATTGACCGGCCTCACTACTCTGCCTCACATCCAGCACGACGTCAGAGATGTCGTTTAGCTCCTGGTCGCCGCCGCCGCCGCTGGATCGGTGGTCGGCCGTCGAGCCGCCGTCCTAACCCCGTCGAGTAGCAGAAGCGTCAGCATCGACATTGGCATCAGCAACAGCAACAGCAACAGCAGCAGCAGCAGCAGCATCAGCAGCAGCATCAGCAGCGCCACGCTGCGTAAAGTCGCGCGCGAGTAAATCCCGCCTGAGAGAACCGAACGGCGGATCAGCTTTTCATGGTCTCTTTCCTCGCGCGGCAAAAGACCGGCGGAACTGATGGATCGGAAGTGTGTCGTGACTTACGTGCGTGACTCTCCTTCTGTTCGCTGAAGTTGCGATCTCCTCCTCGCTCGCAACGAGGAAGGAACGCGTAGCCGACGCGCTATGGATAGAATATTTCTAAGAGGGCTGCTCGCTCTATTGATTTTTATTTTCGCTTTCGCCGGAGACCGATGTACCGGTATATGTCTCCCCATGCCGCAGATACCGAATATCAGCCCATCAGTGCTCTCGGATCCTCTCGCGATCGATTCGAGCGATCTCCCGAACGTGTCGGGGATTTAAAGCGGTGGTCGCGCGCCAACGGGCCACAAAAACGAGGAAGAACCCTACCGACATTCTACCGCGTGTCCCGACGAAGAACGCGCGGGTAGGATCCGAGGGAACAATTCCACTCTCCTCCCATCCCCGGTTATAGAACGATTTCACAACGTCACAGAAGTCTCTACAAAGGACTCTAAACCCAACGGAAGCAAGAAAAGGAAAGGAGGACAGGAGGCGAAAGAGATGCGGACAATCCACACGGAAGAAAACTGGAGAATGGAAGAAAATAAACTCGTCGAGCAAACAGAGGAGGCGTAAAAGGAGACGGGATGCCTCACGCGATTGATCTTCAAGCAGAGGGGTAAGTCCCTTAAGACAGTTTATCATTATATAAATACATTTAAATTAAGACGCACGTATATATACAGAGCGCCCGTTTTAAGAATGTAAGCCGCTGTAAGATATAGACACTCCGTATATGTATCAAGAGACGGTAATGTCTCGCGCCAAGTACACGCGAAGCGAGACCGCACCGTGACTCTTTTTATGTATATTAAACATCATATGGCGATTATTAACCAGTAGATACGTATTATACGAACGACAAAATCTATTGTATATAATGCTTAAATAAGTAAAAACTATTACGGCTGTCATCGCATATTTTGACAGTTGTGTGTATCAAGGCCGAGTTCTTAACATCGCAGACATTTATACACAGTTACACACACACACACACACACACACACATCAATGGAATTTGATGGAACAAGTACGGGAGATTAATCTGCACAATTAATGTACTTTTTCATAAATTTTAAATTCTTTTGGGAGGGCAGGAGGTACCATCAATGGGATTTGATGGGACAAGTATGGGAGATTAATCTGCACAATTAATGTATTTTTTCATAAATTTTAAATTCTTGTAGGAGGACAGGAGGTCCCATCAATGGAATTTGATGGAACAAGTACGGGAGATTAATCTGCACAATTAATGTACTTTTTCATAAATTTTAAATTCTTTTGGGAGGGCAGGAGGTACCATCAATGGGATTTGATGGGACAAGTATGGGAGATTAATCTGCACAATTAATGTATTTTTTCATAAATTTTAAATTCTTGTAGGAGGACAGGAGGTCCCATCAATGGAATTTGATGGAACAAGTACGGGAGATTAATCTGCACAATTAATGTATTTTTTCATAAATTTTAAATTCTTTTGGGAGGGCAGGAGGTACCATCAATGGGATTTGATGGGACAAGTATGGGAGATTAATCTGCACAATTAATGTATTTTTTCATAAATTTTAAATTCTTTTGGGAGGGCAGGAGGTACCATCAATGGGATTTGATGGGACAAGTATGGGAGATTAATCTGCACAATTAATGTATTTTTTCATTAATATTTCCATTGTTGTTTATTATTTGACTGGCGAAGTAAAAGTGATTTATTCTATTTATATTTGTTTTATATCCTACTTTTAAGATTTTAAATACAAAAAAATAAGAATAAAAGAATAAATAAAAAAACGTGAATGTTATATGAACTTACCTTGTTTCATTCCATATCTCTACGAATGTACGCGCAGCTTGTTTATCACAAACTATTTTTGCCACAAAATATTCGATGGGAATTTTCGCGCTAGTATGGGCGGTATTCATAGTCGGTTCTTAAAATCGTTCTCGTCGAAGATTGTCTTATTTTCTATTTAAATACATGGCAAGAGATTACCCGTATGTTCTGTGAGGGAAGTATCGACCCGTTACAAATTGGCAGCCAAAAGTCGCGCGACTTACGGGTGGCACAAAAGTTTTTGGTCAAGGCCAGCGATGGCAGCATTGGTTTTTTATGTTCAGAAATGTTCGAGCTACATTAAAAAAAAAAAAACTCGGATGTTCTGTGAGGAAGGTACGGTACGAAATATATCACGTTTAAGGGTTGCTGCCATGGTTCCTGTCAAGGTGGGGGGTGGCAGCATATTTTTTTATCAAAGTGCTTGACATCCTGAATCGATTGGCACAAGTTTTAGCCGGATGTTCTTTAAGGGGGTTTTATCTCAAAAAATCATACCGGAAGTGGCCTTTTTTTAACACTTTGGTCAAGTTTCAGGGCATATAAAACCCGGCACAGGGTTAACCACTAAAAAAGCTATCGAGTCGAATAAAATTCAGCCGTATGTTCGATGAGGGAGGGTTTTGTGCAGCCGGCTCTCCTACTATATTATATACCAGCATTTTAAACAGGAGGCTGTTGTTGCTTGCGGTTTTCATTTAAAAAAAATGAACATAAATATTCAAGCGCGTATATAATGAAAAGAAAAATCAAAACTAATACCGCACATAAACTATAAACATTAAAATTATCCTCAAGAGCGTACATATTGAATAAATTAAAATAAGCGCGGGTAAACAATTATTGATTCCGCACGATGGCCATCCCAGTGGATGGCTGCGGATATACTGCCATGATTTACAACAGGTTGATGAACTCATGACCTGAGGTGATGGGATATTAAATTGTACAATTAATGTGCTTTTTCTTAAATTTCGATGTCGAAGTCGACAGGAATAGGGTTAAATGGAGGTGCGTTTTCTAGTTGTTGCAATTTTGGAGGAAGGGGAGAGGATCTTGATTCGAAATAATTGCTTGTTTAATCTGGAACCTAATCCTTTTAATCTGAGTTCGTTTACCTCCTTTTTTCGTCATCTAACCCGAATCCTCAAAAGTGAATTTTATAGCCACACTTTTCGGCAGCGCTCTAAAACCAATCCGCCACACACACTGCTCGCCACACTCTTCGTCAGCGCTCAGATCGAAAATAATGCACTTTTTTTTTTTTTTTTTTTTTTTTTTTTTTTTTTTTTTTAACTGGTTTGTAAGCGATTTATCACCCCTTTTTTGTTCTTAAATTTTACTTGCTTTGACCGTGTCTGAATTCGCACTGACTTACATTTACGAGCTGTCCCTCGGGCAGCCTTCTTATCGTAAACCGAAACCCGACTCAAATGATACCTATTGTTGATTTCTTAAGGGGATGCTGGAGCGACGGCCGAACTTCCTCGATGTCGATAATGTCGAACATTTTTAATTCCGTTCTAATTCGTTTTCTATCATTTTCTATATTACCGGTCTATATCTGCCCTTGTCTAACGAGAGGCATCTGTCCTTGTTCGATTGCTGCGCCATCTCTCGTTACACGCAATACTATTCCGCACGCATACATACATATGAGATTTTCAACGACACTTTTCTCTTATACTAAAGCTTCTAAGCTCATTTCTGAAAGCACAACATTATTCTTTTTTGCAATTCCGAGGGCGCTGTATGCTTATTTTATACGTACAAAGTCTAAATTTTTATGTGCAGCAAATGTCGTCACGTCATACATATAATTTTTTTATTTTTTTCGTTTTTGATGTAAAATCAATGCTAGCGCCCTCCGTTTTTATGCGTACTTTAATCCTGTAAAATTTTTTTCAATTCCGTAAAGCCAATTCAAAGTTAAGTGTCAAAAAAAAAATGTCGGTAATTGCTACTACTCTAGCATCCCCTTAAAGAATTTAGAGTTTATTTTTCTTCGTTTATAATCGCGGATATAGATTTTGAGTTTTATTGTGGATAACTGTTTTATTCTTAATATCTTTAATTTCAATCTCAGGAGCAGAGCAAATAATATTACTTGTACTCTCTAAATTTCTTCGAGTGAGATTTAACTCAAAAGGAGTTAAAATTCACTCGGGTCGATAGTCACAATACTGCCGCGCGAAATGGAGTAACATTGCACTTTTTATAAGGGTGAATATTTGACTCCAACCGTAAAGTGATTGTTTCACTCGTTTGGAGTAAATGTTTAACTCCATTATAGATAAAATAATTCACTCAATCAAAAGAATTTTTCATCTTTTTTTAAAGTGAAGCTTTCACTCTATTGTTACGAGTGAACAATCACTACAGTTGAATTCAAATATTTATTCTTAGGGCCGGTTTCACCAATTCCGGTTAATTTAACCGGTCGATTCCATTGAAATTGATCAATCGCATTTGTTAATTTTGCTTTAACGACAAATGCGATTGATTAATCCCAATGGAATAATCGGTTGGTTAAATCAACTGGAGATGGTAAAACTATGTGAGAGGTATATTATATAAAGAAATAGATTAGACAAATAATTGCACAAGTTAAGAAAAAAATATTATATTGAATTATTTATATATAAAGTATATAATATATTTATTAAAACAAATACAAAAGTACTAAATATAATATTAATAACAAAGAAAAAAAACTTTAATATAAGATATTTAAAAAGAAAAATAAAATACTATCTTACTAATTCGCTTGTAATCCTTAAAACGTGGATACATTTGTAAAATATTATAATACAATCAGTGTTAGCTTTTCATTAGTACTTTTGTAAACCCTTAATGTATTTCATTTACTTACTCATGTAATGCAACGCTGGTGTTTATCGATAAATTTTTAAGTGTAACATTAAATGTTCTACAACACGCTTTTGGTTCTACTAAATGTAGCACACAACCAGTGATAAAATCATAAAAATTAGCCAAATCTGCAGAGAACTGTATGTCAAAACAATAGTGTAATTTTAAGAGAATATCGAAAGCTTGTAAGCCATTGTTGCCAATTTCGATCAGATGATCATCTGCCTTTATGTAAAAAATTCCTTTTCTTTCTTCTGTAGTCATACTACATATTAAATAAGGTTGCACGTTCCTTTTATTAGATGCCTTATCAACTTGTGAGCACTCATTTAAAAATAAATTATCTTGTGCCTAAAGTGCAAATATATATTAATTAAACCTCAATGATTATTGAATGACATACACATACACGCAACACACACACACACACACACACGCACACGCACACGCACGTACGCACACACGCACACACACGTACACACACGCACGCAACACATATACACACAAATATACTTACATTTCTTTTTCGTTTGGTGTAATTAGGAGATGGCAGTAGATGCGGTAGCAAAATCAAAGCTTTCAAATTATCTATAAAATAATGTTTATTAAGATATGTATTCAGACAAAGTATTCTGTAAATTTTTTTATTTATATTATTACCTTCAATGTCATTCACCGAATGCAGTAAATTTGAATTGCAAAATTCTCGGTACATAGAAGCTTACAAATTTTGCCAAAAATGTATCATTATCTGGAAATTCGGCTATAAATTCTCTCTGGATCTGTAATATTAATGAAAAAAAAAACATTTATATATATAGAGATACTTAAAAAGGAAAATAAAACGAAGTACTATCTTACCAATTCACCATTATAATCCTTAAAACGTGGATACATTTGTAAAATATTACTCAATGTTAATTCTTCATCAGAAGAAATTTTTCATTTGTCTTTGTCGATTACATCTTGTTTCATCGCTTAATCTAAATATATCATCTTTGTTTGTATTATTTGGCATTTTTAAAGAAAGTTCAGCAACCTACAACAAGCGATAATTATTAATCTAAAACACTGTTTCACCATTATGTACAATTGTATTATATTTACTTTTAATTGAAATAAATCTTCTTCCAGATATTCATTCTGTAAAGTTCCTTCTTTTAACAACTTCTGTTGTTTTTTTTTTTACTCTTTGGACACTGTTCTTCTTTTCTTAGATGGACTTAAACGCTTTCTCATAGTTTTTAAACGAAATTCAATGAAGCCCTGATTTGTTTTACTGTCATAAAAATGCTCCTGAAAGCAATATTGAATGTAATATAAGTTTTTTTTTAGTATTAAAGCAAATTATCTGCTTACGTAGCCATTTCCAGAGAGAGTTGAACGAAGTTTCGGGAACTGTGTAACTATTTGGCTAGCTAATTCCGTTTTTAATGTATTTGATGGATATCTTTAACAAAAATAAATGTTGTTATTAATTATATAGAGCAGAGCTCGGCAAGAAATGCACTTTTCGGCCGATTTTGAATCCTTTGGAAAGGGCAGGAGGTACCATCAATGGGATTTGATGGGACAAGTATGGGAGATTAATCTGCACAATTAATGTGCTTTTTATAAATTTTAAATTCTTTTGGGAGGACAGGAGGTCCCATCAATGAGATTTGATGGGACAAGTATGGGAGATTAATTTGCACAATTAAATGTGCTTTTTCATAAATTTTAAATTCTTAAGGGAGGACAGGAGGTCCCATCAATGGGATTTGATGGGACAAGTATGCGAGATTAAATTGTACACTTAATGTGCTTTTTGATGAACCGCGAGTAGTCTTTTCACAAATTTCAAATTCTTTTGGGAGGACAGGAAATGTATGATTACTCACCAGCTTCGATAGTTCTGAACTCTACGTATTGATTGATAAAATATTTTCTCTTTCGTCGCGCGTCCGCCGCACAATCTCGCACAATCACTCACGCGCGACGCGTATTCCGGCACTCGTGCTTTTTCATAAATTTTAAATTCTTTGGGGAGAACAGGAGGTCCCATCAATGGAATTTGATGGGAGAAGTTTGGGAGATTAAATTGTACAATTAATGTCCTGTTTCATAAATTTTAAATTCTTTGGGGAGGACAGGAGGTCCTATTCGATCGTAGCGTTGTGACGGGGCTTGCATGTCGCATGTCCAACGCGCTTGAGTCAAATTCTTTTGGGAGGACAAGAGGTCCCATCAATGGAATTTGATGGGACAGATATGGGAGATTAATTTACACAATTAAATGTGCTTTTTCACAAATGTTAAATTCTTTGAGGAGGACAGGTGGTCCCATCAATGAAATTTGATGGGACAGGTATGGGAGATTAATTTGCACAATTAAATGTGCTTTTTCATAAATTTTAAATTCTTAAAACGCGCTTTTTGAAAGAAACCTATTCTAGAAGGAAACCTGAGGAGACTTAAGGGGTGAAACCACTGTGATGGCCAGAAAAAGAATGCTATTCGTGAATTTTTTTTCGCGAGAAATAATAAATTTAATGAAAGTGGTTTTTTATTTCTTTAAAGTAGGGGAGACCGGGGCTAAACAGTCTGTTTTTTTTCGGTGCCGATTTTTAACAACAAAATAAATAATTTTAATTAAATGCGGTATACCACTGTAAAGAGTGAACCCTTAGCTACAAAATTTATTTAGGAAATTTTTATCTACGTCGCTTTGTTTAACCGGTATAGACTCTATACCGGTGTAAACTTTACATTGCACGTCACACGATTTATTTTCTAAAGATAATCAGTCTTTAAAAATAATGATTTATTTAATTTATTATGATGATTTTCATGTTGAAAATGCCCTAGGAAGTAAAAAGAATAAACATAAACTTGGAGCAATTTATTATCAGCTAAAAAATATACCTCCTGTTTTTAATTCTAAGCAACAACATATTCATTTAGTTAGTTTGTTTCATGCTAACATTGTGAAGGAGTTTGGTTTTGATGCAGTACTGCACCCACTAATCTGTGATTTAAAAACATTGGAATCTTCTGGATTTTTATGATTGAAAATATTTACTTAAGGACGCAGAGTGAAATTCACTCCACGACACAGAGTAAATGAATTCACTTCACGACACAGAGTCGAAGAAAGTAAAAGAATTCACTCCATATGAATGAAAAGTCATTCCAACTTGAGTGATTCGGTGAATTACTCATTTTTTCGAGTGGAATTTCACTCGAAGAAATTTAGAGAGATATGTTGTTGTGAATGTAATGTATTTGTTTCTGAGTTTTCATTTTCTGTTATTACTTGTGTTAATGTTGCTTGTGTTTTAATTGTTTCTGATGACTTTTGTTCTGAGGATGTTTGATCTTTTCCTTTCCGTGATAAAAAGAGTGAATCTGATATGTTCCACACCACGTTGGAAAGAAAGCGCCAGGAAAAAAAGAAGATCGCTCGTAGCAACTCGTTCAGTGGAGTCACTACTCGCTTGTCAACCGACCACGACCGTTGCTTCTCGTCAATCGATCATCTCGTCTTCGTGTCGACATTTTAGAATATTTAACTCATTACCCTCAGTGTATATCTTTTTCTGGTCCTTTACGTTGGTTAAATTGTTTAAGATTTGAAGCGAAACATAATTTTTTAAAAAAGTATGGATCTATTGTATGTAATTTTAAAAATATTACGAAAACGTTAACAAACTATTGTCAATTAGATCAATGCGCAGTTTGGGGTACTAATGAAAATGAGCCACGAATCAAATTAAAGTACGTTAACGGACGAAAAACTTATGTTGAAAATACATATTGTAGACAGCAGTTACATCAAATGAAATATCAGGACAAAGACACAGTTATTGAAGTTAATAAGGCAGAGGTTTATTTTATTAAATTGTTTTTATTATATGTCAACTCAATGTTTTAGACGAAGGAGTCGATGGTTATGCTTTCATGGCGTTAACAGAAACTGATTTAAAAGAAATGAATATCAAAATTGGCCCAAGAAAAAGAATATTAAGTTTAATTAATAATCACAATAAAGTGGTAAGCGCAAAGATGATTTTTGTATTTAGTATAACTTGTTAATGATAAAGATGAATGAAAGCTTGTATAAAACACGGGTTTTATTTCAGGAAGTTGTATTAGTACAGGACGAAGAACACAGCAATGTGACTATACAAAGTAAAGAAGGAAATACTAATTTATTGACTGAATGCCAAAACGTAATTGTTCTTGATAATAATAGTGAAGAGGTAAAAATACGTTAATATGTATATTTAATACTAGGTTGTTCAAATATTTATGAGACTGATTTTTTAAAAGTAGTATAAAAATATTTATTTAGAAATATTATACCTAGGGTTATGTGGGGTGATGTGCAACATGGGGTGATGTGCAACGTTTCCGATTCCTGGTCTGCATGTCGACATTTGACAGAACCGCATACTGCCATCTATTTGTGTCAATAGTACCTTGTTTTGGATAAATAACTCGCGAGATGGCACGCACCCTGTTTTGCTGTACGAAAAGCGAGTTAAATTTCTCGAGCTCAATGTAATTTTCGCTTTTCACATTCATAGTGATTTCGTGAATTGGTTTTAGGTCATCTTATAGGTAAATATTTTTATATTGTTAGTTTTTTAAGTACTTTTGATAATCCACAGCGATTTTGTGATTTTCTTACGTTGTGTTGGTGTCACGCCAGTCCGCGCAAAATAGCGTGTTTGGGGTTATATGCAACACTTTTTTTGGGGTGATGTGCAACACTCATTTTTCGCTAGTTTATCGCTATTTTACGATGGAACATGTGTATATGAAGTGTTTTAATTCATTTTTCAATGTGTTTAGTCATTATGCCACGAAAGTATAAAACTAAGGGTATCGCTGTTCCGGTCAATTGCGAGCTAATGAAGACTTGTGCCCGGCATGTGAACGAGTTTTGCCAAAAAAATTGAATCGCAACAATTCAATTTACTGTAACACTTGCGACATTCCTTATCATTTGAAATGTGTCGACATGCAAGGTCGCAACTATTTTACTTGTGACAACTGCGATTCAGATGATGAAAAATAAAGTTTTTTGCATTTTTCCTTTCATTATTCGATTAATTTGTATTTAAGAAGCCCAAATTTAACATTTAAGTCGATTGATGTCGATATTCATGCATTTTTTACCTTAATTTTACCTGTGTTGCACATCACCCCAAGAAAATTTGAAAATGCTAAAACAGACGTTTTTGAAAACTCGAAAAATTTTTAGGAAAAATTTAAAATTTTGAAAATCTAATCACGCAGAATTGTAGTATTTTCCTTCCTCTACATTATACAGCCATGATATATTCAAGAATTTGATTTTTGAATATGTTTTTCGAGCAACGCGTGAACGTGTTGCACATCACCCCACATAACCCTACTATTTTACATATTGTCCCTAAAGTTCAAGACATTTTTCTGGAAGTTTCTGTATAGGGGAGAGTTGGCAATTACCGCGCCGTTGACAATTCCGCGCCATTGTTTATCTCAATAACTATTTGTATTACGCGCCTACAATGATGTTAATATCATAGAGTAACACGAAATACCCCCCCCCCCTCCCCGCATGCGCCGTCAATGCGTTCCGGCCGCCCATGTAAACAGAGTGCGCTCTGGAAGTTTCTCTGCTTGCTCGTTGCGATTTTGCTGGTAGTTTCGATAAGAGGTGAGTAACATAATATTTTCATTAGAGAAAAAATCCTGACGGATTTGATAAGCTAAAACACTATAAAATTAGGTTGCAAAGTGATTTTAGAAACACGCGTTTCTTTCCTATATATTTTAAGGTTATAAAGTGAAATAATTGAGTTTGATAATTTCGCGCCCAAGGTATAATACTCATAGGTATAACAATAACTGTGTGTTAAGAGTTACCAAGACTGTTTAGTTTTCCAGATAGCCAAACCTGAGCAGCAGATTCCAAGCAGAGTCTGCATTAAATTTTTGGTATCAGAAAGGCAACAAATTGCACGCGGAAACTGCTCTATCAGACGATGTTGTCAAACTGTAGCCAGAAATGCGACAGAGCCTGCTGACAGGCAATGTGAGCAGATTGGCAGCAGAAACCGCGCAGAGCCTGCACACATACTTGGCTGCAGATTGACAACAAAAATCGAGCAGAGCCTGCGCGCATGACTTGAGAACAGAGTGGCAGCAAAAACCGAACAGATCCTTTCCGTGATAGTTTGCAACGACGCCACTAAGCGGCGCATAATGGTAAGACTAACTCGTAAATAAATTTCTGTTGAGGGCTAATATAAGCAGGCTTTCTGCGAAGCAAAATCAAACATCCGCGAGACATATCTTTGTCAGCAATACAACGCAAGGCTCAACCATAATTGCTGCAATGATACAGATATGCAAAATAATATTTTCCAAAGTAAGATGTAAAGTATATTGTGTGTATAACGTATATTTTTCAAATATTAAAAAAATCTTTCTAACGTGAAACAATTATTGCTGATTGGGTTAAACATATTTTATTTTTTGAAGCAATATTTCTGATAGAAAGATTTTACAAATATTATTGTATATATTTATTTGCAATTTTTTAAAAATATTTTCGAAAATATTTTTCTGACATAATCTGGCGGACATAGAAACATTTAAAAAATATTTTTGTGAATTATTTTAATCTTTCTAAAAAATATTTAAAAAATATTTAAAAAATATTTTGTGCTGTATGGGTATGGACAAAGTCTGCTCGGTTTTTGCTGCCAATCTGTTCTCAGGTCGAGCGCGCAGGCTCTGCTCGGTTTTTGCTGCCAATCTGCTGTCAGGTTGTATATGCAGGCTCTGCGCGGTTTCTGTTAGCAATCTGCTTACATTGCCTGTCAGCAGGCTCTGTCGACAGAACACGAGCTTAATGCGGACACAGATGGCTATGGTTTCGGTGTGGGATTTTGATCAAATTTGCTGCCAATCTGCGCGCATTCTGCTAACATTTTGCTATCTGGGTTACAATGTAAGGTGCTTACAGAAAAGATCGTTGCTTAAGTTTTGATTTAAATTTATAATGATCGTTATTTGTTAACGCATTCACTTATTTTTTTATGTAGGTGCCTACTAGACGATATTAATGCATAAATATAAAAAAAACATTTTATTATTGTGTTCTACTTCATGTCACTGGCTGAAGCCAGAGTAATTTTTATAGGTACGGTTTTATTAAACTGGGCACGATTTTATCAGATCTGGTCACGATATTATCAGACCAGTTTGATAATACCGCGTTTTCTCATTTTTTGAAAAATCATTAATATTTTAGTTTGTGTTTAGCTTTCAGCATTATTGCTATGATATATTGATAGCCAAATAAATGACCTATCTAAAACTGCACAGTTTATTTTTTTGAAGCATTTCTGAGCTTAGATATACGCTTCGGTTCTTAGGGGCTCGGTAATTGCCAACTCTCCCCTACCCATTTCAAAGAAGGTTTTTGGTTGAATATCTAGTTTTGACGCGTTTTCGACGCGTTCAAGTCCTTAATTGTGAACAATCTAGTATTTATATTTAACATTGCATGACATATAATTTTCATATACATATATATATATTTTTTTAAGGAACATCGAAATTCAAACGAAATGTTTGATATTAGATCCTGGATCGAAGGACACGACAAAGAATCTAAAAGAAATCCATCGCTAATTAGTATTTTAGAATCAGGTGTAGTTAAGCCCGTGGAGAGGCAAGAACTCATCAGAATTTGTTGTGCAGGCTTGATAAAAATTAATAATGACAGCTTGTAAGTAATGATGTTTTTTTGTATGAGCATTATTTATGTAATTCTATATCAGAGCTCGGCAAGAAATGCACTTTTCAGCCGATTTTGAATCCTTTGGAAAGGGCAGGAGGTACCATCAATGGGATTTGATGGGACAAGTATGGGAGATTAATCTGCACAATTAATGTGCTTTTTATAAATTTTAAATTCTTTTGGGAGGACAGGTGGTCCCATCAATGAAATTTGATGGGACAGGTATGGGAGATTAATTTGCACAATTAAATGTGCTTTTTCATAAATTTTAAATTCTTTGAGGAGGACAGGAGGTCTCATCAATGAAATTTGATGGGACAGGTATGGGAGATTAATCTGCACAATTAATGTGCTTTTTCATAAATTTTGAATTCTTTGGGGAGGACAGGAGGTCTCATCGATGGGATTTGATGGGACAAGTATGCGAGATTAAATTGTACTCTTAATGTGCTTTTTGATGAACCGCGAGTAGTCTTTTCACAAATTTCAAATTCTTTTGGGAGGACAGGAAATGTATGATTACGCGAATCGCGTAGAGTAAATTCCAATTAGAGCGTGTTGGGCTCCGTTTTGATTCTTGGAATCCGTCGCGCCGTCGGGAGTGTTGTGAGAGTGGGATTAGTGATATTGTGACCTGTGATCGCGGCGCGACGCGACATGCTTTTTCATAAATTTTAAATTCTTTTGGGAGGACAGGAGGTCTCATCAATGAGATTTGATGGGACAGGTATGGGAGATTAATCTGCACAATTAATGTGCTTTTTGATGAACCGCGAGTAGTCTTTTCACAAATTTTAAATTCTTTTGGGAAGACAGAAAATGTATGATTACTCACCGGCTTCGACAGTTCTGAACTCTACGTATTAATTGATAAAATATTTTCTCTTTCGTCGCGCGTCCGCCGCACAATCTCGCACAATCACTCACGCGCGACGCGTATTCCGGCACTCGTGCTTTTTCATAAATTTTAAATTCTTTGGGGAGGACAGGAGGTCCTATTCGATCGTAGCGTTGTGACGGGGCTTGCATGTCGCATGTCCTACGCGCTTGAGTCAAATTCTTTTGGGAGGACAGGAGGTCCCATCAATGAAATTTGATGGGACAGGTATGGGAGATTAATTTGCACAATTAAATATGCTTTTTCACAAATGTTAAATTCTTTGAGGAGGACAGGTGGTCCCATCAATGAAATTTGATGGGACAGGTATGGGAGATTAATTTGCACAATTAAATGTGCTTTTTCATAAATTTTACATTCTTGTGGGAGGACAGGAGGTCCCATCAATGAAATTTGATGGGACAGGTATGGAAGATTAATTTGCACAATTAAATGTGCTTTTTCACAAATGTTAAATTCTTTGAGGAGGACAGGAGGTCCCATCAATGGGATTTGATGGGACAAGTATGCGAGATTAAATTGTACACTTAATGTGCTTTTTGATGAACCGCGAGTAGTCTTTTCACAAATTTCAAATTCTTTTGGGAGGACAGGAAATGTATGATTACTCACCAGCTTCGACAGTTCCGAACTCTACGTATTGATTGATAAAATATTTTCTCTTTCGTCGCGCGTCCGCCGCACAATCTCGCACAATCACTCACGCGCGACGCGTATTCCGGCACTCGTGCTTTTTCATAAATTTTAAATTCTTTGGGGAGAACAGGAGGTCCCATCAATGGAATTTGATGGGAGAAGTTTGGGAGATTAAATTGTACAATTAATGTCCTGTTTCATAAATTTTAAATTCTTTGGGGAGGACAGGAGGTCCTATTCGATCGTAGCGTTGTGACGGGGCTTGCATATAACGTTACTACTATAACTTAAATTTTATTTTTATTTATTACATGTATTTTTTGTTACAGATACAATATGAAACAGGGTGGATTAAAATTAAATTAAAAGTTATCCGTCATATGATAAAATTTGCACATTAATTCTCGTAATTGTTTTGTTTTTATACTTTTAAAAGATATCTTGTAATATTACAGCAATGACTTTACTTAAATGTTTTAAATGCGAAAAGACATTTCCCGGAGTAAGACAATATTCTGTTCACTTTCGTCGCCATCATGCTATTACGGTTAGCAGATCATACTCATCAGGATTCTATTGTAAACAAGAAAATTGTGATAAACTTTTTATAAGGTTTGATTCTTTACTTCGTCACATAAAAAAATGGCATGTTGTCACGGATGAAATATGCAATTCAGATATAGATTTATCCAAGAAATCTGCAGATTATCCCAGTACTTCAAAGAAAGTACAATCATCAGAAGAAAATGGATATGATTCAGAACAGCATCATGTTTGCGAAGATAGAAATCATTGTCATGAGTCATCAAAAGAATTTAATCTGTCGACGAGTGCACAAAAATTTATTGCAAATTTAAGGATATTGTCCAGTTTTACCGGTACAGCTCTAACTGCTGTAACAAATGCAGCACAATGCTTAGTGTCTGATATTTCTGATGTTATTCGAGAGGAAATATTGAATTTTTGTAAAAAACAAAATATAAGTGTAGAATCTGATACACTAGCACTATTAAATAAATTAAATTTGGATAATCTATTTGACAAAACTAATACTTTAGAAGATCAGATAAACATTGTTAAGAATGTTTATAATTATATAGATTCGATTGAAATACCTCTTGGATTTAGATTGCAGCAATATTTTGATCAAAAAGAACAAGTGTGGAGACAAAAAAAAATTTATGAGACTTGTCATTATATACCAATTATTGAAACGTTGAAATTAATAATGTGCCACTCGTCAATGCGGAATTATGTTGATTCTGAACAAAACAATTCTTCTGATTGTCTACTTGTAACTTTTACAGATGGAATCAGTTATAAACAACATCCATTTTTTCAACGTCATCCACATGCATTAAGAATACAATTGTATTATGATGATGTAGTTGTTAATAATCCATTGGGTTCTAAAGTTCATCCTCGCAAAATTGGAGCTTTTTATTTTGTAATTCAAAATTTACCTCAACATATTAACTCATTTTTAGGAGGAATTCATATTCTTTGTTTGTGTCATACTGCTGATATTCAAAAATATGGCATGAAAGCTATACTTAAACCATTTTTGATGGATTTAAATAAACTTGAAAGTGACGATGGTGTATATGTGGTACATAATGGAACACATTTCGTATTAAGAGCAAGTATTGCTGCAGTTTATGCTGATGGATTGGCCGCGCATCAGTTATTAGGATTTTTAAGTCCCTCTGCTAAACATTTTTGTAGACTTTGTTTGATCAACAGAGATGACTTTAAGAATAATAGAAATTTAAAAGATGTAACTTTGCGTACAAAACAACTACATGACGAACAAATAAAAGAAATAAATAATCAACAAACATTAAAAGAAATTGATAGTTTAAAAAAAAGTCAGGTATTTTAGAAGATAGTGCATTACATTCTTCTCGCTATTTTCATTGTGCAAATAATTTTGTCTTTGACCCTATGCACGATATTTTTGAAAGTATCGCACCAATGGAGTTGAAATTAATTTTACACTATTATAGTACATGTAATTATAACTTCAAAATAGATGTGTTCAACAACAGAGTAAATTTATTTCGATATGGTTTTCCAGAAAATAAAAATAAACCTTCTGCAAATTTTTCTTCAACTTCTATTGAATATCAAAAGGATTACAAGCTTTCACAAACTGCTGCACAAACATGGTGTTTATTAAGAGTTTTTCCTTTCTTAGTTTCTGATTTAGTACCTGAAAATGATAAGCATTTATCGTTAATTTTACTATTAAACAGAATAAACGAAATAGTATTTGCTCCAAAATTGAGACGCTCTATTTTACCATATTTGGCAGAATTAATCGAAGAACACAATTCTTTATTCCGAGAATTATTTCCAGCTATAGCTCCAATTAATAAGCATCATCATTTAACAGTTAAATTTTCAGAGCTCGGCAAGAAATGCACTTTTCAGCCGATTTTGAATCCTTTGGAAAGGGCAGGAGGTACCATCAATGGGATTTGATGGGACAAGTATGGGAGATTAATCTGCACAATTAATGTGCTTTTTATAAATTTTAAATTCTTTTGGGAGGACAGGTGGTCCCATCAATGAAATTTGATGGGACAGGTATGGGAGATTAATTTGCACAATTAAATGTGCTTTTTCATAAATTTTAAATTCTTTGAGGAGGACAGGAGGTCCCATCAATGAAATTTGATGGGACAGGTATGGGAGATTAATCTGCACAATTAATGTGCTTTTGCATAAATTTTGAATTCTTTGGGGAGGACAGGAGGTCTCATCGATGGGATTTGATGGGACAAGTATGCGAGATTAAATTGTACACTTAATGTGCTTTTTGATGAACCGCGAGTAGTCTTTTCACAAATTTCAAATTCTTTTGGGAGGACAGGAAATGTATGATTACGCGAATCGCGTAGAGTAAATTCCAATTAGAGCGTGTTGGGCTCCGTTTTGATTCTTGGAATCCGTCGCGCCGTCGGGAGTGTTGTGAGAGTGGGATTAATGAGATTGTGACCTGTGATCGCGGCGCGACGCGACATGCTTTTTCATAAATTTTAAATTCTTTTGGGAGGACAGGAGGTCTCATCAATGAGATTTGATGGGACAGGTATGGGAGATTAATCTGCACAATTAATGTGCTTTTTGATGAACCGCGAGTAGTCTTTTCACAAATTTTAAATTCTTTTGGGAAGACAGAAAATGTATGATTACTCACCGGCTTCGACAGTTCTGAACTCTACGTATTAATTGATAAAATATTTTCTCTTTCGTCGCGCGTCCGCCGCACAATCTCGCACAATCACTCACGCGCGACGCGTATTCCGGCACTCGTGCTTTTTCATAAATTTTAAATTCTTTGGGGAGGACAGGAGGTCCTATTCGATCGTAGCGTTGTGACGGGGCTTGCATGTCGCATGTCCTACGCACTTGAGTCAAATTCTTTTGGGAGGACAGGAGGTCCCATCAATGAAATTTGATGGGACAGGTATGGGAGATTAATTTGCACAATTAAATGTGCTTTTTCACAAATGTTAAATTCTTTGAGGAGGACAGGTGGTCCCATCAATGAAATTTGATGGGACAGGTATGGGAGATTAATTTGCACAATTAAATGTGCTTTTTCATAAATTTTACATTCTTGTGGGAGGACAGGAGGTCCCATCAATGAAATTTGATGGGACAGGTATGGGAGATTAATTTGCACAATTAAATGTGCTTTTTCACAAATGTTAAATTCTTTGAGGAGGACAGGTGGTCCCATCAATGAAATTTGATGGGACAGGTATGGGAGATTAATTTGCACAATTAAATGTGCTTTTTCATAAATTTTAAATTCTTTGAGGAGGACAGGAGGTCCCATCAATGAATTTTGATGGGATAGGTATGGGAGATTAAAATGCGTGAAGTACGTGCTCGTCTTTTTAATGTAATTATTGAATAGTAAACATGGAAGGATATTTTTGTAGTATATGTAAGAAAGGAAACTTTAATATTAAAAAATTAGTGTGGCATTTACGCAACAACCATTCTATGCATCTGTATGGGAAAAATCATCTTTCTTGTGGACAGCCAGGTTGTGCGTTAAAATTTTTCACTTTTACTGGTTTAAGCAAACATTTGAGAATTGCTCATAGTGATCTTCTTCATACAGCAGATTGTGTTAAAAGTCAAAATAACAATAATATTAATATACGTTGTGAAAGTAAAAATAATAATATAAATATACAGTATAATGAAGGTGAAAATGCCTGTAGCAATACTCCACAAGAAAACTGTGAAATGGGTGCAGCACTCGTTTCCCAAACTTCTAATATAACTAATGAAGTTAATTGTACTACTGATTTAATTCTTACTAGTGCAAAATTGAAAAGTATTGCTTGCAATTTCGCTTCACAATTAACTGCCTTGGGTATAACTGACCGTGCTATGGACTCTGTAATCGATGCAAGTACAGAATTAGTTACAGTGATTGCCAACAGTGTAAATGCTCTTTTTCAGTGTGGTCAAGTAGATCAATTGCAAAATCATCTAAAAGATGTATGCGGTGTATTTGAAAGCATTAATTCATCTTATAAGAGAAAAAAATTTTTTCAAGAAGAAATGGGAATAGTACCTGTGACTGAAATAAATATTAGTACAAAAGCTGTTACAAGATTTGATAGAAATACAGGTGCGAGCAAAGTTGTTTTAATGCCAAGAACATTTATCTATGTGTCAATTATAAAGTCTTTAAAGTTTCTGCTAGAAAATGAAACTTTGAGAAGTTTTATAGTTAATCCGCAATCTATAAATAAGAAGTATTTTGCAAATTACACTGATGGTTTACATTGCACGTCACACGATTTATTTTCTAAAGATAATCAGTCTTTAAAAATAATGATTTATTATGATGATTTTCATGTTGAAAATGCCCTAGAAAGTAAAAAGAATAAACATAAACTTGGAGCAATTTATTATCAGCTAAAAAATATACCTCCTGTTTTTAATTCTAAGCAACAACATATTCATTTAGTTAGTTTGTTTCATGCTAACATTGTGAAGGAGTTTGGTTTTGATGCAGTACTGCACCCACTAATCTGTGATTTAAAAACATTGGAATCTTCTGGAATACACATTGAAGGAATAAATATACCTGTCAAAGGTACTATTATTGCCGTCAGTCACGACAATCTTGGTGCAAACTCTTTGTATGGCTACACTGAAAGTTTCAATTCTACATATTACTGCAGATTTTGTTACTGTACCAAGAATGAATGTAAAATTATTACCACAGAAACTGATGAGAGAGTCAAGCTTAGAACTCGTGTTTCGTATATATGTGATATGCAGGAATTGGAAAATGGAGCGACGATTAGCAAAGGGTTAAAGCGTCATTGTCCTTTAAATAATCTAACATATTTTCATGTAACAGAGTGTCCTAATGTAGATTGCATGCATGATATTTTAGAAGGCTCTTTGCAACTCCTCATTAAACTGCTCGTCAGTACGTTAATTGACGAAGGGTATACAAGTCTTGAAGAAGTAAATGCTCGTATCGATACATATCCTTATGGATATTTGGAACAATGCAATAAACCGTGTGCTCTAAAACTTGATAAGAAAAATATAAATATTGGACAAAAAGCGTCTCAATCTTGGTGCCTTGGACGCTTTTTGCCATTGATTTTGTGTAATGATACTTATATTGATGAAAGAAGCAAAGATTTGTGGCATGTACTTACATCCTTTCTAGAACATAATTTCTAACATACATTATGACAAAATTTTTGGAAATATTACATTTTCTGAATGTACACAATTATATATATTGCTGGGTTTATAACAGACTTACCGGTGACAGCTGAAGCTTCTTTACAAATATTTAAAATAAAGCTATCTGACTGCTTTTCCAATATGTACTCTATTAGATCCTCAGAGTCTATTTCAGTCTCATCTGAATCTCGAAATTTTATTTTTTCATCTCCCACTTCTGCCATAAATTTTTTACGTACTAGTAAAGAGAAAAATAATGAATTTTAAAATAATTTCCCAGCAAATACAGATACATAACTGCAATGAACATGTACATTGCATGTGACATATATATATTAATCACATGTTACAGAGCAGTTACGTATTATATTCGATATTACCCACATTAAAAGAAATGTTACAAAAACAAAATGTACTGGTCAAAAAGCAAATATTAATTTATTAAGCAGTGGAACGTAAAAATAAATCTGATAGCAAACGAACATAATATAATAAATCTTCGAATATCAGTGAACTTTACTGTTGCAAATAAAAGAAATGAGATGTTTCTTTATTCGTAATTAAGCATTAAATCTCAGAAAAACCCATACAGCACACATGTCCAAAAGCGGGACATAAGACGTCCCGATTTTGGACATGGTGCTGACTGGGAAACATTCAACTGATGCATATCACCTGAAGATTCTGCTTGCCATGTTTTTGTGTTACACTGCTTAATATATATTTGTTACAACTTGAAACACTGTATAATTTTACCTCTAACGATGAATTCTTCTGCTGAATCACTCGTATTTAAGTGGACGAATTTCTTCACGTTATGGTTACTTTACCTTAATAAGCATTGTCGAGCTGATTTATCCTCTTCGATAATGCACTGATTACAAACACTTGAATAATTCAACGAAAAAGAAGTGTCCTATACACTTTCCCGTATATAACGATGACGCGAACACGAACTAATAATCTGTACACGATACACGATAACCTAAACGCTGTAGATCGGTTGCTTGTAGTCGCGTGTCGCGTCGTCACACCGCACGTTGTGAAAACAAAACAATAGAGCATCCAAGTTTGACATCGCGTTTTCGGTGTGAAAGATTCTCAACAATTTCGGTGTTAAAATTCACACCGAATTGTTTAACTACATGGGTGTGGTGAAATTTCACACCGATATTTTTTAGAGTGCGTATTTCGCGCGCTTTCCGGATTAAATCTGTTTCGGTTTACCGGTTGACCGTTCCGCGGGGAGGGGCCTCTAACCTTTTCCTCGGCGCTGGCGCCGGTTATCGCCTCCTGTAGGCTTTGATACCGTTGCGCTCGGACCAGCATCTTAATATCGTCGTGCAATCCTATTTGGAAGTTGTGCAACGCTTGCATTTTGATACTGTCAAGGATCGCTTTTTGCTGCTCCTGTGAGTGTCCTTGGCCTTCTTCCATGGCCTCGTATAACTCGCGTGCTAATTCTTCCACACGTCTTCCGAATTCCTACGCGCTTTCTCCCGGTTTTTGTCTTAGGGAGTTGAAGTCTAATTGCAGGTGGGTCATGCTGCTCTTGCCCAGATATTCTGACTCTAGCTCGCGCTTTAACTGTTCGAAATCGCGTATGTCGCGCGTGTCGAAGTCCGTCATGGCTTTTCCCTTGAATTTCGTGCACAGTATTGCTTCTAAAAGCATTGCTTCGTCTGCGGGCTGTATATTTTTCATCGCGTACGTGCTCGCGTTTATAAATTCGCGTACGCGATCGCGGGATTCTCCGTTTATTTCGGGAATCATAGCACGGGCTTCCTTTAATATTCGATGGGAATTTTCGCGCTAGTATGGGCGGTATTTATAGTCGGTTCTTAAAATCGTTCTCGTCGAAGATTGTCTTACTTTCTATTTAAATACATGGCAAGAGATTACCCGTATGTTCTGTGAGGGAAGTATTGACCCGTTAAAGATTGGCAGCCGAAAGTCGCGCGACTTACGGGTGGCACAAAAATTTTTGGTCAAGACCAGCGATGGCAACATTGTTTTTTTATGTTCAGGAATGTTCGAGCTACATTTCAAAAAAAAAAGAAAAATCGTATGTTCTGTGAGGGAAGTATTGACCCGTTACAGATTGGCAGTCAAAAGTCGCGCGATTTACGGGTGGCACAAAAGTTTTTGGTCAAGGCCAGCGATGGCAGCATTGTTTTTTTATGTTCAGGAATGTTCGAGCTACATTTCAAAAAAAAAAAAAAACTCGGATGTTCTGTGAGGGAGGTACGGTACGAAATATGTCACGTTTAAGGGTTGCTGCCATGGTTCCTGTCAAGGTGGGGGGTGGCAGCATATTTTTTTTATCAAAGTGCTTGACATCCTGAATCAATTGGCACAAGTTTTAGCCGGATGTTCTTTAAGGGGGTTTTATCTCAAAAAATCATACCGGAAGTGGCCTTTTTTTTAACACTTCGGTCAAGTTTCAGGGCATATAAAACCCGGCACAGGGTTAACCACTAAAAAAGCTATCGAGTCGAATAAAATTCAGCCGTATGTTCGATGAGGGAGGGTTTTGTGCAGCCGGCTCTTGGACTATAACGTAACGCGGTTCGTGCTCTCTATTTTTGACTGCCCGCCGCTTCTCGGAAGGACGGGCTTTTATCGCTCGTATCTGCTTCCGCGTTGCTGACTTAGCTGTCAGCGCTTTTGCTTCCCGGGCGAGTGACCTGGTGAAGCCCGGAATGCCACCTCAGGTGAGTTTGGCAATAGTTTGGCAATACTCATGATTTGCGCTGACAGCTACAAGCAAAAATGTTTCTCAGTTGCAGAACAAAAAGTTGATGCAGACTTATTTATAATAGTGCCGCTACAATTATTCTAAAGGTTAAAAGCTGTTATTCATATGAAAAAAAGTGCTCAAAAAGAAAATATTACCAAAAATAAAGAACATGAGAATAAATTGGAAAAACGTCGCGCGACTAAGAGGAAATCTTACATGAGGCATTTGGAAAATAATCGTGTTAAAAAACGATGCCGATATCAACCAAACTTAAAAATTAATCGTGCTAAAGATCGTGTTGTGAGACGGAGGTCGCCGTGCCCTAATTGCGACACCTACAAATGCTATGACTTGAGCTACCGTCACATCCCTATTCAAATAATATTTTTATTGATTGAGGTATTTGATATTGTAGATGTCAAAGAAAAGAACCTCTTGTTGTACCATAATAATGCGCCGAATAGTATGATCCAGAAGCGATTGTAATTTAATTTCTGCCTGTATATCAGTTATTGTAATATTTTCCGGATAACACTGTTTTTTGCTTGTTTAATATCACAAAGGATAAATATCAGCATGTCGTTTCTTAGCATCAGACCGGTTGTTGATCATTGTTGATCATAACAGTTTTGAGTTTGGGCTAATTTTACTTCTACTGGAACGCATTTTATTATATGAATTACTTCTCCTGTCAAGAGTGCCATGTATCCTGGTCCTTTCATGAAATGGTAAGCGAAAATATCGGGAGATAAAATTCGTTTGTTGGAATTCTTGCTATTTTACCGAAGACTAATTCGTATGGAGTATGTTTTGTTGCTTTGTGTACGCTGGTATTATAGTTAAACATTGCTAGACTAATCCATCTATCCCACTGCTTTTGTTCATTTGCATATTGTTTAAGATATTCCCCTAATGCATGATGCGATCTTTCTAATGACCCGTTTGATTGAGGGTGAAAGGCAGTTGTGCGAAATTTACGAATTCTGAATATTTTAGCAATCTTTTTCATTAAATCGCTAATAAAATTTCTTCCTTGGTCGGTTAATATTGCTTTAGATGCCCCTAATACACAAATAAATCTGTCCACGAAGACTTCTACTATTGTTTCGGAAGTTTGGTCTGGTAGGGGTATTCCCATGCAGTGTTAGAAGGTGGTGCGGCCTTCTCCGCACCTGGCGCCCAAATTGTCGTTTGAGATTTTAGAGTACGGATTTCGAGTTTGTTTCATTGCAAGTGCTCGTGTAAGCGAATACATCTAGTCGGCGACGCTCGATAGCCGCGAATTCCAACCGCGACGCGGGAAAAAAGCGTCGCAGTACGTAACAATCTTCAAAAATTAGTAATTGATCAAAAAATGGCATTTGACAAAATTATGGATAGTGTAAACAATAATTTAGGAAAAGTATTATTCCTGGATGCTCCTGGAGGAACTGGTAAAACATTTTTATGAAATTTAATAATGGCTAATGTGAGATCAAAAGGGGAAAGGGTTTTGGCTGTAGCATTGTCAGGTATTGCAGCAACTCTGCTTAGTGGCGGAAGAACGGCACATTCAACTTTTAAATTACCAATAAACGTATTTCAGGAAAAAGAAACAGTGTGCTCAATACGTAAAAATGAAACACTTGGGAAAATAATACAGGAAACAGTATTAACCCTTACTTGCTACACTTCTGTAGAATCACGTACTTGCCACATTGGGGTGGAATCTACCCCAGCCATAAAAATTGCCATAACAAATAAGCTATTCAATATTTTAACTTGCCAAATTTTTTAGAACTTCTTAAGAGCTTACTTTTAAAAGTTATGTAGGTTATATAGCCAAAAATTAAAATTATGTATGATAAAAAAATTAAAATAGCAAGAAGAAAATGAAAAAATGGCTGTTTTTACAAAAAAATTCATAATTTTTTTATTTTTTCATATAAATGGCTAAAAATTTAGGTGAGTCTTCTACTGATGTAGTACTACAAGAAAAAAAATAGTAGTTTAGTGGCCCTTTAAAAAAAGGTATTTATTCTGAGAAATGAAGGCAGGAATTTCGTGAAAAAATGAACTTTGTGTTAACATCAAAATATACTATAATATAATATTTATTGTTTAAATCGAACTTTCATAAGATTTTTATTTGAACATAAGTAAAACATGTTATGAACAATAAAAAACAAGCATTACAATCAATTTTAGTTCCTTTTTTTAATTACAAACTCCTGTATAGTTTCTTTGTAATAAGTGAAATACGAACATGCTGCATTGTAGCTAACTTGCCTCGATAGTAGGGTAAATTGGCTATGCGACAAAAGTCGTTAAATTAATAAGAGTTTAAATGTGCTTATTCATAAATTTTAAATTCTTTGAGGAGGACAGGAGGTCCCATCAATAATATTTGATGGGACAGGTATGGGAGATTAATTTGCACAATTAAATGTGCTTTTTCATAAATTTTAAATTCTTTGAGTAGGACTGGTGGTTCCATCAATGAAATTTGATGGGACAGGTATGGGAGATTAATTTGCACAATTAAATGTGCTTTTTCATAAATTTTAAATTCTTTGAGGAGGACAGGAGGTCCCATCAATGAAATTTGATGGGACAGGTATGGGAGATTAATTTGCACAATTAAATGTGCTTTTTCATAAATTTTAAATTCTTTGAGGAGGACAGGAGGTCCCATCAATAATATTTGATGGGACAGGTATGGGAGATTAATTTGCACAATTAAATGTGCTTTTTCATAAATTTTAAATTCTTAGGGGAGGACAGGAGGTCCCATCAATAATATTTGATGGGACAGGTATGGGAGATTAATTTGCACAATTAAATGTGCTTTTTCATAAATTTTAAATTCTTAGGGGAGGACAGGAGGTCCCATGGATGGGATTTGATGGGTCAAGTGTAGGAATATGGATATATTTTGAAATATATAGTATTGTACAGCAGAGATAGATAATCGTGTCGCACGTCGTAACTCGCTCGCTATTCGGACTCGACTGCCGGATCACGCTTCGCTCGCCAGAAAACAAAAAAACATTGCCGCGACGATCGTCGGTCACCTCTCCTTCTCGTCCTTGCTCGCTAGATACAATAACGCACGCAATTTTGGAAACGCAGAACTACGCTTTTCTTATATCGCGGATACTACATCTCGGCCATTCTGCATGGCATTCGTCCTCGGATGCTTACTCTCTAATTGACAATTCGTTCTTAAGGTGGAGTGTCAATGGCGCGATTTTAGACGCTCAAGTCCGCGCGATTGAAGCCGCGCGGCACTAATCGCGCGACAGCAGTCGCGCATACTGTTATCAAAAGCGCGATAAAAGTCGCGTGACTTCACAGAGAAAAATAATCTAATAGTTTTCAAATATCTTGACACAAGTCTTTGAAAAGCTAGAATCTTGTTTTGAGTAAATGTAATACTTACAACGACTTTATGGTAGATTTGCGGATACGTAGCCTTATCAAATACTTGATCTGCAAATCTACCATAAAGTCATTATAAGCATTACATTTACTTAAAACAGTATTCTTGACTTGTGTCAAGATATTTGAAAACTATTACTAAGAAAATATTCTTGATTGAAAGAAAATTTACTTAAAAGAAGTAAAATAAAATAAGTAAAGTGCTTTTCTTGGCTGTAGAATGATTATTTTTCTGTGTGCAGTCTTCTATGAAACATGGAGGAAAAAAATTTAATGATTCTTCATGCTATTAAGAAGAGGAAGAGAAAGAATTACATTATTATTATTTTATGAAAGCTATAGGAGTGCTCCAAATGATTTGTTTATTGCAAGAGAGACAGAAGAATTTCAAAAAGTTTTATAATTTTTATCTTGTGAGTCATATAAACATTTATAGTTGTTCACCAATTCACACAGCATAAAATCATTCATATTGTGGAACGTTAATTTAATTAAAAAGTAGAACTTGCCAAAATATTAGCGACTAAACTGCTCCAAATACAATTGAGTGAACTGAGCCGCGCGGCTAGACTGCTCCAGGAGCAGTTGAGTCGCGCGATTCTGAATCGCGTCGTCACAATCGCGAGAGTCGTACGACTAAAAACGTGGGATTGGCAATAGTTCCATTGTAATACATGCAAAGCAGACCATAATCAAAGACGCGCGGCTGCAATCGCAAAGGAAGACGTTCGAAAAAAAATAGAAGCGATAGTACGCGATTACAAGCCGAAAAAGACGCGAGAGATAGGTGTTAAGATGAAATTGATATTAAAAGACGATATTCCAGTTTATCAAAAACCGCGCAGATTGTCTCAGTCAGAGCAAGCGGAAGTCGATTTGAATCCTTTGGAAAGGGCAGGAGGTACCATCAATGGGATTTGATGGGACAAGTATGGGAGATTAATCTGCACAATTAAATGTGCTTTTTCATAAATTTTAAATTCTTTGAGGAGGACAGGAGGTCCCATCAATAATATTTGATGGGACAGGTATGGGAGATTAATTTGCACAATTAAATGTGCTTTTTCATAAATTTTAAATTCTTAGGGGAGGACAGGAGGTTCCATCAATGGGATTTGATGGGTCAAGTATGGGAGATTATGTTTTAATGAGTCACGATCTAATCGCTAAAATTCACGTGCATGTTTCCGTTGCGGGGTGAACCACGAGCGCGTGATTTTACATCGTGACGTAAACTTGCTCGCGCTCCGGAATCAGGAATTAATTCGAATGGAGATTAATTCGAGCCGCGAGAATATCCGCTACAGGATAATTGACACAATGGAAAAGTGGACATCCTTGAAGACCTCTCTCTCTCCCGGCTTTTTTCGTGTCACTCCGTTCTCTTTCGCGACGGGAGAATTAAATATAAACAAACGGTTTTAAAGAGAGTGCAAATCGAGGCGCGTCTGATTACAGTGATAATAGAAAAAAGCGCTGTAGAATATAACTGACGAACTTATATATCATTGACTTTAAATATTAAATTATATTTTAAAATATTATGTTAATTAAAAAGTATGTCACAAAAAACGTACATCCGTTACAAGTTTTTGGTTTGACGCGTAATGATTTATGCAGCAAATTTCTTTGTCGGGTCAAGAGATTGTAAAAAAGCTTACAGGCCGTTTTAATTATTCGGTACTTATTTTGTAACGTTAATCTGTATAGATAAACGCCGAGCCGTAAATGACGAGATGACTGTAGTTTGTAGGTTTTGCAAAACAGAATACATTGCATCAGCGTGCGTATGGCAATTTGCTAAGTACGTCTCGCAGACATTGATTTTCCAACGGTACTCTAATTTTCTCAACCCTGCGTTAATTGCGACTCTGCGAAAATAGTCGCACACTAAAAGTATATATGAATATGTAATCGGATCGGCGATTGCTGACGAGAGCAAAGTCCGACGCGGCCGCTGCAGCCGCTGCACTTTCGTTCCCTCTAACGAGAATCGGGTATCACTCCGATACATCTGAAATTAGCAACGCCTGGATGCGTTTCACCGGCAAAGTTGTTAGATTATTCAAGCCGTTTCGTACTTTGCAATATCTTAGATTATTCCGCACGCCTATCCATTATTTATCTGAACAGGTATACCTGTCAATAACTACATTGTACAACGCAGATCGAATAACACTAATTACAGAATAAAATATTAAATTTATATTAATAACAGTATATCCCATACAGCACAGATTGTTGCAGAAAGCTCCCAGAAAGGTTTCAAAAACATTTCAACCTTTCACATTTCATGTGCAACATCTCTGAAAGAATTCTGCAATATGTCATATAAAATGTTGCAATAGAAACGTTTTTGAAACCTTTCACATGAAGATAATTTTTCAGAACTTTTAGTTGAGTTATCTCTGAATCGTTTCACATGAAATGATTTTGTAAACCTTTCAGCTGAGCTGTTTCTGAAACCTTTCTCATGCAATAAATTTGAAAACTTTCAATTAAGTTATTTCTGAATCGTTTCATATGAAATGATTTTGTAAATCTTTCAGCTGAGCTGTTTCTGAAACCTTTCTCATGCAATAAATTTGAAAACTTTCAATTAAGTTATTTCTGAATCGTTTCATATGAAATGATTTTGTAAACCTTTCAGCTGAGCTGTTTCTGAAACCTTTCTCATGCAATAAATTTGAAAACTTTCAATTAAGTTATTTCTGAATCGTTTCATATGAAATGATTTTGTAAACCTTTCAGCTGAGCTGTTTCTGAAACCTTTCTCATACAATAAATTTGAAAACTTTCAATTAAGTTATTTCTGAATCGTTTCATATGAAATGATTTTGTAAACCTTTCAGTTGAGCTGTTTCTGAAACCTTTCTCACGTAATACATTTGAAAACGTTTAATTAAATTATTTCGGAAACATTTCATAAAATATAATTTTGCAAACAGGGCTTTTGCTTTTTTTGCTTTTCTCAGATATTAATTAATTATTAATATTATATTATATTATGTAATGATATACGTATCTTTTATATTAATATTCATAATATATATCAATTGTTGTTGCGTTGTTTTTAATATTGGCCAGTTAATAAATAATTTCAAATTTTTGAACACTAAAGATGCATATATATACGATACGAGCATAAGCACTGTTCCATAGTTTGGTCTCCGTACTTTAAATGCCATCAGTTATTGATTGAACGTGTGCAGCACAAATTTCTGCGTATGGCTGCTTACCGGCTAGGTAATCCCATGTCTATTACTTGCCATGACTACTGTACTATATTACATAGATTGAAGCTGCTATCGTTAGAAGGTAGGAGACTAACCTTTGACCTTACATTTATTTTTAAGCTTCTCAATCACTCTATCGATTGTCCGGATTTGCTGGAACGCATCTGCTTTAACATCCCGACTAGAGAATTAAGACAGTACTCCATCTTCCACATTGGGTATCACCGTACTTTGTATAGCGCAAATTCTTGTGTAAATAGGCTAATAATATCTGCAAGTAATTTTTCCGATAGGGTTGACTTTTTTGGTGGTTCTGTATCTACCTTTAAACAAAAACTTTTTCGTCTACTCTTGTAACCTGAATGCTCTCCTTATTATTATTATGTTGTAAAATTTTAATTTTATGTTATTATTCATGTTTTTTCTTTTCTCTTTGTACGCTAAAGGGTTTATTACCCGTTAATAAAGTTTATTTATTTATTTATTTATTTAATAAGCTAAGCTAAAAGGAAGCATCAGAACCAGAGGATCATCACTAGCCCGGTCGATCATGGAAGTCAAGCAACGTTGAGTGCGGTTACTACTTGGATGGGTGACCGCTCGAATAAAAAAAAATACGGCAAGATATTTCGGAAACCTTTCAACACACTTTCAGAAAGGTTTCAAGTGCGAGAATCGCGGACATTTTACTATTTCAGAGCTGTCTCAGAGATGTTGCAGAAACATTTTTTAAGTATCTCTGAAAGGTTTCAGATATATTTTGGTAATCTTCAGCACGGTTTCAGAAAGGTTTCAAGTGCAAGAATCGCGGACATTTTGCTATTCCAGAGATGTCTCAGAGCTGTTGCAGAAACATTTTGAAATATTTATGAGATGTTTCAACCTATCGAATGAAACATTTCTTAGATATTTCTGAAAGGTTTCTGTGCTGTATGGGATATTTTAATATTTCAAAATCTACAGATAATACCGAAAAAATTGGTTTATCAAGAATAGTTATTTGTACAACAAGTGCGGGAAGATGGAAATTCACGGGTGCGGAGTGGACGCACGAGCCGAAGGCGAGTACAATATGTACAATGTATGATTACGCAGCTTCGACAGTTCTGTTAGTTGATAAAATATTTTCTCTTTCGTCGCGCGTCCGCCGCACCATCACTTACACGCGACGCGTATTCCGGCACTCGTGCTTTTTCATAAATTGTAAATTTGTTGGGGAGGACAGGAGGTTCCATCAGTGGAATTTGATGGGACAAGTATCGGATATTAAATTGTACAATTGTTACGTCCAACCCCGGGATTCGGATAAGAAAATCTGGGAAGCAAAGGAAAGGCTAACCAGAGGGGGTCGGGGTAAGGAAGGATGCAACCAGACGCTTAAGAATATTGCTCGCAGGTACATGCTCTGAGGCGCGTGGCGCGAGCCGAACGCACTTTCGATGGCTCAGGAAGAGTCAACGTCCGTAGGGACGGTAGGACGTCTTCCGTGAGCAGTGCGATCGTCGGTTCTCTTTTAAGTCAGGGAATTTAATCCCTTTAACTTAGGATCGGACCTCGTGCGATTTCGAGAGGTGGAAGAGATTTGAAAGCGAGGTCTTATTTAAAATAAAGAAACATTGAATTTAATCTTACAAACAAATTAAACATTTAGGTATTACAAATACTTCTTACTGACATTGAGTATTATAAGTTTTTTCATGAAGACGTAAAATTCACTTACCAGACGGTCAATCTCGTGATAATCTAACATATCTGGTTTTAGTAACGCTTGCGTTTATCTCAATTGCTTGATTCTCTATACGAATTGCAACTAATTTTGTAATCTCATTTTATTTAAAAGGCAGCAGTTAGTCACGTGATTTATCTTATGTTCAACCTTTTCTAACAACTACACCACCGACCTATGTTTTACGAATATGACTACATTACATTTTTATTTATCCGACGATTAGGTTTAAGATAATCACGAAATATTACACTGAAAAAGGTTTAAACTAAGAGAAAGATTTGTATTGTATTTTGTTTTAAGTTATTAAATGTGTTATTATTTATTATTTGCTATAAGATCGACGTTTTGCTCTTATCTGTCAAGTTTCAAAAAGATTCCCTCATATTCAATCGTATACAAAGAGAATAAATCTTTTTGAAAATTTTCCGTTTAATATTTTACAAATTAGGAGGTAGGGAAGAAATGTTTTTTTATTTTTGCGAATGAGAACTTTCCTGACGTTTTGAAATATTAGTAGTCCTGAAAAGGACTGTTTTGCAGTGAACTGCTAGCTCTGAAAAGAGCCGCTATTTAGTCCTGAAAAGTTATGAGTTAGTCCTAAAAAGGACTTTTTTTAATCCTAAAAATAACTTGTTAAAGGTTTTCAAAATGAGCCCCGTGAGCCTCGATGCATGCTTCCGCACGAAGAATTAAATTTTCTCGTACGCGTCGAAGCATCGGTCCATCGACAGTTTGGACAGCTTCTTGCATCCTTGCGATGACTTCTTCGGGTGAAGCGGGCTCTGTTGTTCGCTTGAAATTGAAATCATTTTTAGTAATTATTTAAAACGCGTTGCACCTCGGATATCAATAAAATTATGCTAGTGTCTGTATTTGTTGCTGGCGCTGCTCTTTTTCCCCGAGTGGAAATTTAACCTCGGCATCCAGTCACCAACTAGTCAATACTAGTTTTAATATAGCCCCTGCCCAGTAATGTAACGCTTAGAAGTTCTAGATACTTGACAAATATGTTGTCTCATAGCGAGCTTAGGAAAACTGTCTAGTAATCAGCTAGCCTGGGCTAGATTAAAAATATATTAAAAAATTAATTTTTAACTTTTTTTATTGTTACATTTTTGCTAGATAAAGTTTTGCTACAACATTATATTAAATTTTGTAAGTTAAAATTTCCATTTACCGAAGGGATTCGAACTTGGTACTGTTGTTGGGCGCCCCGCTGCTGATGGGTGTCAGTCGTTCACTCTATCCACTACGCTATTAGTATTAGTAACTACGAGTATTAGTAGCTACGAGTATTAGTAATAATTGAGTTTAAATTTTCCTTATATGTTATAACATAATATAAAAAATACAAATCTGAAATTTTTTCAAATTGCTAAACAATATTTAATACCTTAAATGCTCAATACTGGGCGGTTGCCTAGCGCCAGCATGATTATAGTTATGAAAAAATTATTCAAGAATGACATAATCTCACTGTTCGAATGCTAACAAATTTTTAATTGGTAGTGGCTAGACAACGGCTGGCTAATTTTTTTAGCTATAAAATCAGATTGGCTAGATCAATTTCCACTCAGGTTGCTATGAGTACACAAAAGTTAGCTATCTTATTAATTGACTAATATGAATCATATAGGTCTTAATTCTTCTCAAAATCACTTTCCAATATAATATAGAATGACAGTTGTGAAGACGCTATCAAGAATGACATAACCTCACTTTTCGAATGCTAACAAATTTTTAATTAGTAGTGGCTAGACAATGGCTGGCTAATTTTTTGAAAGTTTCCAGCGCCATCTATTCTAATATTTACCGTGCAGGGGCTAGACAACGGCTGGCTAATTTTTTTAGCTATAAAATCAGATTGGCTAGATCAATTTCCACTCAGGTTGCTATGAGTACACAAAAGTTAGCTATCTTATTAATTGACTAATATGAATCATATAGGTCTTAATTCTTCTCAAAATCAATTTCCAATATAATATAGAATGACAGTTGTGAAGACGCTATCAAGAATGACATAACCTCACTTTTCAAATGCTAACAAATTTTTAATTAGTAGTGGCTAGACAATGGCTGGCTAATTTTTTGAAAGTTTCCAGCGCCATCTATTCTAATATTTACCGTGCAGGGGCTAGAAAAGTACTAGACAGCGAAGTTATTCAATGACATAACCTCACTGTTCAAATGCTAACAAAATTTTAATTACTAGTGGCTAGACAACGGCTGGCTAATTTTTTTAAAGTTTCTAGCGCCATCCCTTACAGAAAAAAAGTACTAAAAGTACACAGTAATAAATTACTGTAAATTACTGGCAGTAATATTTTGGCCAGTACTTTGGAAGTACTAGGCAGTACTGGATTACTGGTAGTATTTTATTACACAGAACTACTGGTGCTTAGTATTGAATTACTCACCCAAAGGACACTGATTTCCGATATTCACCCGGCATAAAAAATTTTTTTTTTTTTCGAAATTTTATTACTATTTTATAACTAAATTTGTTTTTCAAGATGCAGTCTATGATTATAAATATTTTCTCGTATTTGAAAAACACACTTACCTTGGTGGGATTCGAACTCTGGATCGTGAGCCAACTGCCTTACGTGGTAGACTACTTCTTAATTTGATGTAAGTGTTATATATAGTCTACATATGTCATAACCAGCGCAAATATATAGTTTTTCAAAAATCATCTTCAGAAACAAATTCAGTTTAAAAAGAGTAATAAAATTTTGAATTAGATATATGACATAATATTTCTTAATGTTGGGTGAATGTCAGAAACCAGTGCCGGCTCATTATGAAATTTTGTGTTCGTAAATATATTTATGAAAAAAGTATATTTATAAAGTTAAAACATTCTTATCAAATCCTTACAAGGGCCTTATTAGACAAAAATAAGAAAACCTTGTCTATCTTTTAACCTTTGACCATAGTTACAAAACATATAGTTGATGGATCAGCTTGATTAATTATATTTAATTACTTATTTTGTATATTAGGTCCCTTTACTTCAGATATAAAACATGCTCAAATCATAACGGATTTGAAATATGCATTTATTATTTCATAATTGTGTACTAAAATACTCTAAAGGTAGAGTGTGAAATTTTTAAGGTTTAAGGACAATGAATTATATATGAATTCAGTACTTCAGACCTTTGCCGGCCCAGTTGAATCGCTCATCTATACCAGTACTTAAGTACTAGACCACAAGTAATGAATTACTAGGAAAACTACTTACTCATTCTATCAGTACTTCACGTCTAAGCTCAACTACTAGATTCTCCAATACTTCAGTACTTTTTTACTATATAAGCAAATACTGAAGTACTTGTATCAGTACTTCGGATCCCGGAAGAACTACTAATACTACTCATGATATTACTCATTTGCCAGTAGTTAAACTACTGAAATACAAGAATAAAATACTAATCGCCAGTAAAAAATTACTAGACTCAGTAATAAATTACTGACCAACCAGTAATACTTTTCTATAAGGGATCTATTCTAATATTTACCGTGCAGGGGCTAGGAAAGTACTAGACAGCGAAGAATTATTCATAAATTATAGCTAGTGCTAAGCTAGTCAATGGCTAGATAACATATCTAGCCTGCGTGATCCAGCCATTAGCTGTAAAATCAGATTGGCTAGACCAATTTCCACTCGGGTCTTCGTGTTTTATAACTGCGAATGCACCAAGCGAGGTGCAACTTTTTGACAAGTATGGGAGATTAATCTGCACAATTAGGGGAGAATGGGGGAATTACAGTCATCAGGCAATGCCGGTCACCTATATTTTACATAAACCAGCAGTTATATCAAACTTTTTTTGTCTCTATCCGTTTACATACATGATTATCGAGTAATTTATTATGCCGTGCCTATTAAACCAACATAAATTAATAAAAATCTGGTGATTCTTATTTTACGCCCTTTTTCTTATAAGAATCGATGTACTTTTAATAAGGGTTTTGCGAAATTTAGTAGTTAAAATTACATCTAACCGTTATTTATGGCTTTTTTGGTTCTTTAGCTTTCATTTCGCCCATATTAAAACGATGACATCGTATAAATATATTATTATTTAATATAACAAATTCACTCGGTTTTTGGGGTAACGATAGTCGCTTGCACGGGGAAATTGCAGTCGTGGCGCACCTGTTAACCATCGGGCACATGCCTGCAAACGTCGAGTGACAGCGTGAACATCACGATATGTATACCTATATTCATACCACAAATTTGGTAGAATTTATCTAAACTCAGTGAGAAAAGAATAATATACATGATTTACATAGAAAATATGTTCAATTTGATGGACATTTCAGTCTTGAAATAACGCCGGAATTTTAGGTTAAAATTTCAATTTTTCTGTAAATATGATCATTAATTGTAATTATATTTTCAATTTAAGATGCCTCGTTGTAGACCAAGAAAAACCGAAAGAGGAAAATGGTCCTCAGACGAGCTAGCATTACCCCCGAAAGCTGACCGCGGTTATCCAAGAGGCGACCGTAATTACCCAACACGTCGGACAATTGCGGTCAATTCAGAGATTTTTATAATCAATGCAGGCTTAATTATTTATTAGCTTTCTTGACTTTTATGCTTCTACTTTCGAAGAATGATGGATGAAGTATCCATCAACTATTCCATTTTGGTTCTAAAGACATTTCTTTTTCAGAAAATAAGAAATAATTCTTACTGACTGCAATTCCCCCATTCTCCCCTAATGTACTTTCTCATAAATTTTAAATTCTTTTGGGAGGACAGGTGGTACCATCGATGGAATTTGATGGAACAAGTATGGGAGATTAATCTGCACAATTAATGTACTTTTTCATAAATTTTAAATTTTTTTGCGAGGACAGGAGGTCCCATCAATGAGATTTACTTTATAATTTAAAAAAATTATAAAGTATTCGGAAGGTAAAAATATAATTTTACATGTACATAAATGCAACAAAGTTTTTGAAAACATTTCAACATAACTGTCCATCACCACGTTTTTTTGTTTTATTTATTTCCGGAACGAAAAATCTCATCTTTTAATTTCTTTACTTCCTGCTTGTGCAAAAGATTTGTTTTTGACATATCGTGTTTTGATACTTGTTCGTCAATATTTGAATCATCGGATGATTCTGTTAGGGTATTATCCTAAATTGAGTACCTTCCCACGGTGACTGGGGAGGGGCGTGTGTGATAAAGGGCCGACAGGATCAATCACTAGCTTCTTATTCTTTATCAAGATTCGGTAACGAAGCTGCGCAGGCGAAGGCAGTTGAGGATCATCGCTGAAGTCGGACTCAAAGAGAGAATATTGTATTTCAGAGTTCTAGCATTAAAGTCCACAAGAGAAATTAAGACGAGATATGTGCTTTTTCATAAATTTTAAATTCTTTGAGGAGGACAAGAGGTCCCATCAATGAAATTTGATGGGACAGGTATGGGAGATTAATTTGCACAATTAAATGTGCTTTTTCATAAATTTTAAATTCTTGTGGGAGGACAGAAGGTCCCATCAATGGAATTTGATGGGACAAGTATGGGAGATTAATCTGTACAATTAATGTACTTTTTCATAAATTTTAAATTTTTTTGCGAGGACAGGAGGTCCCATCAATGAGATTTACTTTATAATTTAAAAAAATTATAAAGTATTCGGAAGGTAAAAATATAATTTTACATATACATAAATGCAACGAAGTTTTTGAAAACATTTAAACATAACTGTCCATCACCACGTTTTTTTGTTTTATTTATTTCCGGAACGAAAAATCTCATCTTTTAATTTCTTTACTTCCTGCTTGTGCAAAAGATTTGTTTTTAACATATCGTGTTTTGATACTTGTTCGTCAATATTTGAATCATCGGATGATTCTGTTAGGGTATTATCCTAAATTGAGTACCTTCCCACGGTGACTGGGGAGGGGCGTGTGTGATAAAGGACCGACAGGATCAATCACTAGCTTCTTATTCTTTATCAAAATTTAGTAACGAAGCTGCGCATGCGAAGGCAGTTGAGGATCATCGCTGAAGTCAGACTCAAAGAGAGAATATTGTATTTCAGAGTTCTAGCATTAAAGTCCACAGGAGAAATTAAGACGAGATATGTGCTTTTTCATAAATTTTAAATTCTTTGAGGAGGACAGGAGGTCCCATCAATGAAATTTGATGGGACAGGTATGGGAGATTAATTTGCACAATTAAATGTGCTTTTTCATAAATTTTAAATTCTTTGAGGAGGACAGGAGGTCCCATCAATGAAATTTGATGAGACAGGTATGGAAGATTAATTTGCACAATTAAATGTGCTTTTTCATAAATTTTAAATTCTTGTGGGAGGACAGAAGTCCCATCAATGGAATTTGATGGGACAAGTATGGGAGATTAATCTGTACAATTAATGTACTTTTTCATAAATTTTAAATTTTTTTGCGAGGACAGGAGGTCCCATCAATGAGATTTACTTTATAATTTAAAAAAATTATAAAGTATTCGGAAGGTAAAAATATAATTTTACATATACATAAATGCAACGAAGTTTTGAAAACATTTAAACATAACTGTCCATCACCACGTTTTTTTGTTTTATTTATTTCCGGAACGAAAAATCTCATCTTTTAATTTCTTTACTTCCTGCTTGTGCAAAAGATTTGTTTTTAACATATCGTGTTTTGATACTTGTTCGTCAATATTTGAATCATCGGATGATTCTGTTAGGGTATTATCCTAAATTGAGTACCTTCCCACGGTGACTGGGGAGGGGCGTGTGTGATAAAGGACCGACAGGATCAATCACTAGCTTCTTATTCTTTATCAAGATTTGGTAACGAAGCTGCGCATGCGAAGGCAGTTGAGGATCATCGCTGAAGTCAGACTCAAAGAGAGAATATTGTATTTCAGAGTTCTAGCATTAAAGTCCACAGGAGAAATTAAGACGAGATATGTGCTTTTTCATAAATTTAAATTCTTTGAGGAGGACAGGAGGTCCCATCAATGAAATTTGATGGGACAGGTATGGGAGATTAATTTGCACAATTAAATGTGCTTTTTCATAAATTTTAAATTCTTGTGGGAGGACAGGAAGGTCCCATCAATGGAATTTGATGGGACAAGTATGGGAGATTAATTCTGTACAATTAATGTGCTTTTCATAAATTTTAAATTCTGTGGAGGACAGAAGGTCCCATCAATGGAATTTGATGGGACAAAGTATGGGAGATTAATCTGCACAATTAATGCCCGCTAAACATTTAACCTTCTTGTAACGTCAAATTTTGCTGTATTCAGCAATTCTGAACGTTTTATATGTATAGGCAATAAAAGATTTCGTAACGTCTCAATGTTACGTTTTAATTGTGTCCTTCTGTATAACGTATCGAACACTTGCTTTTTTTCGGGCATAATTTGACAATTCGAACGTCACATATGAAATGTTTTGTGACGTTCAAATACTTTTGTATGAACGTTTCCTTTTGCGACTTTATAAACGTTTGCCTCAACGCTACATAGCGTGTTTTCTAAAATATTCATTTCGCTACGTACTTTTAAACGGTTCATCAAACGAATTTGAAAACATTTACTACTCTGCATTAACGTTGTAAATGCGCATTATTAGAAAATGTATAACTATATATTATAAGAGCGCTAGCGAGAAGAGTATGCGTAGTTCGCGGCGAGCCATCGTTCCGTGCGGGCGTGTGCCACGTTTTTAGATTTCGACACGTGGTTTCTATACCGTTTTCTATGTCGCCGCATCGCGGCGACTACCTTTTATTTGTCGCTAGTTACTGACAGGCGCGTGATGCTAGGCGCAGGAAGAATGCACTATTGGTGGGTTAGCGAGAAGGTCGCTAGCTACCGATACCGGACACACGACCGTTTTGTGGCTTCGCGTTTCCTCTCCGGCCTCTACGTGCGACAGATAGGTATACTAGTAAGTGCGGGTTCGAGCTAAAAGAAAATCGCACCGCGTGTTTTTTGGCGGCTGTTCGCATTTATAAGAAGATAGCGAAATTATTATTGTGATGGTACGTACACGACATTATAGTATTATAGATA